>JAKCWG010000843.1:0-472365 GCA_021464415.1 Lonicera japonica
CAGTCTTGGCTTGCCTTTATAATGAAACAAACAAAACCAGAGAGATCCATATAAATAGTTTATAAAACAAATAGTAGTAGTGATAGGTACAGTATAGTTACAAGCACCTCTGGCATTTCTTCATCTTCGAGTGTATGACTGAACCTTTGATTGTTTATGGTATCCAAATCTCCGACTGGTAGAACGCTCCCCAATCAGACACATATGGTTGAAGCCTCATCGTCAAATTAAATAATTGGCTTTGATTCACTACTTTTTAGTATTTCACTCATTTGCTAGATTTCAGTATATTTTCCTCTTCAGATTAGAAATTGGAAATTGGAAAAATGTTAAGGGAAAGCAAGTATAACGAGCTGAGCTGGGAAACTACAATTCTTTGGTAACCATGATATTTCAATTGGGATCTGGTAAGGCGTCCAAGCTGGGAAATTATAGATTTTTTATCAGGATCTTATTGGGCGTGTGACCTTCGAAATCTGGAAACCTAGGTGGGTAAATTTACTGGCTATGGCACCAAGCCACTGCAAGAATAAGGAGCCAAATTATATCAGAGTTTGATCTTATGTTGGCCTCTCCTATAATTTAAAAGTGCAAACTGATCATTTAATTTCAAGTTTTAAATTACAAATTAAACCTCCAAACCAAATGTACCCCCACATATTTGAATTACAAAATCTGAATTATAATTTTTTTTTAAAAGGATACTCTAAAATGCGTATCTGATACACATCGGAAATGTATTTGTTTCCGATACGTATCGGATACAAATTCTTAGCCCTTTAAGAAGTATCCGTGCTCACAGACAACAACTAGTGTTGAGATTCAAAGAGTAACTGATCAAAATCGATGGCCATGTACTAGTATTCTGGATTTAGATCTACGGCCATGGACTGGGGTTCTGGATCGAGATCTACAGTTCGAGAGCTAAAAGTGTCTTAAAACTTGGTTTTATTAGGATGATTACTGTACAACTCAAAGGACATCTCTAATATGTGATTCTTGCGTACAGGAATCTGTTAAGCATGATATTCACTTTGATTCCTCTCCTCATTAGCTTAAACTTTTGAGAGAGATATTCTCTTAACATGTTATCAGAGGCAGGTTGTTCGGGAGGTTGAAGTCCTACCCTGGAATTCTCATTCAAATGAGTGAAGACATTAAGTAGAGAAGCTCTATAATGAATTAAATGCCTAAACGCATCATGCAAGTATCTTAAATGTGCAGTGCATTCACATATGCTGTGTATGTAAATATATATGCAGTATCTTCAAAGACATTAAATGAATGATGTTTCTTAATCCATTAATCAGTCAACACAAATTTATAAGCATCTCCAATGTAAAAATGGATTGTATAATTTCAAATCATGGAGATATAAGTATGTCTTTCCTATGTGGCATAAAAACGCCTCTTAATAGACGAGTCTTGCAAAAAGCATGTCTGATGGTTTGTCCAAAATATTGCCTATATATTAAGAAATTCATAAAATAGAAATCACGAATTTTATGATGATAAGACTACGATTTGAAGTTCAAGAATTCACCTGAAGTGATAGCATCCAATGCCATGTGATCGACGTAGGACATGTTACAATGAATGACACAACATAACCAGTGCATACTTAGGATTAGTGTACGAGGGATGAGCCAAATACCACATCATGCGTAAAATAAGATAAAGAAAAAAAGACAAGAAGATAAATGATTCTACATCAGTTAAAACCCTTTCTTTTTCTTGGGAGGGCAATGTTCAATGACTATCATAACTCGTTTCCCAGTAAAAGGAGAAAAAAAAAAAAGCACCTGTTTGACGAGATTCTAACAGAGCTATATAATAGCATTCTAACAGAGCTATACGTTTTTCTTTCATGTTATCCCATCAAAGAGATTCTCACAGCGCTATATAAATTAAAGAAAGGGAAAGAATTGTTTTATTTCTTCGCTATCCCAAAAACGAATATGTATTTACCCCATCAAAACTTCAATTTTTGCTTCTCTATTATTTTTTCTATCACCACTATTGAATGAGTGTTAAGTGTAAAAGAGAATGTGGGCGCCTACTATAAAGTTTCTCTATATATATACACCACCAAAAACAGCCTCCTGAGATCTCTACAGTATATGATGTGTTGCAGAGCGCATATTCAAACAGTTTTCCATTCATCCGTGTATGTATATACCCCCAAGAGAAATCAATCTTTTTTTGTTTTTGCTCCATGGAAAACAAAGGGAAAGCTCGAACAGTCCTGAAAATTGAAACAAAATGTAACAAATTATTAAGAGGGGTACTCCAGTTTTATGATATTACCCAAAATAGGTGAAAATACTTTTCGTCACCGTTTCATTTTTTACTTGGGGAAATAGTGTTTCACCCTGAACCTAACGTGGCCTTTAAATTATTCACTTATACCACCACACTAGTAATTCCACAAACTGCGAGCTAGCTAATGAAAAAAGAAGCCCGTAGCCTCTCTCTTTTTCTTGGGAGGGCAATCCAATGACTATGGTTGTCGCTTGTTTCTCAGTAAAACGTGAAAATAATAAACCTATTTGATGAAATGACTTAACTGCAGCCACCCAACTGCTGGACCACCACCAGAGCTCCGGTGGTGGCAGTTGGTGAGGCCCAGCGATCACCATGGATGAGAAGGAATTACAAATGATAGTGTCCTTGTGATAAACAAACACTGCAAAATGTCCACATGACTAAAACACATTTTGAAGAAAGCCCAATATGTGTTGGGTAGAAGCAAGATGTCGTGCAACGGTACAGATTTTGAGAGGATCCCTTTAACTCCATTTTCTCAAAAAAGTACTAGTGATCAGTTAAGCTGTCCCTGTTTTGTAAAAGTTAAAACTGTGTTTTCACATATTTCAGGTAACAAAAATTTGTTCCCATGCATATGATGTAACAGTAACACCTTTTGAAAATGAATACTTGGCTGTAATTATCAGTTAACGCCATTTGAATTCTTGATCCTCTCTGAATTCTTGATCCTCTCTTTATTTCTCAAGATCACAAGAAAATAAAGACTTTCCGTTTTGAGATGTCCCTAATTAAGAGTTCTATTTAGTGGTGATTTGTTAAAGATTGAGATATAGCAATAGAAGTTTTCTCTCCTCAAAAAAAAATCAGCATAAGTAATAACTGAAAATAATTTTCCTTTTCTTTCCACTCAAAAGAAGTTTTCTCTCCTCTACTAAACTTTCAAAAGCACTATTAAGTGATCCCGTAAACAACCTGTTCTAATAATACATGAATTGCATATCTAAGAAGATACTAACAGAGCTATATAATAGCATTCCATCCAAGAATATGTTTTTCTCGTCGTCCCATCAAAGAGATTCTAACAAAGCTATATAAAGAAAAGAATATGTAATCTACCGATAAAAACTTTCAGTGTTTCCTTCTCTACTATTTTTCTATCGGTATGATTGAACAGTGCAAGTGTAAAAAGAATGTGGGCGCTTACTATAGGGTTTCTCTTTCTATACATCAGACCAGAAACAGCCTCCGAGCTATGCAAAGTATAAGGCACAGATTGTATATTCAGGCAGTTATACATTCATCCACGTATGTGTATATATACTACCAAGAGAAATCAATCTGTTTTGCTTTTGCCCCATGGAAAGTGGAAGGGAAAGCACGAGGAGACTGCAAATACAAAACAGAAAGTAACAAATTATTAAAAACATCAAATTTGAAAATGATCTTTATTAGTTTCTATTTCCAGAAAAATGATTTTTTTTTATTGCTATACCTTTGGATGCATAGGCCTTGTAGCCTCTCTTAGTCTGCCACTGATTTAGCGGACGGTACGTCTCCAGGCTGCCAGCCAAATGAGAAAACAAACACATGTATAATACATACTCTCTTTCTAGCCATAAATTAACATATTCCTATATATAAACAAGTAAATACTGGTGGGGCCCTTTATTCTTGCCATCTTCGGGGAGGAAATCTCCATGTCTGTAAGTTCATCCTCAAGTTCTGCTTTATCAGCACATTTTCTTGCCCACAGAGAGCTAAAGCAGCCACTCTGAAAAAAGAAAGGAAAAGAAAAGAACAAGTTACAGTAAAACAGTGGCATTTACGCGCAGCTTGGCATTGAACTTGTGCAGTATTTTATACTGCTGATACGGGGAGAGGGCCACTTTACTATTTCTGTTATAAGCAACTCCTCTTCTCTTTGGTTATTTTACAACATGAAACATGAAAATGAAATTACAACTTTGTAGACATTTTGGGTGAACCTTCTTATATTATTACTTTTTGTTTTTGAAAAACAAGACAATAGTATAGAATCTTGTTGTGTCACCCTTTATAGTATATTATTCTTTTAGTGCAGTGACTTTTCTATAAATCGCAACACCAAGAAGTACGCAAGGAAAATGGGTTCTTAAGTTAGAACAAATATTTAGTAGAATGACCTTTATAATATTAGAATCTGTATGTACCTTTGGACGTTTATTTTTTTCCCCACATCGCTCCTGAGCCGTTGAAGAAGAAGAGGAAGAAGCTCGTGTTCTGCCCCATGGAAAGCAAAAGCAGCCCTGCAGGAAAAACGAGAAGTTGATTTACTATATAATAATAAACTTATATATAGTACAACACCACCTTCAGGGCTTGTTTTATTTGGCATTGAACTTCTTTACCATTTCTGTTGATTGTGTCTATTTATATAACGATTCGTGAATTAATACTCAAAACCTTCTCCTCTTTCTAGCTATTCTTTAATTATTTCAAAACATAAAAGTTGAAAAATAATGCCCACCTATTGTGGACATTCTAATTATCAGATATAAAATTATCAAAAACATTGACCGCGTTTTGGGCGAACTTCTTTATTTTATTTTTACTAAAAAAAATTAATCTTTTAGTGCAATGACTACTATAAATTGCAACAAGTACATAAACAAGGAATCTGTTCAGGTCAGTAGGTAGAAAGAAAGATGTATCCGCCTACATACATACCTTCAGGAAAAATAATTTTCCACTTCCTGTTTTCTCGGTTGTTGTCAATCCAGCTAATTCCACAAGGAGGTCAGGCTGCCAAATCAAAAAAATGGCAATTTAATATATACATGTAACTCTTACGATCAGTTTAACCGATGGAATTAAGGATCCATAGAAAGATATACCTTTGAGAAAGAACTTCCATGTCTGATCTCACCGCCAGTTTCACGAGGAGACTCAGAAATCAAATCAATATCTCTTAGTCTCTGGCATAGTAGCTCTAACCTTCTAGGAGATTCCAAATCAGCTTTTGTTGGAATGTAGTAGTCCTTCAAAAACCATAATCTTATTATATGGATCCGATCATTAAGTCATATATAATAACTAACAACTAGCAATAATATATATATAGAGATAGAGAGAGAGAGAGAGAGAGAGAGAGAGAGAGACTTACAAGTTCACCTTCGGCGTTAATGTACCTCAATCGGGAAGGCCTTTCATGCCTAGCTATGTGATATAGCTCCACAGTGGGAGAACCAGCAGAATGACCAGGCGGTCTCCTCAATGGTGACAATGACAATTCTTCACTATCATTTGATCTTTGTCCAGTACACTTGCTAAATAAATCTTCCAGAGTTGAACTCTTGCTAGGTCTCGCTGATGTTGTTGATCCCTCTTCCTTTTCAATTTCCAAAGTGCCATGCTTTGGTCGTTGCCCCTTCTTCTGCTGCTGTTACAGTACAACTATATATGGTCAAAGAATGGGTTTTGAATCCAAAAAATAATGTAGAAGGGATACGAGAATGGGTTGGGATGCAAGATGCACGTGGTTTTGTAAAATGTTATATCTATATATAAGTAATGCACACGAAATGAGGACAAAACAAATACATTCAAAGGTTGTCAAATTCAATTGTAGCTCTCAAAGATTCAACAATGAAACAACTAATTTTATTGGTTTTATATGTACATACAGTATCTCTGTAAGTTGAAATACGAAGTCCAAAAATCTTACTCACCAGCTGAGCATATGTGATTTCTCAAATTGTCCAAACCTCAATGCACTTCAATTGTGAATAGCATATTGGCACATACAATCTCCTGTAGTACAATTTCCTTTTATGCCAAAAAAGACATTAAGTGCGTGTTTGGATTACACTTGCTTTCCATCGAATATACTGAAGTATCATTTTCATCTCTTGTGGTATGCCGTATATGTGTTTGATTACATTAATCAAATCCAAAAAGCCTCCCCCTAAGTTTTTGTGTTTTGTTAAGAAACAATATCAAGGAACTCAATTCCATCCCGTGTGAACTGAAATCATGTGGATTAGGGGAATGGGGATAAACTAGGGTGCGTTGGTTTACATGATAAAGAATTGAATTCCTTCGAATTGTTTTACATTGAAAAAGACTTCATGCAAAGCAGAAACTTTAGGGGAGTTGGTTTATGGAATCCATGGGAAAGAAAATGATTAGGTCCATAAAAACCACTGCCATCAAACACCACTAAAGATGGAAAATAAGAGAACTTGGATATTTCTCTCATGGAAACGAAATTTAAGCAAGCACTCTTAGTGCTTTGTAAAGATGTACACAACGCTTTGATAGTGTTTGTCGGTGTGAAGTCAGTGCCCATGTAAAGATACTTAACTGCCTGAAAATGTCAATAACATCTGATAAGTTATAGTCTTATAGATAACAGCATCTCAAATGTTCAAACAATCATAACTTGCAAGTAACACCAAACACAAATGTCCAGTCTATCTATATAAATGGGCGTTAGATTCTTGTGCAGATTGCGACATTTCAGGAACTGAGTAGGTGCAATTCCCGATTCCCACTTGAAAACAGACCATCAGTACAGCAGAAATTGTGGAAGGAAATTAAGAAGAATTATTTAGACAAGAGAATAAAAGAAAGATTGCATTTCTTTTCATAAATTTTTTTATTACATAACCATACCAATATATATATCGAGACTGACCGACCCACTCCTTTCACAATCACACCAATTGCACTATCCTATATAAAAGGACTAACATACCCTTTTTCTTAAAGAAAATTACCAATTACTTTGCACTACAACGACACCGTTCAACTAACTCCCCCTTTTCCAGTCCTGACATTGCCTCCCCCATCAGCAAATCCTTGTCTCAAGGATTGAATTGAGATTTGAGGGTACTTCTGCATAAAAGGCTCATAATCTTCCCAGGTGGCATATTGAACCATTGAATGAGGAGCTGCACCTGTGAATGATTGCCACGACGAACCATCTTTGATCTAGAATTGCTACCGGTTCCGCAAGAAATTGACCAACCTTTTACTTTAGCAATGAGGTAAGGTGGCCTCAGGTACAACAGCATTGCCAACCTTTTTCTTTAGCAATGACACGTGAAAAACAGGATGAGGGAGCCCCATGAAAGAGTGAGACTCATAAAGGAATGATGTTCAAATGAGAGAGGTATGAATATATGATGCTCTGTTAAGTGAAATGAGGACTTTGGTTTCTTGAATAAATAATTTAAACAAGCAAGAAAACAAGAAGGTACCCCATAAAGAATTTCAAGACATTAACTGTGTGTTAGATTACACTTGTTTTCCATGGAATATGCCATAAAATCCATATCTTTCATCTCTGGTGGACTTGTGGTATTTGATTAAAATATTTGAATCCAAAAAATACCTATTCCTGGTTTTTTGTTTTCTATTAATAAACATATCAAGAAACTCAATTCTATTCAAAGGAATGATATGGTACTCTGTATCAAACAGTTTCTTGAATAAATAATATTAAAAAAAAAGAAAAAGGCAAGAAACAAGAAGGTACCCACAGAGAATTTAAGAGATACCAAAACCCCTGTAATCAAAATTATATGGAAGATTCGAACATGAATCCTCTTCTGCTCAAAATTACAATGCATATCAAGTACTAATGAATATAAACAATGAAGGTTCGGAACGTCTTAACTAATTTGAGTAATTTCTAAACCCAATCCAAACATTAGGGAACAGAAATTACTTGAAAGAAACAATGAATATTAACACCCAAGAACCCATAATTCAACTATACTAATTAATACAAACAGTGAAGGGGCTGCAAAATTAACAAAATCAACTCAAAGCATTAGATAACATAATAAAAAAAAAGGGACAAAAAATACTTAAGATTGTTCAGGCATTATGTAAAGGGAAAGGAATGATAAATCAAGTCTAACAGAAAAAACAGAAATTACTTCTCATTAACCCCAAAACTGAAAGCCGTCGTCGCAATTGAATAGAAAAGCATGAAAGAAAGAAAGAAAGAAAGAAAGAAAGAAAGAAAGAAAGAAAGAAAGAAAGAAACACATAATTTATAATAAACAAACCAATCAACTCTAAAAGTGAAAAAAAATATACAAAATCATTTAATCCAAACATAAAGAAACAGAAATTACTTGAAAGAGACAATCAATGGTAACACCCAAGAACCCAAAATTCAACTATACTAATCAATATGAACATTGAAAGGGGTGAAAAATTAACACACTAAATCAACTCAAACAATGAAATAATATGAATTAGACATTTATGGAAAGGGAAATGAATGATAAATCAAGTCTTAACAGGAAAAACAGAACTCACTTCTCATTAACCCCAAAACTGAAATCCGCCGTCGCAATTGAATAGAGAGGAATTCGAAATGAAAGAAAGAAGGAAAGAAACAAATAATTCATAATGAAAATGTTCATTGTAAGCAGGAATTTGAAGTGAATTACTTACTGCCATTATTATTCTTCAAGAATTAACTTTGAACAAAACCCTTGAGAGAGAAATTGAAACTTCAGTGAATAAAGAAGCTTTTGATTCTTACAAATAGTACTCAAAGAAACACTACTACCACTATTTATAAAACTACTAGTCATCATCAGAAGAAGAGGAAGAATTGGAGGGAATAATTTGTAACGAACAACTGACCGGTCTACAAATTTCACCGGTGTCATTTTCTTTGACCTAATTTTCTCTCTCTTCTCTCTTTCTAATTTTTTATACAGAAAGACCACCATTTTTTTCTAAAACGCGAAGAAATTAGGTCACTTGCTAGTAGGGGTGGAGGGGTTCCCAACCCGATCCGACCCGGGTGGGGTGGTTTATTTTTATTTTTTTTTAAGTGCGGGAAGAGTTTGGATTTTGGGGAAAAAGAAAAAAAAATGGAAAATTATTATATAACCCATTTTAATGGTATTGTTTTTACTCAGACCCAATCTATTTTAGAAATTAGGATTTAACCCAACTTTTTGTATTTACCCCAATTGTTTTGCATTTGGCCAAGTTTTAGTTTAAAATTAATTTCATTATTATTATAGGGTTTTAAGCATCAAATGACCCTTTTGTTCTGGTTGTTGAATGGATCGATTGTGGCTCCTTATTTTTTACTCCTACTCTCACAATAAGTAGATTATGGTAACTACCTAAAGTATATGATAATGGGCAGTTGTTTTAGAGCATATCCATTATTAAACAAATTATTGGATTAATCCTTATCATTTAATTTTGTACTTCTTTTTTATTGGTGATGTGTTTTATTCTCAAGCCATACGTAAAACTATTTTTCAGTTTCATCATTTGTTTTGGTCTACACATCATCGTTTTACTTTTTTGCTACAACGGTCTTCTTTGGTTAGAGGTACGTTTGTATTTTAGAAAGTTTTCTTGCCATTCGGTCAAGATTTTTGTCACATTATTCCATTATTCATTAAGTTTTTTATCATATGTTGCATTTTATTTTTGTTGATCGATGGTTAGGTAAGTTTATGTTTACAATATCAATTTATTTTGTGGATGTATGTCATTTTTTGAATAATCAGGGCGTATCATACTAATATATTAATATGCCTGCTTATTTGTGTAATATGACTGTTTGAAATATTTCTGGTGTATCACAATAATACATTAATATGCCTGGTATTACATTAATATATCTGCCATTTACATTAATATATGTTTGCTGCTCGTTCTAATATTAAGTAAAATATGCATAGTGGTTAAGTTTTACACTAGAGACATAAGCATCAAGATAGTGTATTATTTTGTACATATCCTTACTGTGTTCCTTACCATGCTACGATGGTGATAAACTAGTTTTGCTACCTTCTTTATTTTTATGGTAAGTTTAATTGTAATACACTATTGTAGCCCCATAAATTCTTTTCTTTAATAGGTTATGGAGCCATATGTCTATTCGTATTAGATTAGATAATTCGGTTAGGTGTTAAAAATTTTGAAATTCAAAATGAAACTAGATCATATGTGATTAGATATTTATTTATTTAAAAAATATATAAATAGTGTTTATCTAGTCAACAAAAAAATTCTTTTTGAATATTTAATTGTCCTCTTAGATTACAAGTGGCTAGAATTTAGAATATTATTGAATATTAAAATTAGATGTCAACAAAAGGGTAATCTTGGAAATCAACTAAATAATTTTTAAAAGGAAAAAAGTAATTAAAAAATATTAATTAGTAATTATCCAATCATTTGGGCTATTTACTAATTTCTAGTTTGGAATGGGCTAATTGCAAAACAATTTAAATTAATTGGGCTAAACACAAAAATGCCCAAAAAAAAATACTAAACCGGGTTCGGGGTGGATCAGTGTTCTCCAATTAAAACTCCCGCCCCCTATATGTATATATAAATATATTTTTAATTTAATATAAATATAGGTGTCTTTTAAATTAAAATTTAGGTCAATTTCACTCAATATTTTTTTTAAGAAACTGAAATTTTGACTATGTGAAATAGTTGTGACCCTACCCGACGCACCCTGAGGCCAACTTATTTAGGGCGAAGCAAGATAGGTTCGGGTTTTGAAAAATTAATGCAAAGAAGGTTTGGGCATCATAAAAAAAAAAAAAAAAAAAAAAAAAAAAAAAAAAACAACAAACTCATCTCAAGTTTGAAGTGGGGTTATTTATGGGTGGGTTGGGTTCGGGTTCGGGTTTAGCCAAACCCGAACCGTTGCCATTCCTGGTCACTAAGCCATTGCATGTATCTTCAATTACCGCCTTTTGTTTAGTCTCTCAATTTCTTTTCTTTTTCTTTAATTTTATTACTTACTAATAGGGTGTTACACATGTTATGATGAACCTAAAAAATCAAAAGACACAACCGTACAAATTTAAATTGATTTGTTAAAATTTGAATAAAAATAACTGAAATAATGAAATTGAAATTAAAACCGAAATCGAATATGTTTGGTTTGAATTTGGGGCGTAATGGTGTAAAATCGAACCGACATGAACTAAATTAAACAATTGCATGTGCATATATGACTCTAAAACAAAATTACTTCACTGTGTATAATTACATATTGTTAAAATTTTAATATCTTTAATGAAAACTCGACTCTTTAAGCTATTATAAATACTTTAATTATATTATAAAGAATAAACAATCTAAAGGGGCACTGAACTTTTGATCTATTATCACTTTGATCATTGAACTTTAAAACAAATTGCTTTTGCCATTGAACTTAAAGTGAGTACCATTTTGGTTGTTCTGTCTAATTTGGCCATTAAATTGGCCAAATGCTTCACTTAAGGGTTTTTTGGTCATAAAGAACCCAACTTGCTCTATTTTTGGAATTAATATGTTATATGAGACTCATTTTGGAGTAATTTATTTGAGAGAATGGTGTTAGTTGAAGGAAATTGTTGTTTTGTTACAATATGACAAAAATATTCTCAGCGGTACTCGCTCTAAAGTTGAATGGCGAAAGTGGTGCATTTTATAATCTGATGCCTAAAGTGATTCGTTTTATAATTTGATGGCCAAAGTGATTCGTTTTATAATTTGATGGTCAAAGTAAAATTGTATCAGAATTTTAGTGGCTATTTAAGCTATTTATTCTATCATAAATGTAAGAGTTCATATTTTTTTTGTCCAAAATAAATAAGGAGCAAGCAGAGTTGCTAAATTTTCTGACTAAAATAAGTGTTGGCTTAAAGTATATATATAAATTGAATAAAACCGAACAAGGTCGAACCTAAAATTTTGGTTTGTGTCTAGGTTTAGAAGATTTATAAACCGACACCGAATCGGCTGTACTTTCAAATTCAATTTGGGTTTCATAATTTTGTCTTGACCGAAATAAAAAACACCCCTACTTACGAGATGGCCATAACTCCGACACTATTAAATGCAGCATTTTTCCTAAGATCTCTCATCGCAAGAAGTTAAAAGATCTATTCCATTCACTTTGCAATTAAAAAGTTGGGGTTCCTCGTATATATTAGAATATATTTATCTTCAAATAAGAATACCCTGACATTCAGTAATAGTATCATTATCCTATAAGAGTATCTCCAATAGAATAATCAAAATGATTTTTGACTATACATTTAGTAAATTGTTAAAAGTAAACAATATAAGTCTCTCCAATGGCTATTTTTTCTAACCAAATTTGCAGGGTCCATTGTATTGATTGACTACAAATTAATGAATTTGAATTTTGTTTCAAAAAAATGAGAAAATATTATCTAAATTTGAAGAGATTCTCTTTTAGCTAATAGAATTAGTGAGCCCCTTATTTTGATTATTAAAGAAGGTTGTTAACTTTGATTGCAAATGGCGTAGATTTGGTTATTGCTTAAAAGGTTGCTAAAATTTTATTATGCCATTGGGGAAGTATTTTTAGCAAACATTGTTAAAATTGATTATAATTGTTATTTTGATTATAGTATTGGAGATACTCTAAGTCTCATAACAATACCCTGACTTTATTGAACACTACTCTAAGGAGGGTGTATTCAATTTAGATTTTAAATTTTTTTTATTAATTTTCTAAAATCGGTGGATTCTTCTAGATCGATAGATTATTTTAAATCTTTATAGAGTCAAACAAATTTTAATAAATCCATACAGACTTTAACAAATTTTAATGAATGGACTTTTTAGTATTTCTATAGATTTTAATAAATTCATTGATTCTTCTAATTATAATAAAAACTTCAAAGAATAAATAATAAAACAATTAGAGAATTAGCATTTAACCCACTTTTGTGGGGCTGTTTTTACCCAGACCCAATATGTTTTAAAAATTAGTATTTAACCCTATATTTTGTTTGTAGCCCAAGTTCAAAAATATTTTTTTTCTTCGATATTATAATTTTTTTAAAGCTAATTTGACCAAATAGCCCTTAATGAACGATAAGATTGCTCCCCTCTATTTGCTTATCCTTATTATAAACAGTTACATTATTTAGGGGTTGCAATTGTATTTATTTACCTCTTTAAATTTTTTAGGTGGAATATAATACAATTAATAATATATATTTCTCACTTATAATAGTATTTATGATGTGATTTAACCACCGAAAAAGTACCTTATTATCTTTTCTTTTCCCAGTCATCAAAACCCTTGTCCACACCTTCTTCCTCATTCTAATTGCAAGCCTATAGAAAAGGGGGAGGATTATTCGGCTTTCTTTTTTTTTATCTTCATTTCTTTTTTGAGTTAAGAGGTATATTAATCTACACTTTTGGGTAGTTATATTTACTAAATATATAGTTGCTCTCGTTTTTAATCATTATTGTAGGGCTTATTTGTTCGATTATATTTATATTATATTCACGTATGCTACCATACATATTTTGTCATAATTAATCTATAACATGTTTAGTTGTCTACATATGTTGTTAAATCTTTTCATAATATAAATGTTTTTAGATATATTAGGATGTAGTCCTTATTTTATTTTTAATAAATTTGAATAGAATAAATGTGTCTTAATATATCTTCTTTTGATCATATTAGATATAACACATATATATGAAGATGTGTCCTTAAATAAATTATAAATCTACTGCAAACAATTCGGATCAAGTCTAAAAACCCAATGTATTGGGTTTTTTTTTTTTGCTTTTTATTCAATTTTCATCTTTTGTCTAAAAAAATTCATAAAAGGGTAGAAAAAATCAAGAGGGAGACATCTCTATAATTTTGGAAGAAGATAAATGATTGGATAATTAAAACTTTGAAAGTAGCAGTATTTAAAAGAAAAAGAGGCTTTAGATAGAGCGAATGATGTGAAGGGACTTAAATAAATTATAGAGATGAAGAAGAAATAATACATAATTGGGAAGAAGAAGAGGTTTTAGATAGAGAGAATAGAGTGAAAATGTTTAATAGATTATAGAGATAAGAAGAAATAATATCTAGGGTTTGGGAGAAAGATGGAAAAGAAATTGATGTGAAATCTTCTACTTGAAGAGAAGATTTGTTGGTGGATTTGTTATTCATAAGAATACTATTAAATCTATCAATTTATAAGATCCTTCAAAGTTTATTGAGTTTTGAATATCACAAGATTTTAAAAGACTTTTTAAAATTTCAATTGTATACCCACGAACTTTTAAATTCCAAAAAAAAATCATATATAATGTAAATTGAATACACTCCCAAGTTATGTGTCTTGTCTACATAGTCAAGGGCGGACTCAAGGGGGGACGGGGTGGGCTTCAGCCCAGGGAAAATTTTTGAAAAACCCACTAGCACTTGTTAAAAATATGAGTTTGTTTATGCCCACTCATTTTGTAAGTGTTAGCCCATCTTCTAATTCAACCCAAATATTATAAGCCCACTAGTCTATAACTCTTTTATATACTATAAAGAAAAAAAAAAGGGGATATGTGTTGCTTAATGCATCAAGAGGCGTTAGTGAGTACAAGCCGAATTTTCATTTTCATCAACCACTCAGTCCCCATTTTTGTTTTTATATCTATCAGTTTTTTTTTTTAAAATAAAAAAAAATATAGCAATGTATTATATATATATATATATATATTTGATACTTATACAAATTATATATAAATCTATTCTAAAAATATATGTATATACATTTATGTATGTAATGTTACGAACTATATACTATTAACGGGTTCCAACAATTATTAAATTAACGAATATTAACTAACTAAACCCGTTAACCTATAGTGTTTATCGGGTTAGGATCAATATGAGTCAAAATCAAGGATGGAGGGCCAGGGGCGCAATCAGTTTGAGAATTCAAGTATATTAGTATATAGCTATATATGACTTTCAAATTGTAAGGGGGGCCTCCAAATTTTCTTGTGAAAAAAACTTAGTATCTCCCCCAGAAAGAATGATTATATGTATAGTATTAATATCATTTGCAATAAAGAAATTGTCTTTAAGTAACTAAATATTTAAAAGAAAAATTGATATTTGCTATATGTCACATTTAATAGCAAAAATATCCTTAATTAGAAGCAAATAAATACGCCAACGCAATTATTATGAAATAATAGAAATATATGTTTCTTAACTGTTGGAGTATTAGTTTACAAAAAAAAAAAAAAACCCTGTTTAATGATGACGCTGAGCGCAAAATAATTTCGGCTGTAAATCATTTATTTAAACAAAATATCACCACAAAAGTCCCATTTTTTTATAATACGACAAACATATATTTTCGCTGCCCAAATGTCAATCCCTAGCTCTGTCCTTACTCAAAATTGTTAATGATTCGTTCATTAATTTAATATTTCATGCCAATGTATGTCGTGTTATTATATATATCAAGAATTATTTTACGAAGTCTAAAAGTTATTAAATTTTGGTCCTACTTAAAAAAAAATTGTTCGAGCTTATTTAGCTCAAACCTTTGAGAGCTAATTAGAGGTGGCTCATGTAATTTTTTTTTTCTAACTAAAATCTTTAACTCGAAACATTAATATCCACTAACATATGTTAATTTTTATCGAGTATATATTAGTTGTACATTGATCTAGTGAAGCTTGCACTGCATAATTATTGCCCATATTCCACTTTCAACATTCTGTCTAATTTTACTTTATAAGTTGGGAACATATATGACCATTTTAATGATATTTAGATCCAACTATTAAAAACTAACATGTTCTCTTTAAGAACGAGCAAAAGAAAAAAGACGATAAAAAAAATAGAACAAAAAATATTAATTTTTACAAATTTTGTGGTCTAAATAAAATGTTTATTTTGTCTATTTTTTGCTCGATCTCTTCTGCATTTTTTTTCTTCTTTTTCTTTTTCTCATAGAAGTAAATTAATTTTAGTTTTCAGTAGTTAGCAGAAAATAGTTAAAATGATTATGTCCAGTGCACATGTGAAATGATATTTTTTTTATCAACTTCAATCATCAAAATAAAAATTGATAAATAATTTGAAAAAGTTAAACAACGCTTTGAAATAGAGAGGCTGACCGAAATGAAGGTGGCCCCATAAATTAAAGCATCCGCAATAGATATAGCAAGTATGGCAAATATACCCTGTACGCACATGCAAGACTTATAGTATGTAGGGTCAAACAATTTCTTAAGATAAGAGTATAATAAAGTTAAGTTCCACCAAAATTTCTTACCGTATGAGTTAGAGAAATACGTTTGGAAGGAGGCACGCTAGACGCGTTATCAAAATTGGAAATAAGGTAAAACAATTTATATAATAATATTTTTTAGAAACAAGGGTCTATATATTATTATCATTTTAAGGTAGGAGCTTGTTTATTAATTGTGTTTTAAAATAAGGGTTTTAATTGAGTGCAAATTTTACTTTACACTAAATTGTGTTAAGTGCAAACTTAACTTTGCACAAAATATGTTTATATTTTTTAACAAGTATATTATTATATTTCATTCATAAAACTTTAAAATAACGTCAAATAAATACAAATATATAGTAATATTTTATAAAATAAAGAGTACAAACTTAACTTTGCATAACTTCGAAAAATTATTATGTACATTTTATTAATAAATAGGTTTTGAATATGTATTTTGTTAAAATTATTCTAAAGCACTGTCAATTAAACACTTATTTATAATAATATGTTAAAAAAACATGTAATGCAAACTTGATTTTGAATGATTCCATAAAAAAATACAATTTAAAAATTTATTACAAAGTTAACTTTGTAATTCTTTTGAAATTTGGTCAAATATAGGCCCTTAATTTTAAAAAAAAATATTATTCTCTAACTCTTTTGCAGAAAACTTTTTCATACAAGCGCTATTTTTCAATATCCCACTCATTTAACCATTCTGACGCACAAAAGTAATGCATTTTGGCATTTCTTTTTAAAAGTCACACCACAATTAAGACGTGTTCTCTCTCTCTCTCTCTCTCCCCCTCTAATTTTCTTTTCTTTTTAAAATTATTATATTATATTTAACTTACTTAAATTTTGAAATAATATTAATAAGTAGGGCTAAACAAGTAAGACCATAGTACCAATAGCTCTAATTCTAATGGTATGATTATCGGCCACTCATAGGAGTGGGAAGGGTATAGTGATGCACGTGTCCAAAGTGAATCTAGAGCGAAAGTAAGTCCTCATAGAAAAGCTTGAGGCCGACATGATGGTGATAAAGTATGATGGAACCATAGCGAAAGCAAGTATTTGAATAATAGCTCGAGAGTGACAATGATACAAGCTCAACTCGTGTTGGGGTAGTTTTTTAAATCCCTTTAAGGGATAGTTTGATTAGGGAAAGATACCCCCATTTATATTTCCCATTACAGGACCTCAATATATTAATTAAACTATATATATATATATATATATGTTTGTTTGGCCGAGTCTAACCCCATTTTTTCTCTATTATACCAAAAATTTTAAGTTGACCTATCTAACGGCTTTCGTAAGTGTCCTCCTTTTCTTCATAATAAGAAAATCATTTATTCGATCAGCTTCGATATAATTGTTGAGCACTTTTGTTGTGTCCATTTCTGTGTTGTATATCCACTCTTTATTATAGTAATTATGGAATAAAAAAAGGTTGAGTTGCTAAATCATTGTGTTCTGTATACTGAACTGGAAATATAATTCTTGAAATCTCTTAAAGTCAAAATTCACATGTGTATAATCGTGGAAGGGCAAAATAGGGATTTGATTGAGCTTATCTATATTATCTTTTATATTAAACCCGATCGAACAAAGAGTTTTCAATATGTATATAATTATCAAGATACACCTTGGACCGGAAATTACAATGAAACAAGTAAAATTATACTTCTTAAATGCAAAAATTACTAAGTATATACATATAGAGGGGCGGAGCCACGTGCTACTTTTTGAAAATTTTCAGAGAGTACAGGGTTTTATGCGTGAGAAGGGAAAGTTGCGGGGCCATAGTGTAATTCTAGGTGAGGGTGTTGTTTGCGATTTGGCCTATAGGTTGAGGGGTAGGGGCTGTAACATAAGCTAAGGCATCAATGTTTCGTGAGCTGCATGCCTAATTTTTTGTGTGGGGGGTTTGTGCAATTAGCGCTATAAGTTGAAGGTGTATGTTGTAATATAATAATAAATTTTCACTTTCTTTTGATTCTTCTTCAGGCGGCCGTTCTTCAATATCGTTCATTTTTTATTTTTTTTTCTTTCTGAAACACATTTTCACTTTCTTTCCTTTCTTCTTCAGGCTGCTGTTCTTCACTATTGTTCATTTTTTTTTTCTTTCTGAAACACGGCCTCCATTTTTTTTTGGATTATATATCAAAAGATATTTCAAAATATATAATTAATTTAGTATATCATTTTTAACTTTTCTGAAATATCGAAATAGAATGGAGAAGTATTTTAGTAAAAAATTGGTCCGTAAACATAATTATTGAGTTTGATTTGGCTTAAATTTTTTTTAGCCCTCCTGAAAATTATTCCTGGCTCCGCCACTATATATATATATTGTACAGATGTAGTATTCTACGTATGTGTCGTATGTGTGCACCCGGTGCTAGTACACTAAAAATATGATGAAAAGGATATATTTAAGCTGGACTAAATATAGATAGAAATGGGTCAAGTCAAAAGATTTGGAATGATATTCTTAATTCTAAATTTTGATGAAAGAGAAAATATTTATCCCACGATTCTCTCTCTATTGTGGATGAATTCCATTCCAACTTTGATTTTAGCGATATCAGAGGAAAACCTAACCGCATATATGGCACCCCAAATAAAAGGAAAGAGATATATATATGGGAGTGGAAATTAATTTAATAATCAAATTAATTCTTCTCTCTTTTGGGGCAAAGCTCTTTTTCTTGAAGAAGAATAATATATATTATGGCAGTAAGTTTCACTTGTAATTTCTATTCTATCACTTCTAATATGATGCTGAATCACAATCTCTTTTAGTTATTTCCAAGTAATAATGTCTCTTCCTTGTGGTTTAATTAATTAATTTGTTACTTCTTTTACCTTTTTCCAAATGTTTGTTTTTTTTGTACGTATGTTTGTATATGCTTTGGATACTCTTGTAGAATTACACATTATACGATAAGATATATAAAGAGATTGTATGTTGACGGGTGAATCTGTAATGAATTTGTGTGTTTATCGCGATTAAAGTTCACTCTTTATAAAGGGTGATTTTGTTTATATCCACCGTATTTTGCAGTTAATCCACCCTTAAATCATGGTAATTTTGTACAAATTTTAACAATATTACCTTTTTTAAAATTGATAAGTATATCCACCAATTAAAATTAATTTATAATTTGTATAAATTTTATATTCCATTTTAATTAAGATTCCTAATCTAAATATAATTCCTTTTTAATTTCTTTCATATTAACCTTTCAAAAAATTTCAAAGAGTTTAGGGTTAGGGTTTACATATGGGTGTGGATTGATTGATTTGAAAATATCATTATGTATTTTTTCAAAGAAAAATACAAACCCTAATAGGTATTAAGGGGAAAGAGGGAAGAAGATGAAGGAGAGGGAGAGATAATTTGAACATGAGATTTAGATTTGGGTGAAATATAGCCACTTGAATTAGCAAATCAAAAGCTGTGCAAGGTGAAATGTGGCTGGGTTCGATTTGGTTGGCAAGGTTCAAAAAAAAGAAAATTCCATTCTCCCCAGATTCCGTACTAAATATAGTGGTGTTTATTAAAAAAGAAGAATAACCCTCTGCATAGTAGGTCGGCTATGAACACAAGGGCATGGTAGCAGGAAGACAAAAAATTTCGACATTATCTATACCTTCAAAGAAATGGTCAAATTTAGTTTTTGTCTATAAAAGAGGTTCCCTAATATAATTCATAAGCACAGGAGGATTATTAGCTTTAAAAATTAATGGTACAGCAATCGATGGCATCTTCAAAGAGTATAGCAATTGCAACGCTAGTGCGGTCACTTGCACTTATTTGTTTGGGTGCTTCGACTGCTGTTATGGCTACCAATAATTTCACCCTTGATGATGGAACCAAAATCAAGTTTACAGATATCATTACTTACATGTCACATAATTAATCCATCTTCGATTGTTGTCATATATTAAAATCTAAAATTTTAAAGTGGTTGTACTTATTAATTTAGTGGATATTTTAGTATTAAATTACTATTTAAAATAATATTCATAAAATTAAATTAATAATATTTTTTTGTCAGTCTATCCATGTTCGCGGATTAACTTAATATGTAATGCGGATTAACTTAATGGCGTGGATTAACTGCAAGATATGGTGGATAGAAACAAAATCACCCCTTTATAAATTCCAGTGATTTGCTAGTTTCTTTGTCAAAGTCAAACGTTAATTCCTCATTATTATTATTGTAATTAATTACAACTGTCAGGCTATATCTTTCTACAGCTGTCCCTAAATGTATATATTTATTGTGATAATTTTAGGGTTGGACATATATATGATATGGTCCTATTAATTAATTAATTTCATGATATGATCAACATTGTTAAAGAAATAATTTATACGGAATGTAAGTAGTTGGTGAAGCATGGAATAGCATACTGTTAATAATTACTTTAGAAATATAGTCCCCCATGTGCATATATTTAATCTCCTTTATTTATTGAAGTTGAATTAAAAAATACCTCCCATATATTTAAGAATATCATTTCACATGTACATGTGTATGATCAACAATGTATTCTCACATAAACGGTCAAGCTAACAGTCAGAATAAAAGCACCATTTTGATTTTTGATATTTACACTTTTTATAAAAAAACAAACACTAACATATAATTGTGGGACATAAAAATTGGATGTAGGCATTTGGCGAAGACCCCAGCTTGGAAATTCAATTTGCTGATCATTTCACAATTAAAACCCAGAGTCCCAACTTTATTACTGATGAATGACCATCAAGCCGACCAAGGTATATTTTAATTCAATTCTTTCATCTATCGACTATTACCCTTTACTGACGAAAGTTAGTCAACTGGTTAGCAACTGACTAACGTTGGTCGGTTAACGGAGACAAGATAACTGAGTTGGAAGATAAATGTTGGGAAATAACTACTTGTACAAATGTGAATAGGGTTAGAGACGTTTGAAATTTTAGAGTAGTGGTCAAGTTTAGCCTTCATTGTAATTTCTATTCATCTTAAACCCTAATGTAACATTATCCTATACATATAAATAGGAAGGAAAACCCACACTTAGATACAATTAATTCTAATAATCCCCGCACTCACTCCCACGCATTCTCTTCCTCATCCTCAAGTTTAAAACCATAACTTTTGTATCCATTTTCGCTTCAAACTTTAAAGTTAGTGGAACCCACATACACACAAGGGAAGATGTATTACCGGATTGAGAATTAAAGCCACCGGAGGAATCTACCTGAAAACATATTTAGTATTCATTCTATTCGTTGGTTTTTCCTTTTTTGATATTCATAATAGTTCATCACCTTCGTTCATAAAATATGGTTGCCAAACGAGATTCGTTGGGCCGATTCTCTTCAAAATGGATTTGGTTAGATTTTAACCACCGACAATAATGGTTAGAGTTAGTAATACTCACTACAAAAAAAGTGTGTTTTATCGACATTAACATAATGTCGTTATAAGCAGTATAAATGACGTTAAAAGTTTTAACGGCATTTTTCTCGGCATTTGTTTAAATACCTTAAAAGCCAATGTCGTAAAAGATTTTCGGCATTTTTACAAATGCCGCGAATATTAGCGATATTCATAGCGGGACTTGTGTAAAATGCCGACAAAACTACTTTTGTGGCATTTATATTAATGCAGGGAAACTCGATAATAACAAAAATATTAAATCCCACAAGTTTTACCCTTAGTGGAACTCGAACTCGCGACCTACGCCATTTTTCGCCATACACACCCTTTTTCCCTTAATCATTAACCACTACGCCAAAATACTTAATTATTACTAAATTGTGAAATTCCTCTTTTAATAACTCATTTATAAATATATACATATATATACATACAATATATATCCATGTAGAAATATTAATCACCGGTACCATTACATAAAAAGAGATATCAAAACTTACATAAAGTTCTTCGTTGATTAATTTTTTTAGATTTTTTTTAATTATTTCAATTGATGACAGTTTTTATTTATTTTTTTATTATTTATACATCAATTTAATTCACATACATATAATTAAAAATTTGATTTAAATAAACAAGATTATTAATATGTTGAACTGTTTTTCTTTTCGACATAACTGATGCACAAGGTGTGCAAAGATACACACATATATATATACAATAAAATTTTATTTTGTTCATGCTAAAAGAATTAAAATTCATCAAATAAATTTAATTAAAAATGGTTTCACATAATTACATCAATATTCTAATCATAAAATAAAAAACTATGTAAAAAATATTGCATTATAATAAATCTCTTGTATTCTTTTGGTAAGTATTATCAAATTAACATCTCCTAACTTAAAATTTTGGAATAACTTTTTAGCACTTGTCCGAAAGTATCATGAACCTCTAACATTTGGTATAATGAACCGACTTTTTTGCATTTGATACAAAATGTTAAAAAAAATAATTAACATTACTAACATTTGTTAAAAAATACTGAGAATTTACTACATCTTGTATAGGACGGCATAAACTCCAAGCGTTTTGTACAAAATGCTGAGAAAAAATATTATTACAGTTCGCACTTATTGAAGAGCGCCGCAAATTTGCGGCACTTATTGGAGAGTGCCACAAATTCGTGGCATTTGTTATGAAATGCCATAAATTCATGGTATTTTGTACAAAATGCCGTAAATTCCCTGCATTTTCTTAAAAAGTGCCGGAAAAACTTTTTTCTCGGCATTTATTTATAGTGCGGTTAACTAAATACCATAAAAACCTAGTTTTCTCGTAGTGACTTTTGATCTCCAAAGTATGTTATTAGCCTTTCTTTTGTTTTTAATTAATATTTCAATTTGGATGCATTAAACCCCAAGGTTTAAAAATTATTTCAATGTTATCCAATTGACAACTTCCATTAACAATTAATGGAATTAACATGTGGTAGTAGCTATATGATTTATTTTCTATTTTTCTAATGAGATTTTGCATTGCAATTTCAAACCTATAGATGGCCGAATTTGAAAAAGTGTTAAATTGTAAAATTGTAACTCTCGACATTTTATTTGTGACGGGCTCGAAAAGCTCATGATTTGGAGTCTCGGGAAAAAATAATAAGAAGAAACTTCAATGGTTCTCACTATTTAAATGTTAATGTAAGTTAATATTACTTCTCAACAAAATGTTTGGAAGAAATAAATCAAATCAAATTCAATTTAATAATTTAGTTTTACTGCAAGTCAAAGATCGTACTTCTTCCATACTATTGTTTGCGTAGTAGCTATTCTACTCGATATTAAATTCTCTTGTATTATTATAGCCTTTTATTATGCCCCGACCCAGTTAGAAATATTTAGATTTTCAAACAAAAGGTCCCACGTGACATTAAATAGCTGAGTGAATTGTCATATGATAGAAAGGAAACATGTGGAAGAGCTCTTGGAGTAGGTCCAAGGCCATCTTTGATCTCTCCCAACTCTGACGTTACTTCTCCATGGATTTCGAGACATTAAATGCAATTGGTGTACAATTAATGAATGTAAGGAAAGCTCTATGGCGTTAGTGGAGTTGACAACAGTCACCCGTACTGCCCGTATTTGCTTCTGACACGGTAATTGGTCAGAGAGTTTCAGAGCTCGTTGGAAGAGCTCTGACCTTCGAGCTACATAAACCCTTAGGTTAGTTACCCATACTCTCTAGAGCTCTAGCCAGCAGGTGGCACTCAAACAAAGCTCTCAAGTTCCTTTATTATGGTGGACCAAATTGTTAGCGTGCATAGCCATGTGTCTTCTTGTAATTGTTGGAGTAAGTTAATTTATTAATTTGCTCCATCAATTGCTTCATATCCTTGCCATTTAGTTCAGAAGAGCTAACTGAGGAGGATAAGTTCCAACTGGAGTTAGAGACAACTCTTAGCTCTGACAGATGAGCTATATAGAGCATGAGTTCTTTGATAAGTGATCAGGGCCGATGAGAAAGATGTATCTGGGCATTTAGACATAACTTTTATTCCCATTCTAAATTCTTTCATAAAAAGTCAAAAATCAGATTTCATTAGGAATTTTTCTTAAATAAAATTTGGATTGAATTATAATTTTATTTTTAAAAAAGTTTGGGAAATTATGATGGAGGTGCTTAAAATTGAGATAGACTTCAAACATAAATAAACTACCCAATACTTAACAAATTCCTATTCTAACTCCTACTAACAACGTAGCCACCCTCTTCTCCTTAGATTCTCCAAAAAAAAAAAAAAAACATGGGCGGTAATTAACTTTTAAGCATTACCATCATATATAAATTACATTATATGCTTTAAATATATTAATTGGTAATTGGATAAATTGTATTATATGCTTTAAATGTTTTACATTATCACGCATAACAATTCTGAAAACTTAATTTAAGGACCCAGAGAGACGCTTGTCAACTTTATATAATTTGCATGTTTTATGAATGAACGAGATGGAAAATTTGGTTTAGATTTAAATAATCTAAATATAACAATTAATATAGACTAGCAGTTAGAATTGAACTTCAATATTGGACCTAGCAATTATTGTATTTTTCTTTTGGGTTTTGGGTCCGGGAAATATAATTAAATATATCCTTAATTTACCGCACTACATGCAATAGTCTTTGGAAAACATGTGTTATAAGTAGTTAAGTTTTGTTTGCATGGCACTTTAAAATGACCAAATTTAATGGTTTATATCGAGAAAAACAAATTTATTGGTTTTATTTTTATACGATGAGCAATAAAATGAAGGTCAACATTATAGTTTAATTATCTAAAAAAAAATTAAAAAAAATTGGAAGTTACTTGTATTTTACGGCCATGAACTTTGGCCATTTTTTTAACTTTGTCCATGATGCTCATTTTGTGCCATGGTCATCCTTAAAGTTTTATCTCATTTTTACTATTGTCCAAAATACGTGTTTCTTGAAGTAAAAATGTCACATGTAATTGACATGACTTGAAGATCAAAGTGCTACGTGACATTTTTGTCCAAAAACCTAACAGCATGTTGTGTTTTGAACTAAAGTTAAAACAGGAACAAACTTTAATGATGGGCATAATGCAAATGAATTTCGTGCACAAGAACGTACAAAAGTAACAAAACTTTAAGGGCGGTAAATTATAAATAACTCTTTAATTTGGTGTAGAAGAAAACTTGAGCTGTCTACCTAGCATGGGTTTGGTTCTTCAATCTACATTTATTTATGGATTATCTTATGTTAAAAACATATCCTGTTATTTTTGGAGTTAGACTCTTTTTCATTATTTTTTTTATTTAAATTTTTTTCAATATATATGGTCCAATTCTATGGATAAAGGGACAAATTTTTTTATCAAATTTGGTGCAGATGATATTTATGATAAAAAGATGCATTACCAAAACTTCATCAGAAGATACTATTTAGATACAGTTGATGATGATGTGGCTTGTATGTGGACGCTTCCGCTAATTGCAACAGTCATCGTTATCTTAATTAAGGTAGAGTCAACAAATAATGTAAGAGCTTAGATAGGTAAATCTGCAAACATGGAAATTGAAGTAGATCATTCATACTAAATTCTGTAATATATAAAATCCTATAATTATATATGGGAGGTAGAAATTAAAAATTAAATTAAAAGATATCAGCTAGCACTCAATAAGCTAATTATTAATTAATATAATATATAATATAATTTCCAACTAATAGATACAAGTGCTTTGAGCATGGGAATGGGAATGGGACTAAAATGGTGCTTGAATATGAACAGCTTGCAAGGACAGATTCAGAAATTTATGGTGGGGTGGGCTGATATTAAGAGAGAAAAAAAAATTTGTTAATTGTTTTTTGGGAGAATTTTTTTTGTAAATAAAATTAAATTTTCCACTTTCTATAGGCTCAGTTTTGTTCAAATTCAAATGAGTTATTAATAATTTGCTTCCTTAAAGTTTACTCGTTTTTGCACTTTCGTCCATGAAGTTTATTTTGCATAACACTTATCCTTAAAATTTGTTTCTGTTTTCACTTTAATCCGAAACTCTACTCGCCGTTAGTTTTTTGGATGAAAAAGACCATGTGTGTTGTATGTGGGCACTATAGTAGGGTAAAATGGTCAAACCACTATATATAATAACCTAATTAGAGCCTTCAATCTAATGAAAATGCTTTAATATTTTCATTTTTTCTCTATGCTGTTTTTCCAACTCCACACTTTAATTTTGCCTAATTTGTTCTTGAGACAAACATATATAAGAGCATTATAGTGGCTTAACCGTTTAACTCGCTACAATACCCACGTGTAATGCACATGTTCTTTTCCGTCTAAAAACTTAACGGCGTGTGGAGTTTTGAACTAAAGTAAAAACGGGAACTAACTTTAAAAATAAGTATTATGCAAAATGAACTTTATCAATGAAAGCGTAAAAGTGGATAAGTTTAAAGGGGGGAAATTATTAATCACACAATTTATATTATAAACTTCAGGATTGGGTTCTGAAGAACCAGAAGAATGTTAAAGGAAATTAATTGAATTAATTAGTAGAATAGGGGAGGAGAAAGCAACAAGAGTGGAGCAGTCAGATGAAAAGGTGATGGGCGATTTGCCCACAAGTCAAAAGTTTGATTATTGGCTAGGGCTAGAATTATATATCCTTTTATCATTTTCCTTCGAAAAATACCAAATTTAACTAAATACTTAAAATAACTCAGAGCTAGAAAATAGCCGAAAAGTGGTGTGAAATGGCCAAATTAGTAGGAACATGATCGATCATATATTCATATATATATGGACATTCCGTGCAAAGCTCAATTCATATTCTCTCTTATAAATACAAAAGTGTGGTAGCTAGAGAAAGTGCTAATAAATACATTTCATGATCCTATCATTCATGCAAAGCTTAATTCATATTCTCTTTTAATCAGAGCGAGTTCTAGTTATTTTTAAGCTCCGGACAAAATTATAAAAGATGTTATGTTAAATTAAATATATTAATTTTTTTATATTAAAATAAATTAAATTTATTTCAATGATAAGAGTTTGCATGACAAAACACACATTACAATTGCAAAGAACTGTGAAAAAAACACTACGTTTAATCTTCGATTCCCTCTTATAGATTTGAAATCAATATAAATAAAAGTCAAAATATTGGTACCCTCTAATTATCTCTTATAACATGAGAAGATTCAAGATTTAGTATAAGAAGAGAAATCAAAGAAAAGTTGAAGAAACTACTTCCCTACACGCTATCTAAACTTTGAAAACTTGTGTTATTGATTAGAAACCTTTTTTTTAATATATATATATATACAAATAAAATATTGGCACACTATCTTTTTTTTTTAGCCCTCAACAGTCGCTTTGTTAACCCTCCCCCAAGGTCGGCTATGCTTTTAATTAGCTTGTGCTTAGTTGCTTCTTTTTTCGATCAAGTCATCGAAATGGCTAGCCAAGATCGATCAACATCACATCATGCACAAAATTGCATTGATAATGGGACGATCGAGAAGGAGGACAAGAATCGCAAACGCCACCGATCTGGTAGCAGCTCTACTTGCTTTGTAAATTTTTAATTGCCTTTTTTTTTTCTTCTTCCTCTTTCGCATTTGAAGCAAATCTCAAAGAATTTATAGACTACTACACAGAGACGGAGGGAGCATAGGCCCACTAAGCCCCCACTCAAATTTTAATCTTTTTTTTTTTAATATATATAGTATTTA
Source organism: Lonicera japonica (assembly GCA_021464415.1). Taxonomy (NCBI): domain Eukaryota; kingdom Viridiplantae; phylum Streptophyta; class Magnoliopsida; order Dipsacales; family Caprifoliaceae; genus Lonicera; species Lonicera japonica. The sequence goes on from JAKCWG010000843.1 coordinate 28,037, forward strand.
AAATATATTTGGGATAAAATGTAAAGTAGCTAAAGTTTAAGGTGGAAGATTGTAATTTTACTAAAGGAAAATATTCATACAAACAAATGTGAAAATTAGTCTCTGGTCTTTGTTTTTGGATGCATTCCTTATTCTTTTTTTTTTCTTTTTCTTTTTTTTAAACTTGCCGTCTCTACTTTTTTAAAGGATGCGGTCCCTCAAGTTTGTTATATGTGATTTTTAGGTCATATGTACAATACATGTGAACCGAGATTTCTTGATCACAGCTATTGCGTTTATGACCGAAAACTCATAGATACTAAACTTTTTATCTGTTTATCTGAGTTCATGCCAGAGTCAGATGTTGAACCTGAAGAATCGCAAACTTTAAAAAAAATATAAAATTAATCGACCACATTCAAAAAAAAATCTTCCTGTTTTTGGTATTGATTGTATTATTTTTTACCTTTTATTCACGTTCTCTCTAATTAAATATGTTGAGAATTGTATTGTAAAAGTAATAACTGATTTGTCTCCTTGGTGCAGATGACGCTATCGGCCGACATAAGAGGAAAACCAACAAAGAGGGTGTAAATCTTTTCCTTTTATTACAATAATATTGAAAATATTCCTCACCTGAATGAGACTAGAACTTATTTAACTAAAAGTTTTCCTTCACTCTATTCCTTTAACGATTTTAGAGGGTCTCAATTTTGAGACTAAAAGTGACATGGCTAGATGATCTCAAAAGTTGGTGATGATAAAAGCTTCCCAAATTGTAACATATATGCATATTAGTTATTGTACATTTTATTTGTATTGTAGTACATGTTGGTGGTGAAGTGAAAAATTAGTGATGTTTTTATCATCACAAAAAAACAAAGTTGATAGTATAGTTTAACATTAAAAGCATAAACTAGCTAAGGCAAAGGCAAACAATATGGATTCATATCTTGAGCAGTGAATTAAATTTCAGACAATTGAACTTTGACATCATATATTTCGAGTGGGATCTAATAATAATAATTATTATTATTATTTTGTCTTTTTATTTCTTGGTTTACAGAAAGAGGGATCTTGTAGAAGATCAACATTTGCAAGGAGACGTCGTGAAACTGATCCGAAGGTATGTCGTTCTTTAAGCCCGCACGCCACCCACCCCCCCTCCCCAACCCCCCCCCCCCCCCCCAAAAAAAAAAAAAAAAACACTCATGGACACCCATCCAAAGGCGCACACCTTTATTTTTTAAGTAACACCCTTTATTTTGAAGTATTTTTTTAAAAAAAAAAATTAAAAGTATTTGAGACTTTTAAGAAAGTCTCGAGTATTTTATACACAATTATAGAAGGAAAGTTTGAGCCTTGTGTTTAATTTTTTGTTTAAATATTTTATGTATATATGCAATTTACAAAAGAGTGTTAATAGTCGTACCTTATGACAAAATGGATTCTTTCTTAATTAAACTACACAATGAAGCACACCATATATATACGCGTCTGTTTTTCTTTACATGCACGTGCATCTGTTAATTTAAAACAGTGAAATAATATTTTTTTTGTAGTATGTAGTTTAACATTAAAAGCATAAACTTGGTAGGGCAAAGTGAATGGAGCCCGAAAATAATAGCTATAGTTTGGGCCATCTCCAAATTACACCACGAGCATAGAGTCCGTTTCGGTCCACAGCCGAGTACACAAAAATTATAACCACATGAGTTCTTCTCAAAAATGACTAACTCAAGTTATTAGTTAAGTTCATTTTTTTCATATATAGATCAAGTTAATTCCCTAACGTTCTCATCAAGCTGGGGTCACAAACACAACCTATATATAATATCCAAATGTTATATGGTAATGGTCGTGGGTCCCCTCCGATACCATATATAACCACTCGAGTGTTCCCCCAAAATGGCTAACCCAAGTAGTTAGTTAGGTTCATTGTTCCGAAATATATATCAAGGACCTTCCCACTACACTATCGATGTGGGATATTTTGGGTCGTTACAAAAATTGCCGAGTAGAAGCAAGGCCAATGGAAGTGTATAACATCACTAAAGTGCCGATATTGTCGTAATGAGGTCATTGTGTTGAAATAGAAGTCCCCACCACTAACCATGAGACACATGTAACTTGTACTATTTTGGGATACTTGTAAAGTGTAGTATTATAGTGATGCCCAAGTTAGTTATAGAGAAAGAGAGCTGATAGCTTGTGTTACTCATTTTATTGAGTGCCTTTAAGTTTAAGCTATATACAAACACACAAAGGAAGACGTACGGCCGGAATAACATGAGAGCTACGTACCGGAGGAACTTATCTTACACCAAAAATCTCTTGTCATTTTACCATTTCCGTCTACTGTATTGTTGATTTTGCTTACAACTTATCTTGTAGAAGACCCAATTTTTTTAGCACCCACACAAAGCAAACAATATTGATTCCTTTCTTGTACGTTGAATTAAATTTTAGGCAATTTAACTTTTACATCATATATTTCGACAGAGATCTAATTATAATTATTATTTTGTCTTATTATTACTAATCAGGTGAAGGCTACAATTTCAAGGTCATCAATACTCGGGGGAAATACTTTCATCGTGAGACAGAGAACAAGTCTTAAGGCCTCGTTTGGTTCACGGAAAGGAAATCAATTCTCTTATCTTTCCCATGGAGGTGGGAAAGTAAATTTCCTGTCAAATTTCCTTTCTTGTGTTTGGTAAACAATGGAAAGTATTTAGGTAAGAGTATTATTGTTTAAAATTTGTGTAATAAATGCTTGGAAATCACATGGGAAAATCAATCCCATGTGTTTTGGGAGGAATGGTTTTACCCCCTACTTTCCCCTCTCTTGGGAAAGTGTTTCCGGAATTTGTGCTTACCAAACAAAGGAAAGGAACGACTTTCCTTTCCCGAGTACTAAAATCCGTGAACCAAACGAGACCTAAAGGTATTTAATGCAATTACAAATATATAATCATTTACCCCTTACTTTAAGAATAATAAGTATCATTTATTTTAATGAGTAATTAGTGAATGAATAATTTTTTTGATAAGACTTTTTAGAGATGATATTTATAGTTAGTATATTATTTCAATCAATTTTTTTTTCTTTTAAAAATAAATAAATAAAACTCAATTTAGAATTTGGGCGAATGATCATTTAAAATTTCAATATAAATAAATAAACATATATATGACATTTTCATTAAACCCATTTATGGGTTGATTTTTTTGATGAAATTTTGAGCAGATGTTCTATTCCTTATAAAGGTCATCTCATCTAAATTTCATGAAAAAATTCATATGTTACTCCTCAAAACAGATGAACCTTATTGTTCTTTATAATAAGGGATTTCCTTAGAAGAGCACTTCCGTATAAATACAAGGGGACTCCACCTTGTGGGGAATCTGATTAATTAAATATATTTTAAATATTCAAAAAATAATTTTTCTATCTATATAATTATCAAATATAAATATATATATATATATATATATAATGTAGTAGTGGACTAACGTCTTAAATAAAACTATCTATAAGAGTATAAGCAAGATATAAATATATATCATCAATATAAAATTATTTTTTAAGCTTTTTTTCTTGTGGCGGGGATTCCCCGTTTGAAGCGGAGACGGGGATGGGAATGCATGCGTCATGTTGCCGACCTCGTTTGATTCATGGAAAGGAAATTATTTACTTTGTCTTTCACATGGGGGCGGGAAACTAAAGTTCCTATCAATTTTCTTTTCTTGTATTTGGTAAAGAATGGAATGTGTTTAGATAGGGATATTGCTGTCCAAAACTTTTGTAATAAATGCTAGAAATCTCAAGGGAAAATCAATCCCATGGGTTTTGAGGGACATGATTTTACCCCTACTTTTCCTTCTGTCAGGAAAGTGTTTCCAGAATTTGTACTTACCAAACAAATGAAATGAAAGACTTTTCTTTCCTGAGTCCTCAACTCCGTGAACCAAATGAGGCCTATTAGTATATGTCTCGATTAGGGGCAATAAGATTTAAGAAAAAGTACATGAAACTGTGTTAAAAAAAAATCCCAGCCTTAGGAACTGAATTCTAATTTTTTCAAAATAAATATTTTCTTAATTTCAAATTGGGATTTCATATTTTTTTTAAGACTTTTGTGAAAATATACTAATTTAACATTATTTTTCAAAATATAACTTGTTTACTACATATAACAAGATTTGGTACATTAACTAGCTAGGTCTCCTAATCCCTCCCTTCCTGGTGTCAGGCAACACTGGGGTGCATGCACATGCTTCTTGATAAATCGAAGACTATTGTTTCATTAGCTTTTGGCATGAATTCTTTGATTCAGATAGGAATTTGAATGATAATCTAAATTGCCTTGCTTCGCTTAGTCTCATATCCCGATATATTTGCCTGTTCCGCATGCTAGATTGCTTTGGTTGTTTCTAATTTGGTAATAGCACCTAGATTGATTTTCATTGAGAGAAGAGGAATTTTTGTCCAAAAATGATGGAAGCTCTTTCGAAAAGATCCTCCAATGAGAGGACAAAAGCATAGCACTTTGAAAACTTGGATGACTTTTATCCTAATATTGACTTAAAGCTTCACTTGACTAAATCTTAAGTCTATTTGTCTAATATTAGGGATGGGTATATGTTGGAAAGGGTGAATAGCTTCCTTCAAGCTCCAATGAATGAGCAGAATTTTGAGAAAATTTCTTAAGTGAGACCGCTGCCCCCCCTAGAGATGAAAACCACCATGATCTAATTTAGTAGAATTTCCAAGTAAAAGATAAAGAAAGTGCTTAGAATCAACAAATCTTTGAGCTTTTGTTTTTGAAAAAGTTCTCTCTTCCTTCTCGAATGATTAGAACTCTCTGTGTTTACATTGAATTGTTTGAATCGAAGTCTAGTATGTGAGCATCGGAGAATAAGGGATTGTGTTCTAAAGGAGATAGGCGAATTAGATAATCATTCAAAAGTCCGTCATTCTGGAAAATTGATAGTAATGCCTCTTGCTTTGCAAATTGAAACTTGAATCTTCATTCTCATCATTCATCATGATCAAACTTCTAATGTTTGTAGGTATCATTTCTGAAAACCTTCACGAGATGCAACTCGTCTTCTTTGGGAACTTAGAAGTTAACAACTTTTTGTATAATATTTTTTTGTAATTATATATATTTTTGTCTTGCTAAGGGACTAGCAAGAGATAAGTTGAAGGGAGTTGATAAACGCATAATATTGTCATGCTTAAGCTCTTTCTCGGAGTCGCTTGACGCGTTTATTGCATTAATTCTGCCTAATTATCCGCTTATCTCGAGATTAGTGTCTTAGCAAGTTTGTATCTAATATCGTCCCGCTAGGTGCGCTTTTGTTGCGTTTCTATGTGTTTATAGGCATAGGATGCAATGGCCTTGAAGGAATTGATCAAGTGCTAGCCAAAAGCTCTTAAGAATGCTTATTTGAAGAAACTCCAAAAGCATGATCGATCATGGGATTCCATGATCGATCATGGTGCAAATTAACCTTCAGGCAGAGGACCCCATGATCGATCATGGGTTGACCATGATCGATCATGGTCTGGCGGGGATAGCCACCAACTCCTGCTTTTAGCCTTATTTCAAGGGTTTTGGTTCCTAGATATTTTCTTTTGTCTGTTTTATTAATTAAAGTACTCCTTTAGCTATTGTTTTAGTCTAGGGGATGGGAGATAGATCATTATCTAGTTTTTGAACACACAAGTTGTAGAGAGAAGGGATAGCTCTTTGAGATTGTTCTTCATTTTCCTTTGTAAGTGTTTAAGTTGTAAGAATGATTTCTTCTTCTATAATAATTATTTTTGCATCTATTATGGAGTAGTCTATTACTAAGGTTATGGAGGTTGATTGCGATATGATTTTCGGTGATTAATGGCTCAATCCAAGTTTAAAGTTTGATAAATATTTGTGAATCCTTTTCTTTTCTAAATTCTTCCATCATTTCAAGCTTTCTAGGTATTTTCATATTAATTTAAGACTTTATATGCCTTGTATATTTAATTCTTGGTTGTTAATGAACATACAACATATTTATATGGTTCTAAAAAGCTTGAAATCTCTTTCCCCCATCCATGGAGTTTTTCTCTCTTCGTAGAAATTATGAATAGTTCTTAAAATTCCATAGATGGATTATAAATTGGTGTAGCTTATCTTTGATTCATTTATTGATATATTGAGTGCTTCTTACACTATATGTGATATTTAGACTCTTTATTTTCTCCCATAAGTGATCAACGATGAGTTGACGAATTTGTCTCATAAACTTCATTCCGTTTCATTGTTAGGATTCACTTTCTAATTTTCATTCTTTAAATCATGAGATTTCATACACTTGCTTTATGTTAAATCTTTTTATGATAAGTTTGTCATATCTATCTCGGATTAGCTTCATAGGGAATGGGTTGCTTTGCTTCATACCCGTAGCTAAGAGGTAGGAATGATAACCTCGTCTTTGGTGGAATGCCGGTTGTCTCTTTCTTGATATAGCTTCAATCTGGGAATGAGTCGCCTAGCGTCGCACCCTCTGCTATTGAGAGATACACCAACATTCTCCACATCTTGAGAAACCTTGTGTTGTAATCTTTGTATGAACTAGTGATCACTGTCTCTTAAATTGTAAATGACCTCCACCTTCCTTAGTGCTTTCTTATTAACTTTCACAACCGATTTACATTTCCGTTGTTCGATAACCAATCCAACTTACAAAAATCAGAAAAACCATTTAATCCGTAATCCATTCCATTCCTTTTCGACTATCCCTGTGGTTCGACACTCGGACTTCCGAGACTATATTACTACTTGACATGACTGCACTTGGGCTACCATAACGCGATATTTTCGATGCATCAGGTTTTATCTTAAAATGCCTTCTTACTATGTGGTGACACTACGCTACTAATTAACCCTTATTAAGCTCTGTAATTTTTTTATGTGGAATCAATTATTTGAGTTAACAATTCTCAACAAGAAACCACCACCTTAAGAATATTGTTTTGTGAGAAACTCAAAAAGAAATAAAACATCTTACCAAACCACCTTTTTCCAACTTTTAATAAATAAGAAATAGACAAATTTATCTTCCAAAAAAGTGTTTCTCTAATTATTAGAATAAATTCTCAACTTTGTTGTAAAACGGATCCTTAAGCATGCTTTAATAAGCTACACATTATGAGAAAATATACAATCTATTAAATTGTTTAGCCTCGTTGTACTACAGTAGTCTGTGCAAGGACCGGAGATTAGTTGGATCAAATGTCCAGATACTCCGGGGAATGAATAAAAAAATGTATGTATTATGAATAACCAATAATTATAGTATTTCTTGTTGTCCAATTAAAAATTTTGTGAGACAATATATCAAAGGAGACCCACATGATTATTGAAGGTTATGTCACTTTTAATATGTAATAATCAGTTATGATTAACTTAGTTTGGATCTGTGTGAAAGTCAAACGTTTGATTTTTCATTATTATTGTAATTAAATTATTACAACTCTCAGGCTTTCTCTTTCTATGGCTGTCCGTAAATGTATATATTTATTGTGATAATTTTAAGGTTATATATATATATATATGATATGGTCCTGTTAATTAATTAGTTTCATGATATGATCAATATTATTGTTAAAGAAATAATTTCTACGGTTCACAATTGAAGTAGTTGGTGAAGCATGGAATAACATGCTGTTAATAATTACTTTAAATATTCTCACATGTGCAAATTTAATATTTAATCTCCTTAATTTATTGAAGTCGAATTAAAAGTACCCACCATATATTTAAGAATATCATGTCACATGTACGTGTGCATGTGTATGATCAAGAGTGTACTCACACTCAAAACAACAGTCAAATTGAAATCCCCATTTTAAATTTTGACATTTACACTGTTTAGAAAAAAAGAAAAAAAAAGAAGCTTACACTAATACATTATGGTTAGAATTAGTAACACTTTTAACCCCAAAATATGCTACTGGTCTCACTAATACATACTGGTTAAACATTTTTGCAATTAAACTCATTATTTGAGTAAGAGGTACTAGTAAAACATAGCGGCAAAAAAATATATAATTAATTACAAGTGTTTGTGACCAAGAGCGTATTCACAGTCAATCGGTCAAACCAACAGTCAGAATTTATTTATTTATTTATTTATTTTTAACACAACCAACAGTCACAATTAAAAGCCCCATTTTAATTTTTGACATTTACACTTTTTAGAAAAAACAAATATTAATATATAATGGTTAGAGTTAGTAATACTTTTAACTTCCGAAATATACTACTAGTATCACTTTTGTTTTTAATATTTTGATTTGGATACATTAAAGTCAAAGTTTAAAAATTCTATTATTTCAATATAATCCAATTAGTCACTTACGTTAAATTATTAACAAAATTAACATTTAAAGCTATACGATTTTTTTTTTCACTTTTTTAATAAGATTTCGTACAATATCGCCCGACCATCTCAACGAAAACACTACGTCATCAAAACCATTTCGGCTGCCAAGAATCATCTCGGCGAGTTTCACTCTCCTCGGCGCGGCCAGTGACTTCGGCCCAGTCTCCTGGGTAGGGGGAAGTTGGGCCTATAGACCAATTATGGCCTTCTTTTGTATTTCTATTTCTATTTTTAGGCTTCCTTAGTCCTCATGTGCAAATATTTAATTAATCCCGCTTATTTAATAAAGTCAAATTAAAAATAGCCACTTTTAGCCTAATAAAATAGAAGTGCCATTCTTAAATAATATCATTTCACACGTGTACATGTGTGTATGTATGCATGATCAAGATTCTATTCACGCTCGGTATAAATAAGGGTTATTTACAAAAGTCACCTCTAAAGTTTATCTTTTGTCTTACTTTAGTGTACAAAATTTTAAATTGCAAAAGTTACAACGCGAAGTTTCATTCGCGTATCACTTTAACCCAAAAGTGGACGGCCCTTTAAAAATTAAATAGAATATGCCATGTGGTCACCGTGTGATCTTCAAAAGTTCACCACTTTTCTCATTTTAGTCTGAAGTTTTAAAACTACTTTTGTATTTATATGAAGGAATAAAGACTGTTCTCAGTATATATATACATTTTTTTCTATACAAGCAAATAATGATGTTTTAGTAGTACAATTTCTTTTTTTGTATATATATAATTTAATTTACAACTATCACAATAAAGCGTGATCAAACTTACTACCACCACAAACGGGTGCAATACAACCACCACAACAATGCGTTGAGTATAGACGGTTCTGATTATTTGAATTATAATGTAATTACACAGTTGTGGTTGCAGAACAAATTAGAACTACATTTGAACTTCCATAATTTGGTATGAAATCCGAACCCCAAATTCTGTTGGATCAAAAAATGTTTTCTTGTCATGTGGGTGTATATGTTAATTATACGAAAGATAGTTAAAACTCAATTTAGGGTGTGTTTGATTATCCCCAAAATTTTACCCAAAAATTAATCTAGTTGCGACTACAGTTATACATGCATTTTTTGGCTGTTGCAATTTTTGATAGACATCTCATGCACATTTATTTATTTATTTAATTTTGTCCTATCAAATTAAATACATAATACTTCTTTTTTTTTCTTAAAGATAGAACTATACAATTCCACATACACGTGTGTGTATAAAATATCATTTAAAAAAATTTGGGTTTGAAAAGCACAATACAGTGGCAAACAAAATAAGTCCAACAGAAAAATGAAAAAAGAAACAACTTGGAAATTAAGCTGGAGAAGTTTATTCCTGAAACAAAATAAACAAGAAACTAAAAGCTAAAGGGGGCGTCTAGCTGTGCCTCCTAGCAAGCCACAAATGATAACCCTTCGCATGCTCTAGAAGTTGGTCCAACTTCATAGAACTCTGAGTTGACCACAACCGTTAACTTAAACTTTTGAGTGAAATGGTTTATAATACATTAATTGCCCGATACAGTTGTGCCACAATATGCATCTGAGTTACTTTATCGATCCTGAGTCCTTTAGAATTATTGGTTTGATTTATATCTTCCAAACATTTTGTGGAGAAATATTGAAGTACATTACCATTTAAATAGTGAGAACCATTTACGTTTCTTCCCATTATGTGTACCAACCCTAGCATCAGTTGGAAGTTGAAGCAAAGTTAAATGAATCTTCTCAACTTGGTGCTGACATACATCACAATTGCTTGTAATAGCACATGCTCCATGCACAAGTTCATTCTTGCATTTGCATTTCATCTTTACGATATCTTCGTTCACTTTGAAAGCTTTGAAGCAAATTTCGCACACTGCATCTTCTTCAAAAATCTCTTCATCGCGTTCAAATGGAACTAGATTACATTGACGAAATTTCAAAGGAACAATGTCAATTAAAATTTTAAAATTCGAAATGATAATTATATTCAGAAACAAATTACCCATTCTGTCATAAATTATAAGCCAGTATTTTACAGATCAGTACTATGATAGGACATGTTTCCGTATTTGTATTAGAGTGGTATATATATAATTTTTTTAAATTTAATGTCTAAAGTCTCTTTCTTGTAAACGCAACAAATACTACGTATATTTTGAAAATAATTACAAAAGATAAAATACTATAATGTATCTAGATAATTGCTTTAGCATATATATAAAGATCGATTAAAATACAAAATGTAGAAGATGAATTTTGAAATTTTAAATGGCTATAAGCAGGGTAGGAGGAATTCCATGGCAAAGGGAAAGTTAAAATTAAATTGTTGTTTTAGTTAATTTTAATTTTTAAATTAAAATATTTCTATTGCAAATATAATATTATTTTTTTAATTAAGAGTTTGCTATTTCTCTTTTAACACCCCGACCAATTTTCTTAATTCATGAGACTGAGACGTAATCAATGTAAAAATTAAATTATTGTGAAACAAGCTAGCATAAACTCCTCACTTAAGATGGAGAGAGTGGCTAATTGTTTTTACCATAAAAAAATTATTCACTCCTTTGGCCCTTTTAGTTGACTCCATTGAAAGAAATTAAACTAAAAGAATAATAAAGAAGAGTCAAGTCTGAGATTATATTTACTTTATTAATTAAGTTAAATACCTTCGCGATTTGATTTCGATCTCACCAGGAAAATATTTCCCCCAAATACGGATCATGAGGCTCTTGAAATTGGAGAGATCACCTAAATAACGAACATGATTGAATACATTCGCTATTATTATTATTAATAATTTGCATTTTCACACGACTATCATAGAGAATAAATAAATAAATAAAAGTGATACTTCATATCTCCCTAATCAGTAGTCTAATTATTTTAATTTTGGTACTTTTTAAGAAAATATTAATTTCTACGTAATTAGTACTATGTCAAGACTATAATTTACTTTGTATTGTCAAATTTGATACATTGATTATCTATTGAAAAAGAAATGAGAATATTACTTTGAGATATCTCAAATTCAAAAGAAATGTGAGATGTTGATTATCATTGATTCAAGGGTTAATTGCATTATCAATTTTTCACTACAGCCACTTCCAAATTGAATTTTTAAGCGAAATTTTGTGGAAACGATTCTCATCGTTATAGAGATCATCTCTACCAAATTTATAAAAATATTCAACTATTTAACCCTCAAAATGGACAGTCCTTCTTTTGCCAAAGAGAAGATCATCCTCTTTAGAACAAAGCGGCGCAAAGAGAACTTGGTTTTATTTAAACTCGATTGTATGTGTTCTAGCTAAGATAACCCACATGGCCACATGTTACAAATATTCCCCCCCCAAAAAAAAACCAACTAGATGAGATGACCACTAATAGCTAAATAATATTAAAAAAACCCAATATATATGTGTCTTGAAATTTTTTCTAAGTTAAACCCTAAAATTATTATAAAAGCACAAAATAATGGTATTAGTTGCACCCAAACATTTTATAGGCCACTAGTATTAAAATTTTGTAAACATACTAATTTACCATGGCCTGGTCTCTTTCCTTCTTAATGCTTAGTTTTCAAGTCAAAATATTAACTTTAATAAGTTGCCAAAAATTGGGATGTGACGATGGAAATTGTTTCCGGTGACTTGGCCGGTCAGCGACGGTGTACGCAACACGCGGTTTGGGATTGCGGTTAATTTTTACTTGAAAACACTATATAAGGGCATATTTGTATAAAATGGAAAAAAAAAAAAAGGTATTTTAGGATGCTCACAAAATTTTGAACTTCAATATCCTTTTATATATCGATATTATTATATAAAGTCAAAACTAATTTTAACCGCCACAAAGCTGTGTCAAACTTTTGAATTGATTATTTTACACCCGTGGTCTATTTTTTCGTTAAAAAATATACTTGCAAGAGGGTATGAAACTTAAATCTTTGACAAATTAATCTAATGCTTAACTACTAGACTACTTCTTTGACAAATGAATTTATTTTTATTTTTTTCCTAATAATATGATTATTCACGAGTTAAAGATTCTGTGAAAAAAAAAAGGAAGATAACATACATCCAGAATAATTGTTTTATGAGGTCTACTTGTTACCCCAAATAATGGAGGAGTGACAGAATGGCATACCTGCAAATTGGTAAAGAAAAAGATATTAATAATTTGAGTTATTTACATCTTATTCTCATGTTGACCATTTTTTTTAATTTTGTCCCTGAAATTTATTTTCTACTATACTCATTCATAAAATTTGTTCTCGTTATCAATTTAGACAAAATCTAATGTCCTATTTGTTTATTAGACAAAAAATGCCATGTGAAGTTGACGTGTCAAGAAGATCAAAGCGATACGTGTTATTTAATGTCCAAGAACTTCATCAACAAAGTAAAAAAGTGGTCGAACTTCATGGGGTCAAATGCATTTAACTCTAATAATATTACAACCACTATAATAATAACAATAATAATAATAATGAGATTATTAATAGATCTCACCCATAAGGTATGATATAGACTTCAAATTGGTGTGCATTTGAATTAAATTTACGATTTCTTATGATAAGATTTGCAGCTTGAATTCTTTTTTTTTTTATTTCAGATCTAAAATTTGCACTGAATTTACGTTTTTAAAAAATAAAAAAGAATATCATCAATTTAAACCCATAATCTTTTGCTTAGCAAAACTACTACTGATTTTTCATTTTTTAGACCATTTAAAAATGAGAATTCACATTCAAATAAACGATCCACCTCAAGGCCGAACATCGGGTATACCTCATGCATTGCTTGAATCAAAAGAAAAAAAATACTAAGAACTAAGCGGGTTTATCATCTCAGATTGATCACTCACGTTTTCCTTGAAAACACTATATAATGGCATATTTGTATCGAATAAAACAAAAAAAAGAAGGTATCTTAGGATGCTCACAAAACTTTGAATTCCCATATTTCCTTTATATATCTATACTATTATATGAAGTCAAAACTAATTTCAACCGCCATAAAGCTATGTCAAACTTTTGAATTGATTATTTTACCCATGTGGTATCTTTTTTTCTTTAAAAAATATAATTGCAAGAGGATTTGAAACTTAAATATTTGACAAAGTAATCTAATGCTTAACTACTAGACCACTTAACATATTTATTTTATATTTTAGTTTAAACTAGATATATCTAAGTAATACACACATTGCGTGTGTATGTGATATATTATATTTAAGAAAAACGTGGGTGAATATAAAAACTTTCTTATAAGAAAAAGGGTGAACTTAGCAATTATAATGACATGGTGCAGTGAAGACAAAATGTGAGTTAACTTACTAAATGCGCGTTTCGAAAAACGTCCTCTACTGCAAATTAATGACTGTAGTTTTTCTCCAATAATATGATTCCTTTTAAGAATATGAAAAGGGGTTTTGCCGGGGGTGGGAAATAAATTGAGTGATGTTTTGAGATACTCTTTATCTTATGATTATTTTTATGAGTAAATGTTCCTCACCCATCCTCCTCTATTTTTTGTGAAAAAAAAATCTCTGTCACCGTTCAAAAGAAAATCCATAGAAAAAACCAAAAAAAAAAAAAAAAAAAAACCATCTCACTATATTGGTAAACTAATTTTCATTTTCTCAGAAAAATCAAAAAAAAAATTTACCATTTTCCATCTTGTTATTAACAAAGCTTAAATGTTATTTACAATTTACGGTTGTAACGATAACATAGTGTAATAATTTCTAAGCAAACATTTGAAAAAAAGCCCTTAAACTATTAATATAAAAAATTAATATTAAATTACAGCTTAATTTAAATCTTTTTAAGTAAATTAAAATTTTCCTACAAGGAAAACCTTCAAGTATTAAGATTGGGCCTTAAGGCTTGAAGGCTTTTAACTTTTCGAATTAGTACTTCTCTTACCCTACATCTACAATTTTGATGTGGCTCATTAATTTTTTCAATTTACTAAAGAGGAACTATGTATATCATATATAAAAACATGTAAAATTAAAGGAGGCCCTTAGGCCCAAAGCAATTGCTTTTATATATAGCTTAAAAAAAGGGATTTAATCACTAAGATAATTACAAAAGAGCCATTAAATATAAAAAAACGTTAATTTTGCTATCATTCAATCTGTTATAGAGTGCATGTCATCGTTACAAAAATTTTGTTCAATACTTTCAAATTGAAGAAATTCATTTTTTAGATTAAACGTAATATAATTAGTAATTGAAAATAAAAGTGGCATAATGATTGTGAAATTTAGGACATTATTTATATTTGAGAAAATAAAACTACGCCCATTAATTTAGAATGTCCCGAAAAATATCACTAATAGACTTTTATTTGGGAATGGTACTAAGTAGTACCAACTAGGCTAGTCTAGTTGGGTGAGCAACTTAGACCTGGAAGTTATTCTATACATTGAAGGGTTTGGAGTATTTTCGTTATTTGCAGTCGAAGGAAGAGAATTATACCTTGTTGTTGGTTTTTTTTTTTTCAAAAAAATAAAATTGTGCAAAATTAAAATAATAAAAAACACATATAACATAATTTATTAAGTAGATCTGCAAAAGGAATAACAAATAATAAAATAAAAAGGGTTGAGTAATTAATTAACTCCATGTAGTCCATGCCATAGCGACCATTCATGCTGAATAGCTAGCAGTGAGTGGATGATGTACCAAGAAATTAGTATAATTTATTATGTTAATATATAATTTAAAGAGCATATATTATTATTTATATTTATATTTATATTTTTAATGCTTTTCAAGTGTTAGAAAAGAATTTAAGAAAATTGTGAAAAATAGAAAAATTAAAGCTTGCGAAGACACCTAAAAGTACTCAATATTTTTGGATGCATATTTTTTTACTCGGAACTCCGAATGAAGCGATTCTTGAGCCTAAATTGAAGATAATTTCAAGAGCTACAACTTTTCAGTTTATCACTTTTTTAAATTCAGCCACCTCAAGATCTGAAATTGTAACTCAAATTATTCAATTTATTATAGAGAAAATTCAATAAAATTGCATTCAAATAATAGGCCCATGCCTAATTACTAGCCATTTTTTTAATATAAGGGCCTGTGATCCAAAAATTATGGTGTAGCACAAGCTAACAAATAATGGGCACAAGCCACTCAAGCCCATTAAGTAAAAGTGAAGCCCAAAGCATCAAAATGAAAATTATAAATTGATAGGATGGCTCTGCAATTATAAAAGGTAGCCGTGGAAAGCAGTTAGCAGCAACAGTGCCGCACTCTCTTTCTCTCTTTCTTTTCTTTTCTTTTTCTCTTTTATTTTGACGACTTGAAGATCAAAGGTTTTTTTTTATTATTCAATTTAATTAATATCAAGAAAGTTTTCTTTCAATTTTATTTGTTATTTAATTTTTATTATGCTAGTGTAAATTTTTTTTAAGGTTAGAATGAGTATATTTAATTGATTCCCTTGCACGTATTCATGCTAATTTAATGCTTTAATATTAAATACAATTCTTCCTATTGGATGCCTATTTTAATTAATTAAAAATAAAGTTGAATTCTCATTATTTTTTGTTGGATTCACCTTATGAACTGTTAAGAGCGGATATATGGTGTGTTATGACGGATATATTGAGTGTTTTAATTTTATACATTAGTTTGGCTGTTGAAGAATTACAATTGAATTTTATTAATTACTTGAACTTGAATGATTTTATTTTTCGCATCTAATAGAGTCGAGAGACCAAATTAGTGCGAGATAAGAGTATAATTTATGCGCATGAATGCTTAGGAAGATAATATTAAATATATGACTCTGAAACCTTGGTGAATTAATTCATTAATTTTATTATCTTGCTTCGTATTATTTAACCTAGTTTCATTAATTTAGTTTACTTGCTTTTCTTTATTTTATTTAATTTGCTTAGGGATTAGAAAAAGATTAACAAGACAAAATTTAAAACATACTGTTTGAGTCTCCGTGGGATCGACCTCGCGTATACACTATATTATGAATTAATTTGTGCACTTGCAAGTATTAAAATTTATCACAACAGTGGATGAACAGCATGTGCTCTTCTTATGGTATCGGGTGGTACCTCTGATAAACCTATGTATTTTATTTTCCCTTCTTCCCCTAACTTCTTCAATTCACCCATCTACCACACACGCGCGCGCGCATATATGTATACATACACAAATGTAAGTAGCTAGACTCATACATAGTTGTGGAGCATTATAATATTTAAAAGCAAACAAGGCTGGTCCAGATGTTTTGGAAGTCCAAGGTAAAATTTAAAAATGGAGTTCCATTAATAATATAAATTAATTTGAGGACCTCTAGAGGGTGTAGTGGGCAGAGAGACCGGTTAATTTTATTTGTTTATTTTTTGTAATACATACTTATGGGTGGAAAAAAATATTATTTTTACATACACACATTTAAGTAGTTAGTCTCATATATAGTTGCGAAGTATAATATTTAAATATCTATTTTACCTGTGCAATATTTTTTTTTCACAAAAAATATTGTTTGCAATTGAAATCAACAACACTCTAAGCAACCTACATTCGTACGTCACTAATAAAACATCTTTTACTTTTGTTAAATATACATACAAGTAACACACGAACTACACATGTGGCCTAGATTTTACAAAAAAAGTAAAAATTGATGATAGTGATAAAATAGGAAAACAATAAAATCGGTGTCATCACCAAATGTGATCTCTTTACTTTTGAATATATCGTAATCCAAAAGGAAAAGAAAAAACCAAAAAGAAAAAGTTAGGATCAATTTCCTGGGATACAAACTTTTTAAAATATGGTCCTTTAATTTTTATTTTTTTAAAGGATGTAATATTTGTAGATATTTATTTTGGTATCTCTCGATCTCATATGCTAATTTTCTCGATTATAGATACAATATCTGCACTAAAAAAATTTGTAGCATCTTCCCGATAGTATTCATATATTTGAGTATTGGCTAGAGGAAGACACAGGCATCTACATCCTTTAAAAAAATTGTGGACCGCATCATAAAAAATTATATCAGAGGAATCAGATCCTAGAAGCCCCCAAATGTAACAACCCAAGTATCCAATGTCAGTAGTGTAATGAGGAGATCTTGAGTATATATGTGGATGCAACGAATTGAAGTTACAACTTGTTCTAGTCATTTTCGAAAAAAACCCAGTTGATTACATATGGTATCAAGTCAGATCTATGACCACTACCACGTGACGTACATATATTGTGGACTGGCATGATGAGGACATCGGGGATTTAACGCGGAAAGTGCGTAATGATCCAAATATCCCATATTAGTAGCGTAATGGGAAGATCCTTGATATATGTATGGATTTAAAAAACCTAAATCACAACTTGGGCTAGCTATTTTAGAAAGAACATGGGTAGTTACATATATATCAATTCATCTCCTATATATAACTTTTCTATCCCTTGTAATTTAACAATTCAAAACTCATTAGACTTTATTATTTATAAAAATGTCAATTAGTGAGGGCTCAAATCATTTATGTGTAAGATAGAAACAAGATTTAAATGACATGCTTAATTTGTGGAACACAAAACATGCTCATGACAAGCACATGGTATCGACTTTATAAAATACTGCATCTCATGGGGCGTCGCTATATATATTTATTTTTTTAGTCTAAGTCACAGTAGTAGACTTTAACATATTGTATAGCTTCATCGGACCTTAAGATATGTATATTTATAGAAAAGATTATGTGATTTAGTATTTAGTATATATACTCTAAATTAAAATGAGGATTCGGTCCACACCTAAAAGTAACTAAATTGCGTTACAGTACTATGCACATTGTATAATGAGGTCAAATATGATAGAATAAGAGTTGGAAGTTAAATTTAACTACAATGAACTATCTTTGTACGGTGCAAGCTACAAATTCGAGTATCTTATTTCTTTCCCTACACCTCTTAATTCGAATAACGAGTCTATGTGATATATCACTTATATCTATCCTTATCATATTAGGGTGGACACGAATCAAACCTTGTTGTACTAAAATTAGGTCTATAGTCTTTCAAGATGGAAGTTGGGAAAAGAAGAAAACAAGTATATCATACAGATATAGGTAGTTTCAAAAAATCGGTGCCTCTACTACAAAATCTCTCTCAAAAAAAAAAAATCCAAGTACAAAATGTTTCTCCTAAAGAGAATCATTTTCCTTTCTTTTTCAATTCTTAAGTGTTCTCCCAAAAAATTTATCTCTTTCCAAAGCAGAGTCTGAGAAACGTATGAAAATGCATATTTACAGTTCTATATGCTATGGAGAATTGATGCAGGTGTGCTGATTCGAACAAAAGAATTGGATAGAGGCGCAGTAGGCAATGAAATATTAATGTGAAAAATATTTCATCAGCCCTTAATCTTATATAGACTAACTTGAGCATGCATTACATTAGGTGACAAAGAATCATGAATGAGATCACATTTATTAATCATCAAAATAATCGTACATTCAGGACAAGATAGATTAAGTAAAAAACTTCAACATATTGGACACTAACTTTTTAATCTCATTGTCTCTAGCTGGGAGATCTCTGAGTCACACGTTCAAGCTCTCAAACTTCATAGCAAACCTCAGTACTTTTACTAGTAGTTTTATTTTAATTTATAGATATTGGACTGTAGTTTGAAAATTACCGCAGAGACCAAGTTAATTTTAAGAGAATTCGACAAGAATCCGAAAAATTAAATTCAATAAAACAATCAGATACTCAATGGGAATCCAAGAATTCAGATTCCGGTGCACTGACCCTGTCAAAGAATTTGTGCTTGCTTGCGCCTACGGTACATCAAACAAGATTTGGAACTCAATGGACATTCATAGGTAATACCAAAAGCAAAACATCATAAAAGACTAATATAGAAAGAATCTAGCAGGGGCTTATACAATAGCATATATATGCTTTCCTTTCTCTTCCCATCAATGAATATGGTTGGGAAAATGTTTCCCATCAAAGAATATGTTTTTCCCATCAAAACTTCAAAATTCCTTTGTTCTTGTTTGTGTATCGGTATATGAATGAATAGAATGTAAGTGTAAGAAAAGAATGTGGGCTTACTATAAAGTTTCTCCCTATACATCATTGATTGAACTTCTCAGATTTCTTATGCGGCCAGCCAAAGCAACTGCAGCACTGCCAAAAAAAAAAAAAAGACAGAACTAAGATTGGTCAAAACAATTTCATCTCATTTGGGGTATTGAACTTGTTCACTATTTTTTTCTGTTAAAATTGCATAGTTCTATTGCTTATATTTCTTCATAATCTTATATAAGAGAAAAAAAAAATAGTAGTACCATTTGGATTGTTTTCCCATGTCGCTCTGGAGAAGGTGAAGAGGAAGACTCGGTTTCAGTTGTTCTTTCTTGTGTAGGACTCGACCTTCCACATTGCTCAGAGTCATGATATTTCGGACTATCATCACGCTGCCAAATCAGAACACATAGTTAGTTATAAATACTCCTTCAACCTATTTAGCATATTTGATTTGGTTGAAGATATCCATTAAATTAACAAGCAGCTATGTCTGTGTGAGTGTGAGTGTGAGTGTGAGAGTGTGCATGTGAGAGAGAGAGAGAGAGACCAGGGTAGGGAAGCTGGGACAGTTTCGAGTAACAGTTTACACTGATATATTACAGTTTACCGTTTTCTCTACTTGGGGGTGGTGACCAATGTTTTACTTTCCATAAGTCCCATTCTTGAACTTCAACGATCAACAATACAACTTATTCTCTATTGCGAGATTTTGTACATTGATTATGTCCCAAAAAGGAAAACGGGACTATCAGTATATTTTCCTACGCAACAACCAATCAGACATGCAGGACGGGTCATCATGCATGTGTGGTATCTCTTTTTTTTTGCTTATGCATGTGTGCATTGGGGCAAATTCCGCAACAAACATAATGACACATATATAAAGAGAGAGAGAGAGAGAGAAAGAGAGAAAGAAATAAAGAAAGAATTTACGTTTCTGTCACCGTCATTATTTGATGATCTGAGTTTGGACCTGAGGTCATTGACTAGGTATTGGAGGTTTTTTACTTGCGAATCGAGATGGGCAGCTTTATGGACTAACTCAATATTTCTACGGTCAAGACTTTTAGTGTCAGTTTTATTAGTTATCTCCAATCTTCTTACAGCACAGCTCAACTTCAATTCATCTTCTTCAGCTCGTGTTCTTGTTGCCTCGGACTCAGGCTTACAGCTTCTGGGACCACCATCAGCTTGGGTTTGCAGCTCTAGGGCTTGGTCGGTGAGATTACTGACTTGGCTTAGGAGAAGGTCAATGTCCTCATATAGCATCAACTGATCAGCCACAATTTTATCAGCTAACTCCGAACTTATATCATCATCCATTCTTATGCTTCCTGCACGACCCCTCCCATATTGCCGAGACGAGGAGTCACTTGCAACAGATTTTCCCTTACTACTACTGCTTCCAGGTCTCGAATCACTTATTAGAAAATCCCCCACTGGACTTTTTGGTACCTTCTCCTGAAAGGATAAAGAGGGAGCCAAGTAAAAAAAAAAAAAAGGTGTGCACAAAACCAAACAAATACTAGTAGTGAAATTTCTCTTCCTTCTTCTATATATCCAAAAGAATCTCAACAAACAACTTTGTTGGTTGAATGGTTTTATGCATACAGTGTAGTAGCCATTTTGTCATTCATCAATATATCTCATTAAGTTATTAGCTTCCTTACTTTTAAGCACCAGCCCTGGTGTACTTTGAAACACACAGAAGTCTACAAATGAACATTCAAAAGTGACCAACAACTTGTTCTAGAGGAATTGTATTTCACTTTTCCACCAAAGCCACCATCTCTCCCCTAAGCTTTTGTTCTCCACGTAGAAACAATTCAAAGGAACTCAATTATATCCTGTGTAAACCAAAACCAGGCACACCTTAAGGGAATGAATTGGGAAAGTTGGGTTACTTGGGTAAGGTGCATTTGAACAGAACCAAATAGCTAACAAGAGAGAGAGAGAGAGAGAGAGAGAGAGAGAGAGAGAGAGAGAGGGATAGGGAGAGGGAGAGGGAGAGGGGGAGAGAGGGAGAGATTTCACAGGACATCAACAAACGCCAACAATACCTAAACAGTACTCCTTTTTGAACGAACCAATAACCATCTCAGAGAAGAGGGGGGATTTTGAAACGACAACTAGCTTACCAAAGCCACCGGTAACATTTTGACCTACTCCTTCGAATTTTTGAGTAGACCTAGTTCTTTATTTTCACAAATGTCTGTTTGTTGTTTGTATGTATATATGTCAGCATTTAAGCAAACTTTGCAGAAAGATAGTGAGATATATAGAGGGTGCATTTCAAGTAAGGACCAGTTTATCTTACGGATTAGATGATTTGAGGGCTCAAATGGCTGCATTTTTTGATGAAATTTGATGGAGATGAGCCCTCAAATCACCCAATCCGTACCAATAGGTCCTTAAGACCTTACTTGAAATTCATCCATATATATAGAGGGAGAGAGAACACAAACTGGAATAGATCAATATAGTATTAGTACTAGTACCTCGGGCATGACTCCATCTTCAGGTACTATTTCAAGTGTAGGACTGAACTTTCGAGGTTCCCTACGGTTTCGATGATTCCTACGACAGGCACTAGCCTGCCAAATATATATATATACAATATAGTACTCAGAGCATCCAACCCGAAACCAATTGGCAATGGGTGGAGGATACCCAGTTCTTCATTTTCACAAATGTCTGTTGGTTTGTCTGTATTTATATGTCAGCAAACTTTGTAATAAGAAAATGAGATATTAAGTACCTCTAGCATGTCTTCATCTTGAGGTATTATTTCAAGTGTAGGACTTAACCTTCCAGGTTCATGACGATTCGGATGAGGGGGACTAACCTGCCAAATCAGAACACATTTGATTGTCAAATTTACAAACAAATATATATATACAGAATGAATGAGCTTTCCATTCTTGAAAGCATTTTCATTACATGGACCCACCCAATAGGTAGCTTAATAAATTAAGTCGTTCTATAGGTAGCACTAAGCAGCTTAATAATTATTTTGCTCAACTTATTTCACTCATTTGCCAACTTTTTAGTATTTTTTTCGGCGGATTTAGAAATTGGACAAATGGAAAGGGAAAGCAAGAAAAAATATGTGTGAGCTGGGCAATTGTACGAGCTATAGCAACATAACGCGGCCAAGAATAAGGTAAGGAGCCAATCAGATACCAATTAAGAGGTAGACAATAATAATATTAAACAACAGATAGTGGTGCGATTCGAAGAGTAACTTAACTGGTATCGATGATGGGGATCCGGATTGAGATCTACAGTCATCAATTTGGGATCTGATGTTATCAATCTGGGACTGGAGAACAGCGACATGGGATCTGAGCTTATCAACTTCATATTTGATATATTCAACTGCATGGACTCTATTGGATGTTGCGGGATCAAACTTTGGTTTTTTCTCCTGCTTCTGCAAAAAAAGAGACGATATATTGTCAGCTTCAACACAACCTAAGGTTCGGTTGGTTTTCCTTTCTTCCCTCGTACATTAGTGCGGAACTCATTTTATAATTTTACTTTTGTATTGTTTGATGATATAATGTCATCTGAAAGAATCAACCGAACAACTTTGAAACAGGAATTAGTTTGTGGATCCTACTCACCAGATATAGAAAGTCAACAACGCAAATGATCGCTTATCTTTTTGTTTCTTTCAAACTGTGCTACCATTTAATGCACTGAGCATATTCGCACATTACAATCATTTGGATGAGGAGTGCTTGTAGTCCAGGCCATCTAAAACTTGTATGCTCAATTTCCATGTTGCTCTAAAAACATTAAGGGTGCATTTGATTACACCTGTATCCCATATAAAACACCCAATAATCCATATTGTTCACCTTATGTGGTGTTTGATTGCATAAATTTTCCAAGGAATCAATTTCCATGGCACAATTTATTTTAGGGCAATTTTCTTCTTTTTTCTATTGAATCCAAAAACCCATCTCCCCACTCAATTTCTTTTTTTTCTATGTAAAAACATTTTGCAAGGAACTCAACTCTTGGCAGTGAAAATAAACCAAAACCAAGCACGCCTTAACAGAGTGAAATAGGGTGCACTTGATTAGTTAACATCATAACGAACTGAATTCCTTAGAATTGTGTTACATCAAAAAAGACTTTGTCAAAAACAGAAGTTTAGGGGGAGTGGTTTATGGACTCCATGGAATAGAAAATAACTAGGTTACAATAAGTGGAACCAACAAAGAATGTTTCGTTTAAAACCAACGCAATCAAACACAACTAGAGATGGAAAATAATGGATATTGGGCATTTCTCATGGAAATGCAGTACAACCAAACACACTTTAGAGCTTTCTAAACAAGCATACAATTGCTTTGCTAGTGTTCGTAGGTATCAAGTCAATGTGCATGTAACAAGTCTTCGGCACAAAAATAACTGCCTGAAAATGTCAATAACATTTCATGAGTTAAGGATAGAAAGCATCTACAAGGTTACTTCACCAAAACCTAAAATATAACCGGAAAAGATATTTGCGCATATAATGGACCCAAAGGCCCGACTTATAATTAAATACAAACAAAAGAACCGGGTTAAACTAAACACATTAAATCAAACCCAAATTCAGAATATTGTTCAATTCAATGTTGAAAGGTAATACCTAAAGGAAGTCACAATATTGAAAATTGTTTGTCA
Organism: Lonicera japonica; assembly: GCA_021464415.1. Taxonomy (NCBI): domain Eukaryota; kingdom Viridiplantae; phylum Streptophyta; class Magnoliopsida; order Dipsacales; family Caprifoliaceae; genus Lonicera; species Lonicera japonica. Next base: position 52,231 of record JAKCWG010000843.1, read on the forward strand.
ACATTTAAGCAAATTTTGCAACAAAGATATGAGAGAGAAAAAACTTACATTTCTGCTAGGACCAGCTTTATTGCTTTCTGATTCATCTGTTACTTTAGTTTCCGAGCAGCCCAAGTTTGGTTCTTTCTCCTGCTGTTACAAGAACAAGGAGCCAAGTGAGGAAAAGTTTTTAGTACAAAACTTGGCTTTTATCCCTATTAACGCATTGGCACATTACAATATTTATCCTTGATGCTAACAACATTAAGGGTGTGGTGGATTACACCTATATTCAGTGGAAAATGCCCAAGACTCCATATTTTTCACCTTTTGTGATGTTTGATTGCATATATATCCCATGGACCATGGTTCAGCTTGTTTTAGAGCAATTATTTCTCTCTTCCATCGAATCCAAAAACCATCATTCACGTGAATTTTTATTCACTATGTAAAAGAATTCCAGCAACTCATTTTTTTTCCGGTGTAGGGTAAAACCGGACACACCTATACGAAATGAATTGGGAAAATGGGGTAGAGTGGATTAGAAAGGTTAACATGATAAAGAATTGAATTCCTTGAATGGATTTCATCAATACAGGGGGGAAAAAAAACTTTAGCCAGATCAAGTTGCAGCATGGAATTGAATTCTTGGAAGTTTAATGCAATCAAACACATATATAGATGAACCATGTGGAACTTTGGGCCCCCAAGGAAAAGAAGTGCAATGGAAGCCAGTCTTAGATCTTTCTAAAGAAGTATAGTATTCTTTGGTTATTGTTTGTAGGTGTCATGACAGTGCACATGTAACTGCCTGAGAACAGCTACAACATTAGTTTAAGATAAGAATCTACAATTAATAACTCATCAGTAAAACTAAATGTAAATTACATAAAGGACAGCTTAACAATATTTGTGACGAGAAAGAGACAGAGTAGCACTGGATTTCGTAGTGTACATCCCATTTTAATGGGACATTTGACCTGGGTTGGAAATTTTCACATATATAAACGATAGCTTAATTTACTTACAAACGAGGCATGAGAGGTCATCTTAAATGGTATATAAAGCTCAATACTAACAACTTCTTAGTCTTAAATGCGACAGAAATTACTCTTACTGGATATGAGGACTTCCTTGAATAAATGAATAAAAAAAGACGAAAGGAAAAGATGCAGATAAAGGATTTGAAGAGACATCATAGTTCGGTGGGTAGAAAAAGAATTATGTTCAACCAAAGACTGCAGAAAACATATAACAACAGGAATATAAAATTGAAGTATTACTTCAGCTTTAGCAAATCCCATAGGCAATCTAATCACTGTTTCTCCCACTAGCAGGGATGGGTCATAATGGGTCTTACTGTGTGCATGTCAAATCTCACAACCAAGATGTGGGAGAGAGAAAATAATTACAGTTTTGCCAGGATCTGATTTATTGCGTTCTGAATCATCTACTTCTTCAATGTCCTCCTGCTGTTACAAGAATAAGAAGCCAAGTGAAGCAAACTTGTTAGGGCAAAACTTATTAGTGCATGGAACTAGCAATTGTGTACTTCCCTGGTTTTATGCGATAGCTCATTATCCTTGATGCTACAAATATTACAGGTGTGCTGGACTACACCTATATTCCGTGGAAAATGCACCGGACTCCATTAATTTCCCTTTTTGCTGTATTTGATTGCCTAAACTTCCCATGGTACAACTCATTTTAGAACAATTTTTTTTCTCATTGCAATCGAATCCAAAAACCATCTCTTCTACGTTTTTGTTTACTAGTAAACCAATTCCCGGGGACTCAATTATTTCCAGCAAAAACGAAACCTGCACACCTCACGGGAATGAAGTGGGAAAATGGGGTAGGGTGAATTGGTTAACATGATAAAGAATTGAATTCCTTGGATGGATTTAATGGATACAAGAAAAATACATAGGCTAAAACAAGTTGTAGGCACGAAAATGATTTTGGGAAATTTAACGCTATCAAACACCCATAAAGATGGACAACGTAGAACTTTGGGCTTTTCCCAAGGAAAAGAAGTGTAATGAAAAACAGTCTTAGAGCTTTCTAAATAAGTATGGAATGCTTTGATATAGTGTTTGTAGGTGCAAGTCAGTGCACATGAAACAAGTCTTTGGCAGTGTTAACTGCCTGAAAAGGTCAATAATAATTTATCAGTTAACGATAGAAAAACATCTACAAATGTTTATGTCATAAGTAACAATACATTCAAATTTCCAGCCTCAGAGAGAGAGAGAGAGAGAGAGAGAGTAGCATCTGATTTTGTAGAGTCTATGTCCCATTTGTCCTGGTTGAGAACTTTTCACATATGTAAAGGCAAGCTTACTTTGCATGGGAATGAGAGGCTAATCTTAAATGGAATATAAATCTCCATTCGTATTCCACTAATAACTAACTCTTAATTAGACTATCTTAAATGCTACTCTTCTCAAGCAAGATAAGATAATTACTCTAGCAATTACTCCTAATCTATATTATATAAAAGGGTCAAGACCAATCTCAAAAAAAAAAAAAGTGTACAATGCTGATAGCCTAATAGAGCAGAGGACAAGATTTCCAGTGAAACAGAATCCCCAGACTCAGCGTATTGACCCATCCCATCTCAAAGGAGTTCCAGTTTAAATCCTTAGTTCGTGACATAGATCAACAAATAAAAAGGAAAGAAGTTTAAAATTTCCGATGATGGAGATGCGCTCTACGTAAGTGAGTTGAGGACTTTAGTTTCTTGAATAAATAAACTAAAGTCTGAAACAGAAGCTGCACAAAACCTATACACATAGTTTGAAGTTTGGACATATATCCTCTTTTGTTTCATTTTCCGTTACTCTAGAGGGTAAATTGCATATCATCAGTCACATATCAATTGCATATCTACCCAAATCTGGTACACCATATAAGCATATTAGCATTTCATAATACCCAAGAAAATGAAATAAAGTGCAATCTGAAGTGAAGCCAACCGAAAAAGGCCAAAAAGACCCAGCTCTATCGATGAGAACACTCTTATCTCATCTTGTACAAGCAATTAAGAACCCTAAATAGATAAATAAATGGAAGTAAATCAACTACATTATCCACAAAATTTCCCTAAAAACAACCTAACTGTGAATTGGGGCAGGAAATGAAAACATAATGATAATGCCCAGACATAATGATTCTTCAATACCAAAATGACAACCAAGAACCCCTACATATACAGATTGAGAAATAATGACGATAACAATAATAATGGAACATACATTCATCAATGAATACAAATAATTAACAAATGAAATCAATCGGAAGATAAGAAAAACCCAGAGAAATACTTCTTCACGTACGTTGGCCCTAAAACTGAACCCTAAGTTTCGGAATGCATATATATATAGAAATTGAATAGTCGGGAAAGCAAATGGAAGTAGAAATAGAAGTGAATTATTACTTACTGCCATTGTTATTAATCTTCTTGAAGAATTCTTGAAGGAGAAGAAGAGCCTCAATTCAAACAGAACCCTACCCGCCAAAGAAACTGAAGTACACGGAGCGCGAGCGAGAAAGGATAAAATATATTTTTTATTGGATTGAATATTGATAAATTGAAAGCTTTTTAAACAAACAAATAACCAAAAACTCAGCAACATATATATAAAAGAAGAAAGAGGGTGATCTGGGCTTGGCCCGAGTCATTAAATATGTGATATTTTATATCGCGAGTTGCGGTTGAATTCTTTTATTTTTTTTAGGTAACTACTGAAATTTATAATTGCTTCTATAAAAATAAATGTAAGTGACTAAGTGGGATTGTTTATAGTTTCATTTGAATAGTTTTAAGTGGGATTGTTAAGCCTACTTTTATTAAGAACAATTTCAAAATTTTATAAAAGACCTTTAATTGAAGAAGGTTACCTTATTTATATGAGTATCTTTACGAATTCTTAATAAAAAAAAAATCCGGTCTTACCTTAACTTTTTTTATTATTATTATTATTATTGATATTTTACTGATTAGGGTGTTTGGTTGGTTTCAAGAACATTATAATGAAAATAATATACAAGTCAATTTGATTGATTTAATTATAGCAAATATAAGAATTCACTAATATTTGTATTGTTAATAATAATATTAGTAATTTTTGGTTTCAATTTTTTATTTTTTTTATCATATAGGAATTGATCTGTTGTTGTTTTACATTTTTTTATTAAGAATCATACAAAATCATATAACCTTTTAAAAAAATGACTTACAAATTATTTACGTCAAATGATATTATTATAATATACAAGTTTAATGAAATAAAATATATTTAAATATTATAATAGCACCAACTATTAAATATGAAATAATATTGGAGATTATTTAAAATATTTTTTATGGGATTGAGATACCTATTCAATTTTAAATTCTATTAAATTAAGAACTAAACTCAAAAATTAATTAGATTGGGAATCAAATTCGTATTCTTGTCCTTGATTGCCTTATTGGCCCTTATAAAAAGGAATGTTTTGTGTGCGTGGGTGGGTGGGTGGGTGGGTGGGTGCACTCTGTTACCACACTTTTCTTTTTGTCAAGTTTAAAGTTGGAATAATAAATAATACTAATTAATGGCAGTAAGTTCTCTTGACTTATTATTCTACTTCTAGCTCATAATTTCTATTCCAAATTGGTATGTTTTTCTTTTCAAAATATTGCTGGTAATTAGTAAAAATAACTCCTAAAATTTAACCCGAATTTCTCGCTCGTTCTTAAAATTTATTTTTTGATTGAAACATCCTTAAAATTTCTAATCTTCTCTCGCTCAACAAAGACTAGATGCCCTGTTAAAAAGATGGATGGAAAACACGCATAATTGTCGCAAGCCACTCTTTTAAGGGGAATTTTTGAATTAGAAATTTTAAGGATGTTTAAACTGAAATAAAAAACTTTAAGGATAATTCAACCGTAATTAGAAACTTTAAATATGCTTCAATCGAAAATTAAATTTTAGGGATGTGAGAGATTTTGGTCAAATTTTCAAGGTCATTTTTGCTAATTACCCAAATATTATTGATTTAGGAATGTTGTTTGAATATGTGGGCATAAAGTAATTTATGTCTCTCTTAATTGGGTTTACTTGATTAGTGTATTACTTGACTTTTACCATTTTCATAAAGTAAGTTTGTAGTTTTGATTCATGAACAATGTTGAAAAACCCACAGTGGGTTAGTCAAGTTGTTAAGGGACATGGTTTAAACTCTAAATGCATCAAACCAATGTGGGAAATGCGCGCCTTTAAGATCATTTAGGGAAGGATTAGTTGAGGGCACATAAACGGGCCGCTTGACACAGACAACCCTTACTGTTGAACTAAGCTTTAGAATTGAGTTCCTAAACATGCCCTCAATGTTTAATTTAATTTGGACCTATTGTGAATTGCGCAGATGGGAATGGAGTTTGGAATGTTAGGCCTTTTTAGGCAAGGCTTTACTTCAGACTATACTTAGATTTGGTTGATGATCACATAGGCCACTAGTATATATGTGAAATAAAAATCTTTGATGTCATCTATTGGCAACGGCACTGATAGATAGAATTATTAATAAAGTTAAAGAGTCCAATTATTATTGATTTGATGCATAGCGGAGTATACGTATACAAATATAACTGGGATTCGATCTAGGAAAGTTGGTGGGAGAAATGAATCAAAAACCTCTCTCTCAACGAAGAGGATAGTTTTGTGCCACTTGTGCTAAGAGCAGTGTGTTTCTAGCTTTGTTGTTTGATTAGTGGATTGCTTGTTTATGCTTTTCTTATTGTTTGTTTGTTTATTGCTTTGAATTTTGGTGTATTTTTATTACCCTTTTCTTAATCTTTGTTTGAACTGACGATTGGCATATAATTGGATTAATATGAAGAATTTGGGCCTCCTTCAAACTCGAGAAAATATTGTTCGACTTACCCTTTTTATTTATTTAGGTTTAATTCTTGATTGGCATAACAAGATTTGTAGTGTTAACAATGCGCGCAGTTTGGATTGAAGTCTTTGTTGGTTGCTGAATTTACTTTCTTGATTTGTGGATTTCGTTTGCTAATAAAAATTGAAAAATAATTGAGTTTTGTTTTATTTTATTTTATTAGGGGTTGGGGGGGCAAATGAATGAAATAAGTTAAGCTGGAAACTATATAAATCTATAGATTGACTAAACTTATTAACCTATTGGACCATCCTTAATGAAGTTCAAGAATGGGTAAAGCACTTTTATGTACACATGTATCTATGTTAATATGAAAAATATTTAATAAAAGATAAGGTGGCCAAACGGCAACGTACTTTTTATTTTAACTTAAAGCTCATGGGCTTGAGTTCGTGTCATAACCGAAAACACATTTAATTCAGCATTATAACCAAATTTAAGCACTTTTAGCTCATATGTACATAGATATAATAATAGTATTAGTACTAATAATAATATAGATAGAATATAATTATAAATATATCAACGATTTATTCTAAATAAAAAGGAAAGCTAATGACCTGCTCCTGGCAGGATGTGGCCCACATCTCAACCATAAATTATAGACCCATGTACAAAGTGAAGGGTTCACCGCCAAATTTTTGTAAAAAACGATTTATTTAGTGAAAGATCCTGCGTAAATATTAAAGTTGTGTTGGTGTTAGAATTAAAAGAAGCAACTTCGCGTTTACACATAGATAGATAATGGAACATTTTATTTACATCGAGATTCGAGCTAACTTGATCCATGTTTTAAATTGACCCATAATAGATAATTATTTTATTAAATAAATCCCCTCTTTATACAGAATTTAACCCCCATTGAGAATATTTTCAATTCATGTTCATAAACCCTTAATCAAACCCACATAAAATCTCATACAACTTTTATAACCCCACAAATATCATTGACCACCTTCCATTCATGCATACGGCTAAAATCAGATGCAAAATCAATGTCTCTTACTCTCCCTTGGTGATCTGTTTAAGTTATATATAGACTTGGATGTATAAAATCATAGCGAAAAAAAAAATGTCTTGCATTTATTCTTCCTATATGATGATTGAATATTTAATCCGGCTCTGTTTGATAACAACACGAAAAATAACAAGAAAAATGACTAATTTGAGTAAGAAGATGAAAAATAAGTTGAGGAATGCGATAAAAGATTAACCATGGAAGAAACAAAAAGGCAAGAATTAATCTTACCACATCTCTTAACTTATTTTCCATCTTATCACCCAAACTAATTATTTTTCTTATCATTTTCCATGCTACTATCAATCGGAGTTTCAATTAATGTTAGATATATTAATATATAAGATCATCAATGATCGATAACCAAACCGAGAGCATATGCAAATTTTAAGAAATTCTAGTTGGGATGATGGAACTTCCAATGTTTTATTTTACTTTATTGGTTGTGTGAAAGACAAATGTGTTAACCTATCAATCATATTGTTCTTACTTTCGTGTTGCTATTGGTTTCGGACAACATGCGGAGAGCATGAAATTCGCGGAGTCTATTGCTTTGAAAGTTACTTGCAGTACACCAATGCTTTCAAAGCCTATGCATCACTCGAGTTGAATGTTATTATAGTATGAAAATGAAGTCCTTTCACCCGTATTTCCAGGCGTCCGCGATAAGTATGACATCAATTGTGCTTTTGTTCATGTTTCAACATTTACACGATTTCGTCACTCCATTTTTCACAAGGCTATGCATGTTCATTCTTTTTGAATCTATACATATATAGACTGTACGCGACATACTCTGCGGTGCTTCTACGAACATGCTATGTTACCCTTTTCGAATTTTTGTGTAACCTGATCAGCCTTGGCCTTGCACTTAAGTTCTATCTTTGAGATTATGGATTCACTGTAAACGTAAATCCCTGCCCATGTTATCACTTGAAAAATCATAAAAGAATAGGATAGAGGTGCAGTAGGCAATGAAATACTAATGTGAAAAATATTACATTAGTCCTTAATTGTATATAGACTAACTTGAGCATGCATTACATTAGGTGATAGAGAATCATGAATGAGATCACCGCATTCATTAATCTCCAAAATTATTGTACAATCAGGCAAGATAGATTTGGTAAAAAACTTAGGGTCCATTCGGTAACGTTTTCGGAGAATATTTTTAGAAAATGAAAACGAGAAACGAATTTTCCGAGAATGAAAACAATGAAAACATTTTCCAAGAACGAAATCAGTGAAAACGAAGATCGCAAGAGTGAGAATGGAGAGAACGTCATTTTTGCGTTTTTTGCGTTTTATGCTTTAAACGTGAATTCATTCTCAAAAAACATTTTCCGCGTTTTTGTCAACATCCCACCGAACGCATTTTTTATCCATTTTTGGCTTCAAAAAACAAAAACAGGCCTCTAAAAACACTATCAAATGGACCCTTAATATTTGACACTTATAACTTTTTAATCTCATTGTCTCTAGCTGGGAGATCTACGAATCACACGCTCGAGCTCTTGAACTTAAAACCAAACAAACCTCAGTACTTTAACTAGTAGTTTTATTTATGGATACTGGACTGTAGTTTAAAAATTACTGCAGAGATTAATTTTAAGAGAATTCTACACGAATCGGAGAATGGGAATCGGAGAATTCAGGTTCCGCTGCATGACCCTGTCAAAGAATTTGTGCTTGCTTGCGCTTACAGTAGATAGAACAAGATTTTGAACTCGTCGGACATATGTAGGTAATACCAAAAGCAAAACATCATAAAAGACTAATATAGAAAGAATCTAGCATGGGCTTATACAATAGCATCTATATGCTTTCCTTTCTCTTCCCATCTTGTGTATTGGTATATGAATGAATAGAATGTAAGCGTAAGAAAAGATTGAGGACTTACTATAAAGCTTCTCTCCCTAAAAACCATTAATTGGACTTCCCAGATTTCTTATGCGGCCAGCCAAAGCAACCGCAGCGCTGCAAAAAAAAAACCAGAACTAAGATAGGTCAAAAAAATTGCATCTCATTTGGGGTATTGAACTTGTTCACTATTTTTTCTGTTAAAATTGCATAGTTCTATTGCGTATATTTCTTCATAATCTTATAAGAGGGGAAAAAAATAGTAGTAGCAGTACCATTCGGATTGTTTTCCCATGTCGCTCTGGAGAAGCTGAAGAAGAAGACTCGGTTTCAGTTGTTCTTTCTTGTGTAGGACTTGACATTCGACGTTGCTCAGAGGAATCATATCTCGGACTATCATCACGCTGCCAAATCAAAACACATAGTTATAAATACTCCAACCAATTAAGCATATTTTATTTGGTTGAAGATATTTGTTAAATTTACAAGCAGCTCTGTGTGTGTGTGTGTGTGAGAGAGAGAGAGAGAGAGAGAGAGACCAGGGGAGGGAGGCTGGGACAATTTTGAGTAACAGTTTACACTGAAAAATCAAAATCACTTTACAGTTTTCTCTACTTGGGGGTGGTGACCAACGTTCCACTTTCCATGAGTCCCATTCTTGAACTTCAATGGTCAACAATACAACTTATTTTCTATTGGGAGATTTTGTACGTTGATTGTGTCCCAAAAAGTGAAATGGGACTATCAGTATATTTTCCTACAATTTCTCAGCAACAACCAATCAGACATGCATGGACAGGTCATATCATGTATGTGTGGTATCTTTTTTTTTTTTGCTTATGCATGAGTGCATTGAGGCAAATTCGGCAACAAAGATAATGACGCATATATAAAGAGAGAGAGAGAGCGAGAGAGAGAGAGAGAGAGAGAAGTTACATTTATGTCACCGTGATTCTTTGATGATCTGAGTTTGGACCTGAGGTCATTGACTAGGTATTGGAGGATTTTTACTTGCAAATCAAGATAGGCAACTTTATGGATTAACTCAGTATTTCTACGGTCAAGACTTGCAAGGACAGTTTTATTAGTTATCTCCAATCTTCTTACAGCACAGCTCAACTTCGATTCATCTTCTTCAGCTCGTGGTGTTGGTGCCTCGGATTTAGGCTTACAGCTTTTGGGACCACCATCAGCTTGGGTTTTCAGCTCTAGGGCTTGGTCGGTGAGGTAACTGACTTGGCTTAGTTGAAGGTCAATGTCCTCATATAGCATCAACTGATCAGTCGTAATTTTATCAGCTAACTCCGAACGTATATCATCATCCATTCTTCTAGATCCCGCAAGACCCCGCCTATATTGCCGAGACGAGGAGTCAATTACAACAGATTTACCCTTACTACTACTGCTTCCAGGTCTCGAATCACTTATTAGAACATCCCCCACTGGACTTTTTGGTGCCTTCTCCTGAAAGGATAAAGAGGAGCCAAGTAAAAAAACAAAAAACAAAAAGTGCACACAACAAATACTAGTGAAATTTTTCTTTCCTCTTCTATATATCCAAAAGAATCTCAACAAACAACTTTCTTGGTTGGATTGTTTTATGCGCAGAGTGTAGTAGCCATTTTGTCATTCATCAATCTATCTCATTAAGTTATTAGCTTCCTTACTTTTGAGCACCAGACCTGGTGTACTTTGAAACAAACAGAAGTCTACAAATGAACATTCAAATGTGTCCAACAACTTGTTCTAGAGCAATTGTATTTCACTTTTTCCACTAAAGCTGCAAACCCATCTCTCCCCCTAAGCTTTTGTTCTCCATGTAGTTCTCCATGTAAAAACAATTCAAAGGAACCCAATTCTTTCCTGTGTAAACCAAAACCAGCACACCTTAAGGGAATGAATTGGGAAAGTTGGGTAAGGTGCATTTGAACAGAACCAAATAGCTAACAAGAGCGAGAGGGAGAGAGAGAAAGAGATTTCACGGGACATCAACAAACGTCAACAAATACCCAAACAGTACTCCTTTTTGAACAAACAAATAACCATCTCAGAGAAGAGGGGGGATTTTGTAACGAAGACTAGCTTACCAAAGCCACTGGTGACATTTTGACCTAATCCTTTGAATTTTTGACTACACCTAGTTCTTCATTTTCACAAATGTCCGTTTGTTGTTTGTATGTATATATGTCAGCATTTAAGTAAACTTTGCAAAAGGATAATGAGAGATATATAGCATGCATTTCAAGTAGGGAACGGTTTATCTTACAGATTGGGTGATTTGAGGGATCAAATGGATGCATTTTTTGATGAAATTTGGTGGAGATGAGCCCTCAAATCACCCAATCCTTACCAATCGGTTCTTAAGACCTTACTGGAATAGAGGAGTAGGAGGAGTAGTAGTAGTACTAGTACTAGTAGTACCTCCGGCATGTCTTCATCTTTAGGTGCTATTTCAAGTGTAGGACTTAACCTTCCAGGATCACAACGATTCAGATGAGGGGTACTAAACTGCCAAATCAGAACACATTACAAGGACCCACCCAATAGGCAGCTTAATAAATTAAGTCATTCTATAGGTAGCACTTAGCAGCTTAATAATTAATTTGCTCAACTTATTTCACTCATTTGCTAACTTTTTAGTATATTTTTTCTGCCGGTTTAGAAATTGGATATATGGAAAGGGAAAGCAAGTACAAATATGTGTGAGCTGGGCAATTGTATGAGCTATAGCAACATGATGCTGCCAAGAATAAGGTAAGGAACCAATCAGATAAAACATAAGCAGTAGACAATAACAAATTATAGAACAGATAGTGGTACGATTTGAAGAGTAACTTAACTGGTAACGATGATGGGGATCCAGATCGAGATCTACGATCATCAATTTGGGATCTGATGTTATCAATTTGGGACCAGAGGACAGCGATTTGGGAACTGAGCTTATCAACTTCATATTTGATATATTCAACTGCACGGGCTCTATTGGATGTTGCGGAGTCAAACTTTGGTTCTTTCTCCTGCTTCTACAAAAAAACAGAACGGTATATTGTCAGCTTCAACATAACCCAAGGTTCGGTTGGTTTTCCTTTCCTCCTTAATACATTAGTGCCGAACTCATTTTATAATTTTACTTTTGCACTGCTTGATGATATAACATCATCTGAAAGAATCACCCAAACAACTTTGAAACAGGAAGTAGTTTACAGATCCTACTCACCAGATATAGAAAGTCAACAATGCAAATGATCGCTTATCTTTTTGTTTCTTTCAAATTGTGCTACCATTTAATGCACTGAGCAAATTCTCACATTACAATCACTTGGATGAGGAGTGCTTGCAGTCCAGGCCGTCGAAAACTTGTACGCTAAATTTTCATGATGCTCTAAAAACATTAAGGGTGCATTTGATACACCTGTATCTCATAAAAAACACCCAATAATCCATATTGTTCAACTTATGTGGTGTTTGATTGCTTCAATTTTCCAAGGAATCAATTTCCATGGCACAATTTATTTTAGGGCAATTTTCTTCTTTTTTCTATCGAATCCAAAAACACATCTCCCAACTCAATTTCTTTTTTTCTATGTAAAAACATTGTCCAAGGAACTCAACGCTTTGCAGCGAAAATTAACCAAAACCAAGCACACCTTAACAGAATGAAATAAAGCGCACTTGATTAGTTAACATCATAACGAATTGAATTCCTTAGAATTGTGTTACATCGAAAAAGACTGTGAAAAACAGAAGTTTAGGGGGAGTGGTTTATGGACTCCATGGAATAGAAAATAATTAAGTTACAATAAGCGGAACGAACGAAGAATGTTTCCTTTAAAACCAATGCAATCAAACACAACTAAAGATGGAAAAAAACGGATATTGGGCATTTCTCATGGAAATGAAGTACAACAAAACACACTTTAGAGCTTTCTAAACAAGCATATAATTGCTTTGCTAGTGTTCGTAGGTATCAAGTCAATGTGCATGTAACAAGTCTTCGGCACAAAAATAACTGCCTGAAAATATCAATAACATTTCATGAGTTAAGGATAGAAAGCATCTACAAAGTTACTTCACCAAAACCTAAAATATAACCGGAAAAGATATTTGTGCATATAATGCACCCAAAGGCCCAACTTATAATTAAATACAAACAAAAGAAATGGGTTAAACTAAAGTTACTAAACACATTAAATCAACCCCAAATTCAGAATATTGTTCAATTCAATGTTGAAATGTAATACCTAAAGGAAGTCACAATATTGAGAATTGTTCGTCAACATTTAAGCAAATTTTGCAACAAAGATATGAGAGAGAAAAAACTTACAATTCTGCTAGGACCAGCTTTATTGCTTTCTGATTCATCTGTTACTTTAGTTTCCGAGCAGCCCAAGTTTGGTTCTTTCTCCTGCTGTTACAAGAACAAGGAGCCAAGTGAAGAAAAGTTTTTAGTGCAAAACTTTGCTTTTATCCCTATTAATGCATTGGCACATTACAATCTTTATCCTTGATGCTAACAGCATTAAGGGTGTGCTGGATTACACCTATATTCAGCAGAAAATACCCAAGACTCCATAATTTTCACCTTTTGTGATGTTTGATTGCATATATATTCCATGGTACAGCTTGCTTTAGAGCAATTATTTCTCTCTTCCAACGAATCCAAAAACCATCTTTCGCGTGAGTTTTTATTTACTATGTAAAAGAATTCCAAGGAACTCAATACCAACAAACTCGTAGTCCACTAATAACGATCTTAAATGCTACTCTTCTCAAGCAAAGATAAGATAACGACATAGCAATTATTCCTAATCTATATTATACAAAAAGGCCAAGACCAATCTCAAAAAAAAACTGTACAACGCTGATAACCTAATAGAGCAGAGGATAAGATTTCCAGTGAAACAGAATATATTACAACAAAACAAAATCCCCAAACTCAGCATATTGACCCATCCCATCTCAATGGAGTTCTAATTTAAATCCTTAGTTATTGACATAGATCAACAAATAAAAAGGAAAGAAGTTCAAATTTTCCAATAATGGAGATGCTCTCTATGTAAGTGAGTCGAGGACTTTAGTTATTGAATAAATACAGTAAAGTTTGAAACAGAAGCTGCACACATAACTTGAAGATTGAACAAATATCCTCTTTTGTTCTATTTTCCATTTTTCTAAAGGGTAAATTGCATATCACCAGTCGCATATCAATTGCATATCTATCTATGATCCGCAACAACCCCGAATCTGGTACAACGTATACGTATATTAGCATTTCATAATATCCAAGAAAAAGAAATAATGTACAGTCTGAAGTGAATCGAACCAAAAAAAGGCCTAAAAACCCAAAATCTATTGATGAGATCACTCTCATCTCATCTTGTAGAAGCAATTAAGAACCCTAAATAAATGAAGCTAACTAAATCAACTACATTATCCACAAAATTTTCCTAAAAACAACCTAACTGTGAATTGGGGCAAGAAATGAAAACCTAATGATAATGCCCAGACATAATGTTTCTTCGACATCAAAATGACAACCAAGAACCCCTACATACATAGATTGAGAAATAATAACAATAACAATAATAATGGAACAAACATTCATCGATGAATACAAATATATAACAAATGAAATCAATAGGAAGATAGGAAAAAACCAGAGAAATTACTTTTTCCCGTACGTTCGCCCAAAAACTGAAACCTAAGTTTCGGAATGCATATGTATAGATAGAAATTAAATAGTTGGGAATGTAAATTGAAGGAGAAATAGAAGTGAGTTGTTACTTACTGCCATTGTTATTAATCTTCTTGAAGAAGAAAAAGAAGAAGAAGAGCTTCAATTCAAACAGTGCCCCTACCCGCCAAAGAAATTGAGAGAGAGAGAGAGAGAGAGAGAGAAATACTAATTTTAATTAAAGCCTTTTATACAAAAACAAAAACAAATACGTAGATGTATCTGATGAATTGATGTTGCATAATCGGTCCGAAGCAATTCGATGGACGGTGCCGTTAATTTGGACGGATGACTGGATGAGTGATGACAAAGAGGGAGTTTATTAATCCGGGTAATTATTATTTTTTTATTTTTTAAATTAGTTATTAAAAAAAATGAAATCTTTTTTTTGGATTTTTTTTTTCCAAAAATAGGGTCCGAGTACTGTATGTTGTAAGAGATTTTTAAATGTTGATTACTAATTTTTAACCAAACACGATTTTCTAAAAAACACACTAAAAACTAATTTTTAAAAAGTGAACAAAGCAGTACCTAAGTGTCTATTCATGTAATTTTATCTTATTTTATGTTATGTGCTTGTCGGAATTGTATATAAAGGTGAATTATTTATTTCACATTGCATGGCATAATAATTATTATCTCGGTGAAATATTAGCAACTCAGCGCGGTTTTGGTGAAATATCACCGATTCAATGAAATACTGACATGGTTTAAAACATCGGCCAAGACCGATTTGATATGGCCGATACCAAGTAAAAATGGAGCTTGCCGTGATACGATATAAGTAAATGCCAGTATTTCATAAAATCGGTGATATTTCACCGAAGCTACACCGAGTAGCCGATATTTTATCGATATTTCACCGAATTGACTCGGTACTATTGAAAAAACAATTGTTGATTTGTTAGACAAAGAAGCCTAGAACTAAAAGTGACTAAAGTCGCAAAAGAACAATAAACAAAACCGTAGGAGTGTTAAAAAAAAAACCGACTAAAGTCATGAAATTCCTTCTTGGTTTGAATAACTAAATAAAGTTGCCTAGTAGACAAAAGACAGACACACTTCCCTTCACTTCTTAATATGCTTCTTACTTATATGTTCCGTCTTCTTCTTTCTACCACTCTTTAATGAGCTTTTGGTCAAGCCATTCAAGTATGCCTTCTTTTTTCTTCTTTTCAATGTAGGTGTTCTCTACAATATATATACAAATCTAAAAACAAAAATAATATATATATATATATATATATATTAAGAGATTTAATGATATACTAGCTTGGAATAATAGGAAAAAAATTTAAAAATAATAATCACAAGTTGCTTGTTTTTTGTAGAATGGCTCCAAAAAATGATTTAGGTTGGAATCATGGGAAATAACTTGTTTAAGGGGATAAAAGAAAAGTGTTGTGTAATTATTATTAGAAAATTGTTTCTGGTGGTATCACCAGATTCAAAGAATTTAGCATATATACTAGGGAATATTAAAGTATGTCCTTGTGCACCTGAAAAAGTACCAAGTACGATGAGAAACCTTATAACAAAACTTTTAAAACAAAGAGTTTAGAAAAAAAAGAGATTTGATTTGTACGATGAAGAATTTTATAATATAGATACCAGTGAAAATGATCGTGATGAGGATGATATAGAAGGAATTACTCGTCTTAAAAGATTACATCTAAAACAAGAAGTCCAAGAAAGAAAGCATATGGCACACCTAGCAGAAGAAGAAATGAGATATTATGCTTGAGGATCGTGACCATCTATATATAGGACCAAGTGGCCACAAATGTCAAGAACTTAGTCAGTTAAGGATGGAGTCAATATGTTACAGTTGGAACTTATGCACACATATTTAGGCCTAACAGAAAACGGTGAAAGGAACATTCTTGGCTAATGGCATAAAGAAAGTAGGGAAGGTCGTAAGCAAATTTTTTCACTTCAATGCAGTTGATAGTGGACCTTATTATCAAATAATGATTAATATAATTGTTGAGGCTAGTCCTGAGATTAAAAGTCCTTCAGGTTATCAAATTGGAAGTATGTACTTGGATAAGGAAGTACAAGAAGCTGAGGCTTATATCAACACTCTTAAGGCAAAATAGCTCGAATATGGTTGCATGATCATGTGTGATGGGTGGAGTTCAAGAACAAAAAATCCCATTATTAACTTTATGATTTATTCAAATTGGAACATGATATATCACACCTCAATAGACACTGTAAGGTTTATTTTATGTTGGGTTAATTTCTTCAATAAAAACACACTCTCATTTGTAAATCTTGTTGGGTCGATCATAGTATCCAATGAAAGTCTTGTTACCTGAAGGTTCCAAGGATCATGAAGTTGATGTTCATTTTATGGTAAACTCGGTAAAGAGTTTGGATTCAATATCTAGGTGGTGATTATTAATCTAGTTTTTTTTTTTTCAAGGATTCGATTCCATGGAAGTTCTTATTATAAAAACTGAGTTTTCCATCTTTAATATGGTGGACTTTTACACATTGTACTCAATGTACCTGTTCGACTATAAGTTGAGGCTTTTCCATGGAAACTGATTCCTTGCTAGTGGACCGGTACACATGACTGTTCTTGGACCGGTCCGGCAGTAAAAGGTGGACCGGTACACAATGTGCTAATGTTGACCGGTCCAGCAAGGTTTTCTAGCTATTGAATTTTTATCAAAAAATTTGTTCCTTTAAGTTTTGTTTCCTAATTCAAAAAGGAAACTAACTTTATTTTCTCTTATAAATAAAACCTTTGGCCATAATTCATTAACGCTATTTTGTTATCAAATTTCATACTTTTCAAAGAGCAATTTTCACATCACACCACCTATTGTTTTGAATCAAATCTTCATGCCAATTTAATTGTTCTACTCCAAGAACCAAGATCCAAAACCTGTTATTAAAGCATGAGGCTATCAAGAAAATCATAGCGAGTCTGAAGCGTGTGATATGCTATGTTCCAAATCGAGATATTCGAGGAGGAAGCTGCTGCACTAGAGGTTACGTCTAGAGTTGTTCTTGAACGATTCAAGAATTGTACGTCTAAGTCGGTTAGTGATTAATCGAGTATATACCTTTTGTGATTATTATAATAGAATTATTTGTTGAGGATTAGTCCTGCACTGTAGGAATACCTTGTTATATCTTGTCTCGATTATCTGTGATTGTTTAGTTAATTTTCTGGGAGCATACTAGACAAGATTAAACAAACTTTCTGAATTAAAATTGGTAGAATCTTAGGTTTATTTATGCTATATTAATTAAATTATTTATGCTTATAAATCAGAGAATAATATACTTAAGTGAATTCACTCCGCATATGTTCTTAGTTTTTCAAACACAACTAATAAAATCAAGAATGCCAATTATATCTTTTCATTTATGGATAAAGTAGTGAAATAAGTTGGGAAGAGCAATGTCGTACAAGTTGTAACTGACAATGAGCCCAACTTCAAAGCAGTTGGCAAGTTATTAATGGATAAGAGAAATCACTTATTTCGGTCTCCTTGTGTTGCTTATTGTTTAGATTTAATGCTGGAAGACATAGGTAACATGAAGTCCATTAAATCTACATTAAATGATGCCAAGTTGATCACATATTTCATTTATAATAGTTATAAAGTTGTGAATCTAATAAAGCAGCATACTAACGATATGATAGAGAATTATTAAGACCAGGCGTTACAAGATTCACAACTAAATTAATTGCCCTTGAAATTAGTCTTATACGGCATCAAATTGAATTAAAGCAAATGTGCACAACAAATAAATGGGTTAAATTCAGTCCCGAAAAGAATCAAAGGGGTGTAGCATCGAACGTCGGTGATTTAATTTTAACCGATCTGTTTTGGCAACGTGCCGCTGAAGTTATGTTGTCATGGAACCATTAGTGTCACTTTCGAAGGTGATTGATCAAAATAAAAAGCCTACAATCGCTGTTATTTAGGCTAAATAATTAGAAATGATAACAGTAAAAGATTTTAGCCTTTTTTGTATGGGGTGATTTTATTTCTATCTGCAATTTTTTTCAATTAATCCATGTTGCATAGTAACGTAATCTGCGAGCGTGGATAGACTTACAAAAATAAATATTGATTTAATTTTTATAAATATGATTTTATTAATAATTTAATATTAAAATATTCACTGAATTAATAAGTACACCCACTTTAATTAAGTAAATAAAAATATTACATTCTAAAAAGTTAAAATAAAACTAGGGTCAGTAAAGGTGAATGGCAAAAAAGCAAACACCCCCTCCGTCATTTCATCTTATAGCTTTTAATTTTCACCCAACAATTTTCAGTACAAACTTTTTTTCGACGGAATTTAATCTTCAAGCTACTTTAATGTTTGTAATATTGTAATTGGAATTAAGTTTTTCTACTATTCAATTTTTTTTTATTATACAGATCTTACAATAACAATATTTTAATTTTAGATCTGATATTAGATATAAAGTTAGGATCTGATGGGGTTTATAATGTTGTAACTGAAATTAAGTTCTTTTACCAAGCAATTTTCGTATTATACAGGTCTTATGAAAACAACATATTAGTTTCAGATCCAATAAGTCAGGCTCTGCTGAAGTTTTAATGTTGTATCCGAAATTAAGTTTTCCTAACAAACTTCAAATAAGAATATAATTTCAATTAAGTATAAATTCATAAAGAAAACAAAATTACATTGAACACATTATTAAATGTTTAGTCTTTGTTTCTATTAAAGGATTGTGTTGGAAATAAATCATGTTCAACACTAATTTATAGTTTTTTCTCAGTTTCCATTAATGCCTCGTTAATCAATTCTATTATAAAATCTTCTTCGTCTTGCAAAATATTGTTTGACTTTCTTGTTGGCAAAAAATCTTTCATTTTTGTACGCTTAAATTAATATGACTTTAGGGTTTATATTTTCATCTATCAAACTACTGATAAGTTAATTTAGTGTTTTTAATAAAATATTTTAAAAAACCTAAAAGGAAAATAGGAAATAAATTAATATGGAGGTAAATTTTGATTAGCAATCTAAATTAAAACTCAAAAATATAATTATAAATTCATTTTAATTGGTGGATACACTTCTTACTTTTTGAAAGAGTTATATTGTAAAAGTTTGTAACAAAATTCCATAAATTAAGGGTAGATTAATTACAAGAAATTGCTGATATAAATTTCGTGGTTCATCCAACTATTTTTTATCAATTAGGTGATTTTATTTCCATCTTTCAGTTAATCCACGTTTTTAAGTTTATCCATATTACCTATTAAATTAATCCGTAACCGTGGATAGACTTACAAAAAAAAATATTAAGTTAGTTTTTATAAATATTATTTTATTAGTAATTTAATATTAAAATATCCATTAAATTAATAAGTATATCCACTTTAATTAAGTAAATAAAAATATTATATTATAAAAAGTTAAAGTAAAACTAGGGTTAGTAAAGGTGAAAAATGAAAAAAGAAAACAACCTCCTCTGTCACCTCATCTTCTAACTCTCCATTTCCGGCACGAACGTTTGGATCTACCATTAGATATTAAGTTAGGTTTTGCTGGAGTTTGTAATATTGTAACCGAAATTAAGTTTTTTTACCAAGCAATTTTCGTATTATACAGATCTTACGAAGACAACATATTAGTTTCAGATCCAACATTAGATATTAACTCAAGTTCTATTGAAGTTTTAATGCTGCATTCTAAATTAATTTTTTCTACCGTATTTCAAATAAGAATATAATTTCAAATATAAAAAAAATAAAATTACATGGAACACACAATTGAACGTTCAGTCATTGCTCTATTAAAGGATTGTGAGGGAAATAAACCATATTCAACATTAATTCATAGTTTTTTCTAAACTTCCAATGCCGTGTCAATCCATTTTACTGTGGAATTTTCTCCGTGTTGCAAAACATTGTTCAATTCTCTCGTTGGCAAAAGATCTTTTATTATTATACACTTAAACAAATATGATTTTAGGGTTTATATTTTCATTGATAAAACTACTGATAAGTTAATCTAGTGTTTTTAATAAAAGATTTTAAAAAACCTTAAAGGAAAATAGGAAATAAATTAATATGGAAGTAAATTTTTATTAGGAATCTAAATTAAAACTCAAAATACAATTATAAATTAATTTTAATTGGTGGATATACTTCTTAATTTTTAAAAGGATAATATTGTGAAAGTTTGTACAAAAATTGCATAAATTAAGGATGGATTAGCTGTAAGAAATCACGGATAAAAATAAAATCACCCGATCAATTATTGGTATAAACTTTTTAAATGTTGTGAATAGGGTACATCGATTAGAGTCCATTAAATCAGCTAACAGAAAACTAAAATTATTTATACAAATCACTCTCAACTTTTAAAGTACTTGCACGTGCTATTCTTAACTTTTTTATTTTACATTCAATGTATTTACGAACACTGCCCCTTTTATCAGATGTATTCAATTTCCCATCTTCTTCCATTACGTTCATTATATCTTCACTTAAACCTCATCTTCCTTAGATCTCTAGCCACAAGCCCTGGAAGCCACTCCCTTCAGCTCTGATCCACTAGTCGAATTCTTCCCCAATCTGAGCTCTGTCCTCACCGGTGGTCAATTTCCGTGACTAAACTATTTTCTTGTTTTGATTTTTTTCTCTCTTTCTCCCTCTAAATTCCCCTATCTCAATCCCAGCTTCATTGGAACACTGTTTTTGTAAATCATCTTTCTTTTCTTAATTCAAAAGATTTGTTTATTGTTTTTAGGTTAAATTTAAAAAGTACAAAAAACAAAAAGTACAATTTTTAAATAATTTATCGAATATAAAGTATGTGTAATTGAATCGATATTTCATATTGGTTGCATAATGTTTCTTTTTAATATAATTCTAACTACCTTTGAAATTTTAATTAATTTAATGGAATGATCAAGATTAACTATATATGTCGTAATTGAATTGGGTTGTAATTAAAACAATGATCAAGCATTGAATTTTGGTGAATTGGTATCGAATTCGTTGTAGTTTGTGCTCCTCTACTACAAAGGTTGGAACATATTATTATGAAGAAGGGGATAAAATATGTGCATGTTTCCAAAGGAGATAAAGTGGATTTCGAATGGTTTGAGTTAATATTCAAAAAAATTAAGGTAGTTTGCATAAATAATTAGAAAATTGGGGTAATTTATGTAAATAATTTCAACTTTTCTTTAACGCATGAAACCTAACTGTTGGACATGTTCAATAGCATTTAAAAAGTTCATTGCGACGATTGGCAAAGAAAATAGTCTGATAACCCAAGTGCAACAATGGCTAAATTATGTTGTTATTTGTTGCCATTTAGCCAATTATTTAATTTGATTCTTAGTCCTTTATATAATAAATAATCTATTTTTGTAGAATAAATATTTTACTCTGATATCTAATTCCGACTAATATTGAACATGCATATAAAATTTTTAGTTTATTATGTTTCATTGCAAGTCAAACATAGACTAAATGTTTAAAACTGTGCGCGTTTTTCTTATTTGTTGTAAAATAAATTGTTTTATAAGAAAAAATAAAAAACCTCTATAAATATATTGTCATTGAGACTTGTAGTTTTGAGTAAATGCCATCAATGGCCACTTAACTATCGAGAAATTTTACCAATGGCCACTGAACTTTATTTAGTTACAATTGAACCATTAAACTTTTAAAAAATACTGCCAATGGTCACTTTGATAAATTCCACCGTTAATTTTTGGCGGGAACCATGACACATGATTCTCATGTGTTATAGATGGGGCATTTAAGTCTTTTTTCCTTTTCTTTTCTTTTTTCTTCTTCTTCTTCCAAACCCAATAGCTAGCTAGCTAGGTGGACCACCATGACACAACCACTCCTCGTCGCCATGGCATCATCCACCAGCTCCTCGGAGAGATCGATCCATCTGAGCCTGAGCTTAGCCCCTTCCAAGTTTTGCTCACTCACTGCAACCTCCATTTCTGACATCTCATCCCACCATAACTTACCTTTAATCGTTGGTGGGGACGAAGGATTGTCAGAGGAAGAAGCAATGGGAAGCAGAAGTTTGGAAGAAATGGAGAGAAGAAAGGGGAAGAAGAAGTTTCGGAGGAAGAAGAAAAGGGGCGAAATTCGGAGAAGAAATTCAGAGAAGAAGAAGAAGAAAGAAAAGAAAAATAAAAAGGGAAAAATAGAAGGAAAAAGACTAAAAAACCCCAAACATATCACATGATAGTCATATGGGATGATTTCCGTCAAAACTAACGGGCATATTTGACAGAGTGGACACTGGCAGTACTTTTTAAAAGTGTAATGGTTTGATTGTAACTAAATGAAGTTCAGCGGTCATTAGTAAAATTTGCCAATAATTGAATGGCCATTGATAGTATTTTACTCTATAGTTTTTAATTGCCTAACTTCGACAAAAGCAGTACAATATATTTATTTTTTCTTGAAATGACCTCAATTCTAAGTTCTGACATTGTCCATCTGTACGTGAGTCACATGAACGTTGGAATAGGAGGACCAAAGTTCAAATAGTTTAAACTTTGGGCGTCAATTTCTAATTATATGTAAAGTTTGGGAGTTAGTGGAGTTTATAATACTAAAGAAAATGGTATATAGCACCGAAATTTTTATTGATAACTAGAATGACATGCACATGAAATATAGGTGTGACTTAATCGAATATTTCTAATTGAACAAAAAAAATAAAACAAAAATTGTAAGTAGCCTAATGATAATTGTAAATTTAATTTTTTTCAGGATCAAATAAAAATGTGCTTATTAACCAAGGGCTTTTGTGATTGTTTATTATAATGTGAATTAGCCAATCTATGAACTTTACAATTATTTGTGTTTGCTTGAGAAAATTCATGTAATATTCAAATTCTATATGTCGAAGAAATTTAGTGGGTACCCCCGACGTTAATATCGCTAAACAGAATTTTAAGCATCATAGCAAAATTTAGAATATATTTCTATACATATTTTCACTATCCAATAATTAAGTGGAGTTTAATTATAATAAGCACAATATAAGATATTAAGATGTTTTCCCCTTTTATTTTTGTCACCTCGTCGTTTTTCTCATAATAATAAAATAAAATATAGTAAAAATCAAACAAAAGATAAAGAGTTAATTATTTCATTTTTTTTAAATAAAAGAAAGAAAGTTTAATGCAAAATTTACCTTCATTCGATAACTAGAATTTTATTTTTTTTGAGAAAGATAAATATGAGATAAAAACGAAAAAGTGGACGTTGTCAAACCGAATAAGTTTAGTGAGCTTCTCATCATTTATATTACCAATAATTTCGAGGTTGGTTTAATTTTGATAATAAAAATAATATCAAAGTCAATTTGATTGATTTGATTATAGAAAATGCAAGAAATTCACTGATATTTCTATTTTTAATAATAATAGTCTATCAATAAAAAAATAAATATATTTTAGTTAGTTACTCTTTGCTTTTATTTTATCTTTTCCTTTAATTTTTAAAATATAAATTGTTCATAGTCGTATTGTCAAAAATTTTAATTTTTTTATGATTTCTTTTATTTAGGATATCATGTAAAATTAAATAAAGTTTAAAACAGTTATTTACAAAATTATTAACGTTAAACGATAACACTACAATGTACCTATTTAATGAAATAAAATATATATTTTAAATATTACAGTAGCATCAAATATTAAATATGAGATAATATTGGGAGATTATTTAAATCCTAAAGTGATAGGAATTAAAATACTTGGTGGGATTGAGAGACCTATTTAATTTCAAATTCCATCAAATTAATTTAGAACTGAATGAATTAGATTGGGAATCAAATACTAATTTCTATTCTTTAATTGCCTTATTGAACCTTAATTATAAAAAGAAATATATGCTTTGTGTTCATCAAGTTTAGAGTTGGAATAATAAACAATACTAACTAATGCCGGTAAGTCCTCTTAACTTATTATTCTACTTCTTGCTCTTAATTTCTATTGGGATTGCTTTGTTTTTCTTTTCTTTTGAATTCATGGGCGTCAATTAATTTATGTTTTCCTTTGGTATTAGCGTGTTGTTTTCCATCCTTTTCATTATTAATTTGTGCGTTTGATTGATTTGGGAATATATATGTTGTTTTTTTTTTATTTTTTAACTTTGATTGTTGAATAGTGGATGTTGAATGCTGAATCAAAGTTCTAAAGATTTTCTTTAATTTTTTTATTTTGAATGCTGAATGTTTAATTATTAAAATAATTACACTTAATATCTATAAAAAAAAAAAAAAATCACTGTTGAACCAAGTTTTGGAACTAAGTGCATCCTCAATGAGTTAATTTTTGACCCATTGTGAATTGAACAGATGGGTTTTATTTTATGTTGTTTTTCTGATTTAGGGTTTATTATTGATTTGTTATTTTTATTTTGAATGCTGAATGTTTAATTATTAAAATAATTACACTTAATATCTATAAAAAAAAAAAAAAAAAACTCACTGTTGAACCAAGTTTTGGAACTAAGTGCATCCTCAATGAGTTAATTTTTGACCCATTGTGAATTGAACAGATGGGTTTTATTTTATATTGTTTTTCTGATTTAGGCTTCATTATTGATTTGTTCTACAAGATTAGTAGTGTTTATGAATGGACCTAATTTGGATTGTAGGCGTTCATAATGTACATGATTATCAGCTTTAGGCCAATGGCACCGATAGAAATAAATTAAATAATGATTATTAGATTTGGTTGATTGATTAATGTGTTACTTATATAATTTATTTATTTTCAAAATTTAGTCAAGGACTAGAACTAGCGGAAATTTTTATATATTGACGTGTTTCTTGATTAACGTGTTACTTGTTTACTCTTTAATTAATTTTTGATAACGTATATTTGGTTATAACGCGGGTGTCTTTCACCTGTCACTTCGAAGAATCTGGGTCTTCAACTCTCCATAAAACTCAAGAAAATATTGTTTTGACTTATCCTTTTATTTATTTAGGGTTAATTCTTGATAAAGATTAGTGCTGTTAAGAATGCGTGTAGTTTGGATTTAAGCCTTTGGGTTGCTTCAATTCAGACTGCTGCAATTAAATTTGGTGTTTGCTAGTTGCCGATTGAACTGAATAGTCCGTTATATAAGGTGTGCCTTATTTTGGTTTACACTTGAAATGATTGAGTCCCTTGCAAAAGGGAAAAAAATGCTTTAAAGTAAGTTGTAACATGAGAATTTTATGCAGTCAAAGAGCACAAAAGGTGAAAAAATATGGATTCGTGTGCATCTTAATGTTTGTGCATGTGTCGATATAATTTCCCCACAATATGAAATAAAACACTAATGAATATCACTTGTAAACTTTTACACTTGACTCCTCTTGTTATTCTTTTTGCAGCACAGTAAGTATTTTAAAAGCGTTGAAAATAGTGCTTCATATACATATTTGCGCAGCTGGAATAGCGAATTGTTTGGATTGCGTGCACTATTGACTAACGTGGCATGCTTTTTACGTAATAGTGTGTGCTATTTAGGGTTTTCTTTTTAATAATTTTATAGGACTCAAAATTCTAAATTAAAAAAGTGGCTAGATGATTTTCATTAGTTCATTCGTCAACGACAAAAGGATAAGACTAATTCTGAATTCTAATTTTCCTTTGTTTTCTTCTATTTCCTCTTCATCTTCATTTTTTTCCTTGTTCTCCTTCTCTTTTATAGTTCATTTGTAAATTTTGTAATTATTGTAGGGATGTTAAGGTGTTTTAGTTATTGAATTGATTGCATAGATTACATTTTAGTACTTATTCTATTACTGTTCTTTATATTGAAAAGTTTACGCAAAACGCCGTGTTGCTTACGCTACACAATCCGAAAACAAAAAGGCTATGTGATGCACTATTGCAATTAATGCAGACACTGTTGCAGCAACAGCTAGAGGAGCAAGCACCAAAGTCTAGAAACTCGGAAAGTGGAAAAGATATCCGCAAAAGCAATAAATCCAAATCCATGATAGTTGATAAAACTCTCCGTAGAAGCAATAAAGCCGAAGTTCGTGACCTCAAAGCCGAAGTGTGTGACCTTAGTGCCGAAGTGTGTGATCTTGAAGCTGAAGTGTGTGACATCAATGCCGAAGTGTATGACCTCAAAGCTAACCACAAAGCCCAAGTGCTTGATCTCAAATCTGCAGTGCGTGGCCTCAAAGCCTCAGTGCGTCGCCTCAAAGCTTCAGTGCGTGACCTCAAAGCCACTGTGCGTGACCTTGAAGCCGAAGCACGTGACCTTGAAGCTGAAGAGCGGCACCTTGAAGCCGACGTGCATGACATCAAAGCCGACCTCGTCGAAGCCGGCCTCAAAGCCAAAGCACCTGACCTCAAAGCCGAAGTGCGTGACCTCAAAACCGACCTCGTCAAAGCCGACCTCAAGGCCAAAGCGCGTGACCTCAAAACCGACCTCGTCAAAGCCGACCTCAAGGCCAAAGCGCGTGACCTTAAGGCCGAAGCGCGTGACCTCAAGGCCGAAGCGCGTGACCTCAAAGCCGGCCCCAGATCCCAAGTCCCTGACCTCAAACCTAGCCTCAAAGCTGACCCCAGATCCCAGGTCTCTAACCTCAAACCCGAAGTCCATGACCTCAGATCCCTTCGCTCCAAAGTTACAACATGTTGTTTTTTGTGAAGTTCTTCATTTTGCACTAAGGGATGCTCAACACAGGTGATCATTTGCATTTTCACCATTTTACATTTGATGTTGATAACAACAATATATGCCACATGCCTTGAAAAGTATTGCACGGTTGCACTCTTGTTGAGCGTATAATAATTACGAAGCATTTTGGTACTTTCATATATATAATATATGTACTTGTACTGACTTGGCACCTTATTCGTAATAGGATAAATGAAGATACACAGAGAGTGAGGCATCCTACAGAAAGATCGGAGATGGCTAATCATGTTTTCTAGGATTTTTGGACAATAATAATGAATGTGGTTTATATAGAAAGTTTGGATTGGTTTGATACACAGTGTTTTTGCATTGATTGATGATAAGTGCAGTTCTATATCATGACAATTTATAATGTTATACATTTGAAAGTTTTGTGGGTTTGAATATTTGGGTTTGATAATTCATAATGTTATTTCTTACCCCTTTTTCTTTATTGTCTAATTTTTATCATGGATTAATTTCTGTTTTAATTTTATCCGAGTATAGCACGTCAAACAATGCACTTCTTTTTTTGTTATAATCCTTGTCCTCTTTTCCTATATCTGGATTACTTGGTTTTTCAGTAGAAGAATACGCATAAAACACAGAAAGTCATTTGTTCTCTTTCATCGTCTTCTCGATCTTCAAGGGTTCTGGAGTACACTTGTCAGTAAATCGTGGGAGTTGCACGTTCATTTTGTGCACGCAATTAAGAACCCATCAAAAAAAAAAAGATGTATAATGCTGATATCGTAATAGAACAGAGGACAAGATTCCCAGTGAAACTATGTGGGCTTCAGAATTACAATCTCAAGAAATAAAAGAAAACAACATAATATATTACAACAAAACAGAATCCCCAAACTCAGCATATTGACGCATCCCATATCAAAGACAACCTTGAGTTCCATTTTCATCCCATCTCGGAAATGAAGTTAATGAGTCGAGGATTAGTTTCTTGAATAAATAAATAAAATTAAGTTTGAAACAGAAGCTGCACAAAACTCATACACATAGTTTGAGGTATGAACAGATATCCTCTTTTATTTATGTTTTCTACTTTTCTAAAGGGTAAATTACATATCTACGATCCGCAAGAATACCAAATCTAGTACAACGGACAAGCATTTCATAATATTGAAGCAGCAGCAGCCAACCAAAAAAGGCCTAACTTTGTCGATATCTTCTCATCTTGTGCACACAATTAACAACCCTAAACAAATAAAAAAAGAAAAGGTACCTAGAAAAAATAAATTATGCACAAATTTTCCTTGAAAACAACCGAACAGTGAATTGGAAACAAATGAAAACCTAACAATTCATTCGAAATGACAACCAAGAACCCATACATATATACATTGAGAAATAGTATTTCATGAATGAATGAGTACAAATAATCATCATTGTGAAATCCAGCTAGTTTGCCCAAAAACTGAAACCTAGATAATTTTGGGAATGCATATATATAGAAATTAAAAGATAGCTGGGAAACTGGGATTAGGAAATAATATTTTGAAGTAAATGGAAGCACAAATAGAAGAAGTGGATTAATACTTACTGCCATTGTTATTATTACTCTTCTTGAAGAATTCTCGAAGAAGAAGAAGAAGAAGAAGAAGAAGAAGAAGAAGAAGAAGAGCATCAATTCAAACAGTACCCGCGCCAAAGAAATTAAGAGAGAGAGTAATTTTGACTGGATTGATTAATTATTTTATTTATAATTATTTTAAAAATAATCTCATTTATAATTGTTGCAAAAAAAAGTTGTAACCATATCGAATGTAGCCGCAAGGAATAGCTTCTGTTCATCCCAATTTCCCGTGTTTGAAAGAAGTAATTCTAATTTCTATAAAAATTGTGGTTGATTTATCTTTTAAGTTTTTTTAATTACAATTTCTGATATTTGATCATATATTTAGGATTTTAAAAATAAGGTGAATTAAAATTTCATTTGTTTAGATAGTTACGAAATCTCATTTAAAAGAGATACAAAATTTTGCTAAAACAAGAATATGGAGGATTGCGCCTCATTTTAAAAAAAGTATTAACTCGAAAATTTTGTTCACCAAAATCAAGTAGATTTCGCTCATGTGAAATCCCAATTTTTTCGCTCATTTTCCCAAGAAAGAAAACAAAATGGAAATCAAGTTTTTCACACCCCAAATCCCAACTTTTGTTCAAATGAAGAGTTTCACTTTTCCATCCAAACACAAGGTAAATCTTTTGTTTAATAAATGGGATACGGAGTCATAACTTTGTGTTAACCGTGTACATTTAGTATTGCTCATTCATAAATATAATTATTGGTTTAATATTTATATTTAACTGAAGTTATGTTGTGTGCAAGAATTCTTTAATTTTTGGACCCAATTGGATATTGGTTTGATGGCAAATTAGGATATGAATTAGTATTTTGCGTATCCATTCATTAGATACTCAAACTGGATTTAGATACAGCATGGGCATCCATATTTGATACGATCCATTGACGGGTCTTATTTTTCAAACTAGGATATCCAAAGGTGCGCATTTTTTTCTTGTTTTTTCAAAATAAGAATATTAGAACATCTCTAATAGTTGTTTAAATATTAAGGTGTAAATCTATTGTGTCAACCCACTTTTACACAAAAGTTGTACTCCGGTGATAGTTTTGCAAACTCTTGTATAAAATTTGAAATAGCCAATAAGATATCAGCACATGTTAAATGTCAATTTACAAAATTTAATATTATTTTTTCTTGAATTTTTCTTGAGTTTTTCTATACATAATTTTACCATAACAATTCATCTTGTTTTGTAAGTCTTAATGAGTAAATTTTGGATATGTAATTTTTATTAAAATATATCTTGTATACTAAAAATTATTACATTTTAAAGTTTTATAAAAAAAATCTGAAGATAGAGAATGCTAATATGGTAGTGCAAATTGAAGTTATATTTTACACATCTGTTTTATACAAAATGCAAACATAAAAGACTGCTAGAGATGAAATATTTTGCAAATTGTATAAATTTTAGATAAAACAAAATTATAGAATTCTGATGGAGATGCTCTTAGCAATTCATAATATCCAAGAAGAGAAATTAAATTACAGAGTGAAGTCAAGCCAACAAAAAACGCAAACTCTATTGATGAGAACACTATCATCTCATCTTGTAGAAGCAATTAAGAACCCTAAGAGCATCTTCAAGACTCCAACAGTAGAGTATATTATTGTTTTGTGTATGTTTTACAAAAGTTGGAAAATTTTGGTCTCCAGTAGTCCTTTAAATTTGACTTTTTTGTTTAATGGATGTGTAAAATACACTATAAAGTTTACACTGTCAGGCTAGCTAACTATTTCTCTCTTAATTTTTTTATATAAAACTTTAAAATATAATAACTTTTAATATAAAATATATATATTAATAAAAATTATATATTTGAAATCCGTTCCTCAAGACCAAGAAATCAAGATCCATTGTCATTATTGCTATATTCAAATTTTACACAAAAATTTACAAAACTACCATTGGAGCATATTTTTTTTTTTAGATTTCAAAATTTGTGTAAAAGTGACTTGACGTACGTAAGATTTACACAAGAATGTTTACACTATGGTTAGAAATGCTCTAAATAAATAAATAAAGAGGGAAAAAATAAAAAAATAAAACTAAATAAACTAAATTATCCACAAATTTTCCCTAAAAACAACCTAAGTTTGAATTGGCAAGAAATGAAAACCTAACAATTCATTCATCAAAATGACAACCAAGAACCCATACATTTATACATCGAGAAATAGTAATTAGCAATAATTCATTCATGAATAAATAGAAATAATCATCATGTGAAAGTCTGTAAAGAATAATAACAAATCAAATCAAATAATAACAACCAAAGCCAGATCACCCTTCGTGACGGAATCAATTGTGCCAATCTTTATGTCGGACCATTGATCCGAACCTCACCCTAGTCGTTAGCATGCCGGATCTCGCCCCAGAAGGCAATCGTGCAGGATCTAGCCCCGAATGTCAACGTGCCAAACCGATGACAACCGTGCCGGACAATATCATTCTAGATATCTATCATTCCGGGGCCGATTTCAAGAATTGGTTTCAAACTCAAGTTTGTCTCTTAGTTACCATCTTGAGTTTTAAAGGAAGGGGGGGGGGGGGGGGGGGTTAACAAACATAATTAACACATAATATTTTTATAATATATTGGTTGAATTAGTCAACTCTCCAAAATCAATAATGACCCCTTACTTAGTTTAGATATTTTATATACCATATTTATTTTATGTACTAGCCTATATAATGCTCATCCTCTTTAATAATTTAGACATCCAATTCAATATATTCATTCTGTCTTTCTACGTTCTTAACAACACCTACAATTCTATGTTCATCTCTAGTGATATTTAATTTAATTGCACTAAAAATGTACAATGAATCATTTTCCATGATAAAAATTGTTTTAACCTTTTTTTTTCATCTTCTCCCGGGAATTTATATTTGTATAAACCACTTCTCCCTATTTTTTTCATTAAGTCTTTTTCAAAGTAAAACAGTTCATTCTACCATTCAAACGAACCGTATTTCATCCTCATTTTGATTCCTTTTAAGATGTGCTGGTTTTGGTTTACAACTGATAGAACTTACTTTCCTTGGAAATGTTCCGCATGGAAAACAAAAACATTGGGGGAAGGTTTGTTTTGAATTTTGATGGAAAAAACTAGGGGTAACCAAACTGTGCTGGTGATTTGTCAACCGAACCGATCTCGTCGGTTTAGGAGATTTTCGGACCGAAACAGAACCGAGCATAGCAACAACCGTCGGTTTCAAATGCCTTCGGTTTTAGTTGGTTTCGGTTGGGTTTCGGTTGGACAGTATTTATTATTGAGATTGAGCTTCAAATCTAAGAGTTAGATGTACTTGTAAAATAGAGAATAAAAAAGTTGTAAACTTAAACAAAATCCAACTAAAAAATATGCAAAAAGTTGAAGGGAATTAACAAATCTCAACTAAATATACTAAAATTTACATGAAAGTTTCAACTTTCAATGAGATCCACACAATCTACATGTATAAACACTTAGAGCTTACCTTTAATAGCTTTTTGTATTCATCCCTTGGTCTTAAGCTTTGTTTGAAGATGAGATTTAGCGGAGATCTTGAATAGATGGCGACAGAAATGTCGCCGGCGACCATGGAATTGGGGGAAAGGAACTCAGGGGTGTTTTTGTTTTGTTTTGGTAGAAAATGGGTGAGAATGAGAGAGACGGTGAGAAAGAGAGAAAAAGTGAGATATTTTAGTTTATTTTGTTGCAATACATACAAGCCTACATTACTAATGGTGCTCACTCTTTTTAACAAATAAAATCTAAGGCACATGTATAAAATTTATTTAATATATAAATACTAGTTCGGTTCAATTTTTTGATTTTCTGTTAATAAAAACCGTGAACCAAACCGATAACACTCGGTTTTGTATTGTATTAACGAACCGGACATTTTGCTTAAGAAAACCGGGCGGTTTGGGCCGGTTCGGTTCGGGTTTTCGGTTTTTTCGGTTTTTTGCACCCCTCTAGAAAAAACACAAAAATGCTCTAGAATAAGTGATTCCGTGAAAATTGATTAATTGATGAAAATTTATGCAATCAAAGAACAAAAATGGTTAAAATTAAGGATTCTTTGTCGATTTTAAATGGAATACAAGTGCAATCAAGCGCACCCCTAATTCTTTGAGCATCATGGAACAAATTTTACATGGCCTTGGCTACTATGCACCTCTTAATCTGAATGATTATAACGTGCCAATATGCTCTCAAGTGTGAAGTGCACTAATCCACGCTTGCGGAGCCTACTAGCGGCCCAAAGGAATTTGCACTTGCGATAGATCAAACACAGAATTTCCTACTAAATAGATCATCCTCCATAGGAACCAATGGTGAGTAGAATCTGTAATGAATATGTAACTTTCCTGTTTCAAATTAAGTACTCTCCGTCTAATTCTCAAAATTGGTAACTACTTTAAATTAATATGCAACAATTAAACTTCAAATATACAATTCATGTTTTCAGTACAACATGGTTGAATCACTACACACTTGTTTTGGAGAGGTGAGAAAACTGCAAGGAGGTTAGGTAAGAAGCGAAAAGAAGAAGGGGAAATTATTTATAGGTTCATCACCAAGTGTTTGGTTAATTTGTAATTTAATCCCCTATTCGCACCTATTGCATATTTAATTGTTTTATTAATTTTATGTATAGATCTTGGTTTGATTCTTCTAGGAATCTCGAAGAATCTTTAAAAATCAACTAGGATTAGTAGTAAACTTCAAATCAAATCTAAAATCCGTAAGTTAACATGAAATTGTGAATAAAAATATTGTAGGTTCAGTTGAAGTTAGAAACAATGATATTAAAGAGTTAGACTTCGGATATGTTGAAATTTTTTTACCTAATTTATCTTCATTTCAACATACAACTTTTCACCTGATTAACAAGTGTATTGCATCCACAATATAGCATTGTGTATATACAGTTTTTGGCATATTGTAATATATTTCATATTTATCACTTTATTACCTAGCTACTGCACCAGTATACTATTTTTTTCCAAACTTTTCGAATCACTGTGCACCTGGAACATGGTGCACCCGAATCTCACAACTGTATTAGTGTT
This sequence comes from Lonicera japonica, assembly GCA_021464415.1. Taxonomy (NCBI): domain Eukaryota; kingdom Viridiplantae; phylum Streptophyta; class Magnoliopsida; order Dipsacales; family Caprifoliaceae; genus Lonicera; species Lonicera japonica. The sequence continues at coordinate 86,136 of JAKCWG010000843.1, forward strand.
TCATGACTTGGGTTCTAAGTCTCCATTATATAGTCGCTTGGGTTGAGGGTAATTGGGGAAAGTCACAAAAATGGTTAAATGTGAGTCTTGTTAATGTTAGAATAAGGAGACTAAAGTTCAAATAGTTTAAACTTTAGGGGCCTAAGTTCCAATTTTAAGTAAACTTCGGTGGCCAATTTTTTAAGTGTAAAACAAAGTTTGGGGTTCAAGTAGAGTTTATTTTTTTTATTTTATGTTATTTTATTTTATTTTATTTTGAACACCACATGATTTTTTTCCTGTTGTAGCTTCTGCTCATTTGTTGATAGGTGTGGGCGGCCGAGCAAAGGGGACGGGGGGGCTCGAACTCGCGTTGCCCGTGTGGAGAGTCAACACTCCATCCACCGGGTCAAGTAGAGTTTATTATACTGAATAATGTTTCCGCAAAAGGAATTCCCGCTTTGACTTTTTTTCACAATTATCTTAAAATGAATTATTATTACCATTGTTTTATTCATTAAGGGCTAGTTTGGTTGTTCATTAATTTGTGAATTAGGCAATTTATGAATTTTACATTTATTTCTATTTTGATTTCTAAAGCTGACAATTGTAAATATGATATCACAATTTAAATTGATTTATGTAAATTCAAATTAAGCCATTTCAAGTAAAACCGAAAATTACGTGATTAAAACTATGGAATTCACTCTAACTTTATATTTCACGGAAATCGAGTGGCTACACTTTATGTTGATGGCTCTGGATGGAATTTGAAAATTTAAATAACACAATATATAGAACTTAGAACATGATTTAAATAACACCATAGAACTTATGACAATTATTTATAAATGCGCAATTCTACAATTATTCAATTGAAAATGAACCAATACTAAAATTAGACAATGAGAGAGTGTGTTAGTCTAGTGGTAAAGACATTCACGGATTCAAGAGATCCCGAGTTTGCGTCTCACTCGAGTGAGTAAGATTTCCTTGTAATTTGAAAGAAAAGGAAGAGCGTTAGACGTTCCTTAACTTTATTTAAAAAATAGAAATAAAATTAGGCAATTATATTTAAGCAACCTAACGGGCCTAATTAAACCCTACTTATTTAAGCTTCCATCTACTTTTAATAATATGCTTTATTTTTTTTGGTATAGAAGACTAGCTAGCTACTCTATACTTATTTTCACTATCCAAGTTACTTTTGTCGGTCCCTTATATAAAAATTATTAAAAAAAATAAAGTGGAGTTAATAGTAAGAACAATATAAGATGTTTTTTCCTCTTCACTTTTGTCATTTATAGAGAGTTCACGGATTATCAAATAAACCGTTAGTAAAATTCAAACAAAGATAAATTAAGAATTTCCTTTTTTAAAAGAAAGAAATTTTAAAGCAGATCTTATCTTTATATGATAAATAAGAATTTTCTTTTTGAGAAACATAAATATGAGGAAAGAAAAAAGAAGGTGAAGAGATCAAGCCAAAAGGTCTCAATATTTATACCGTTAAAATATTATTTTCTGATATCAAAAAAATTATTAATTAATTTCTATCAGAATTAATTTCCCGTTGTTTATAATTATTTCATAACAGTATCATATATATTAAAATAGAATTAAAATGAGTGAGTTACAAAATCATTTATGTCAAACAATTATTATAATTATACCAATTTAATGAAAAATAATAATTGTAATATTATAATAGCACCAAGTACAAAATATACAATAGTATTGGAATATTATTCAAACTCTAAGGAGATGGGAATTCATATTTTATTGTAATGTGATAATTTAGTTTAAAATCTCAACAAATTAAGTACCAAACAAATGTGACAATGAATTAGATTAGGAATCAAATACCCTTCCTCTCGTTATAAAAAGGAATAATTTGTGTGCGTTACCACATTTGTATGTCTTTGTGTTCATCAAGTTCAAAGTTGGAATAATAAATAATACTAATTAGGCAGTAAGTTCTCTTGACTTATTATTCTACTTCTACCTCGTAATTTCTACTTTGACCTGACTTGGGATTGTTGGTTTGAATTTGTGGGTGTGAACTGTGAAGTAATTTATATATGTTTCCTTAATATTTGGGTTTGATTGATTAGTGTTTTATTTTTTTCCTTTTCATGAAGTTTGTTTGTTGATTAATTGAGGAACAATGTTGAAAAACATACAAGGATTAGTCTAGTTGCTAAGGAGGGTGCTTCCCTTGTTAGCATTTATGGAATTAAAATTCCTTAAAGATCATTATCAAATCATTGTATATTTTATACTTAAAATCATAAATACATTAATGGAAGCGTACCTTGATCCATTAGAAACTTTCTCTTGAATACTAGAATCCTCTTGTTGGTGAATTGGTGTTTCTCTCACTTATCCCCTTTCACAAAATATACCATCCTTCATATGTTCTATTTTCATGATAAAGTTTTGTATATGCTCATACATCTATGATGGGAAAAGATGTAAAAATATAGGGGTAGAGAGAGGACCCAATTTCAAATTTTAAAAGTTGTGTCTCTTCACCCATCAAAGAAACTAACCACTTTTAACCTCTTTTAACCAACTTGTAAATATTTGTATCTTAGTCCTTTAATGAGTCTTTAATTGTTATAAAGTACATAACTAAAATTGTCATGTGGGCCACATAATTTAAAATGAATATTTAACATTCTCCCACTTGGCCCATATGACATGATTTATATAGAGGAATGAGTTGTACTTTAACTGTTTAAAACTTTATAAGACTCAAAAGGTACCAATACATACGTGATCACAATATACAAATATTTAATTCCTTATCTTTTATTTGATTATCTTCATGATACTATATTTAACAACTTACTATTGTGAGTCATAGCGGTTGTATGTCAATAACACGACATAGTTCCTTCCATGTACTACGACATTAGCAACTTATTTAATATAGTTCATAAGTGAGGTAAATAGGCCAATTATCAATTGCCTATAAAAGGTCCAACAATAATGTCTCTTATAAAGACTTCCTGCCATCAATAATCCATAACACTTTATGTATATACTGATGGAAAAACAGGAAATATAACAGAAACAACTTGTAATGAGATCTTATAAGCATCTTATAGAAATACCTTTAAAACATTTATACATACTTTATGTTTCACAAACAAGACCCATACTAGTAAGATGATTCTTGTATGTCTTAGGCGGCAATCCCTTCGTTAATGGATCGGCAATCATAAGTTGCGTGCTTATATGTTCTATAGATACCCTTTGTTTCTGAACTTCTTCTTTAACGGCAAGATACTTTAACTCCATGTGTTTAGCACCATTTGAATACTTGTCGTTTTTAGAAAAGAAGACAGCTGCAGCATTATCACAATAAATTTTCAGCGGCTTGGCTATAGAGTCGACGATTCCAAGTCCTGAAATAAAATTCCGCAGCCATAAACCCTGAATTGTGGCCTCAAAGCAAGCCACAAATTCTGCCTCCATGGTAGATGATGCTATAATAGACTCTTTTGCACTTTTCCATGAAATTGCACCTCCCGCTAATAGGAAAACATAACCAAAAGTAGATTTTCTACTATCAGGACATCCTGCAAAATCTGAGTCTGAATATCCTTCTGACGCGCCGAAAATACTTCCGTGCTTAGGTACCCAAGTGCAGGTTGTCAAGTTATAATACTTGGTAAGTCCAAGTGTCGAACCACAAGGATAGTCGAAAAGACGATGTGGTGATTACGAGTCCAAGGTTTTGTTAAGGGAATTTAATTGGTTGATTTTAGTTGTTGATTTTAAAGTCTTGCAATAAAAATTAAAATGATGTAATAATAGATGAGAAAAGGCTAAGGCATTATAGAATTCATTTGTTTTGCAAAGTTAAGTAAAATCAATCGCATTCAAAGTTCTCAATGCAATTCCTAAGTGTTGAATATTTTACCCATTTCTAAGCAAAAGGGTGTGGAGCAAAAGCAACCCATTCCCATATAAATGCCATATAAAGAAAGGGTGTAAGCAAATATCAACACAAGTGTATCTCTCATTTTTATCTTGTGACAAAGGGTGTGAAGCAAGTGCAACTCATTCCCATATAATATCAACCAAGATTCAAACTTAAAATACACAAAAAGAAAAGGCATAAATTTAAACTAGGCATTTAAGAACTCATTGTTAGTTTCCCCTAGGCAAATGACTTGATTATGAAAATGGCCAACTACAAAGAGTTTAGCTCGATAAATCATAACATTTCATTTGTCTAAGATTGGGAAGTCTAGGTGGAGGTCAAACCGTCCTATATAGACTTATTTGATAAATACAAATTGAATCCTTAAAATGATTAATGAAGTTGTTTATGACATAAATTTAAAAGATCCTCTTTGGCAACACTTTAACTAAGAAGATGATGAGTCTTAAAATCACATAAAGTGTAGAAAGCACTCAACATATCATTAAAGTATTTAAAGATTAAAATCTCAAATTTATGGTGTTTCCATGAATATCAAAGACTAATCATGCTTGGCAATGAAAAGTATCTCATTCAAAGAAAGAATGGACATAGGCTAGTAAGAAATACACAAGTGTATCATCTCCTCATTAATGCTTGAGATCTATGTATACAAGGCATACAAAGTCAAATCATCATATGAAAATTATCTTACTAGCTTATGAATGGTTGAAAAAATGGAGAAGATGAAGGATTCAAAAAGTATTTAACAATACTAACAATGGAATGAGAATTGAACTTACATAATTAATGCATTGCAAACTTCATCTTTTAGCCTTAGCAAAGAAATTTACTCCATAATAAATGTAGAGACAAGAATTATAAAAGTGAACTCCATTTCTCTCTCTAGAAAATAAAACTATTACAAGCTCTCTATAAATTGAGAAATGAGAAGTAATAAAAGTGTACTCTCCAACACAACAATGAAGACTATAAATAGGAGAGTTGTGTTGGATGTTAAAATAATAAACAATGCTTTTTATTTTTATTTTTATTGTTTATTTTTTGGTGGAGAATTCCACTTTCTTGGATGCTCTTTGGTCACATGGAGAATTCCACTTTCTTTCTTTAATCACATGGACATGGAGACTTTCTTTCTTGGATGCTCTTTAATCACATGGACATGGAGACTTTCTTTCTTGGATTCTTTTTGTCCATGGAAAATTCCACTATCTTGAATTCTTTTTGTCCATAGAAAATTTCAATATTATATTAAATACAATATTTCTTGAAATCTAAAGACACCAAAATAAACACAAAAATATGCCTTTCCAAGCATTGTTAAATACAAAAGTGCTACGAGACTAATCGCAAAATAAGTTGGCAAACCGAGTAGTTTTAGAGAAATAAACGCGTCAAACAACTCCGAAAATGAGTGTATGAATGACAATATTAAGCGTTTATCACCTTCCACCTCTAAATTATCCACCCTCTTAAACATAAGCATGTAGTCTTTCGTTCCTTGCAAGTACCTCATCACTTTCTTTGTAGCCTTCCAATGTTCAAGGCCAGGATTACTTTGGTATCTACCCAAAACACCAACTGCAAAACTGATATCTGGTCTGGTACAAGTCTGGGCATACATAAGACTTCCCACAGCCGAAGCATATGGAATTCCTTCCATTTTCTTACGTTCCCAATCATTCTTAGGACATTGCATAAGACTGAACTTATCACCTTTTTGAATAGGTGCATCACTAGCTGAACAATTTTCCATACCGAATCTCTCGAGAACTCTTTTGATATAAGCTTTTTGAGACAATCCTAAAATCCCTCGTTGACGATCACGAGTGATTTCAATTCCAATCACATAGGCTGCCTCGCCCATATCTTTCATTTCAAAGTTCTTAGAAAGAAACTTCTTGGTTTCATGCAATAAACCAAGATCGCTACTAGCAAGTAAAATATCATCAACATACAGAATCAAAAATATAAACTTGCTCCCACTGACCTTTAGATATATACAACGGTCAACCGTGTTTTCCTTAAATCCAAAAGAAACAACAGTATCATTGAACTTAATATACCATTGGCGGGAAGCTTGTTTAAGACCATATATTGATTTCTTAAGCTTGCAAACCATATGTTCCTTTCCTTTTATAGAGAATCCTTCAGGTTGGTCCATATAAACATCCTCCTCTAAATTTCCATTAAGAAAAGCAGTTTTCACATCCATTTGATGTAACTCTAAATCGAAATGAGCTACTAATGCCATAATAATTCTAAAAGAGTCTTTTTTCGACACAGGCGAGAAAGTCTCTTTATAATCAATGCCTTCCTTTTGAGTAAAACCTTTGGCCACAAGTCTGGCTTTATATCGTTCTATGTTGCCTTTGCTATCACGTTTGGTCTTAAAGACCCATTTGCATCCAACTTTCTTATATCCTTTAGGCAACTCGACGATATCCCAAACTCCATTTTGCTTAATTGATTTCAACTCTTCATTCATAGCATCAATCCACTTACTAGAATTATTACATTCTATGGCTTGTGTGTAAGAAACCGGATCCTTATTTATCCCTATATCAAAATCAGATTCTTGTAAATAAACCACATAATCATCCGAAATAGCAGATCTCCTTTCTCTTCGAGATCGTATAATCGGCAATTCTTGTGGCTCTTCTACTATCGGTTCATTAGTAACAATTTCGTTATGGAGTGGTTGAATATCCTGTTGTTGTTCATTATTGTTAGATTCGTTAATAACAACAGGAACAACAACTTGTTTAGAAGGTAAAGGTAAATGGACATTTACCCTATTTTCTTCAAAAACAACTTTTCGAGATTCAACACTCCCACTAATGTCACCATTTTCAATGAATCTGGCATTACCGGTTTCTACAATTCTCGTACTATGATTAGGACAGTAAAACTTATACCCTTTGGATTTTTCCAGGTAACCAATGAAGTAACCACTTATCGTTCTAAAATCCAATTTCTTTTCATGTGGATTATAAATCCTAACTTCCGCTGGACATCCCCAAATGTGGAGATGCCTTAAACTAGGTTTCCTTCAAGTCCATAACTCAAAAGGAGTTTTTGGAACTGCCTTACTAGGAACCCGTTTTAATACGTACATAGCGGTTTTTAGGGCTTCATTCCACAAAGATTCAGGTATTGTGGAGTTACTTAACATACTCCTAACCATTTCAATTAAAGTACGATTTCGCCTTTTAGCAACACCATTATGCTATGGCGTTCCTGGCATAGTGTATTGTGCACAAATGCCACGCTTTTCTAAAAATTTAGCAAAAGGTCCTAGACATTGACCGGACTCGTCATACTTTCCATAATATTCACCACCTCGATCAGATCTTATAATTTTCACCTTTTTGTCTAATTGCCTTTCTACCTCAGTAATGTACACTTCAAGAGTATCCACTGCTTGAGATTTTTCATTTAATAAATAGACATAACCATAACGTGAAAAGTCATCTATAAAGGTGATGAAATATTTTTGTCCACCGAAACATGAAGTGGGAAAAGGCCCACAAATATCCGCGTGGATAATTTCAAGAAGCTCAGAACTTCTTGTTGCACCTTTCTTAATGTGTTTAGTTTGTTTTCCTTTAATACAATCTATACACACTCCGAGATCAGTAAAATCTAGATTTGGCAAAATTCCATCTTTTACTAATCTCTCTAATCTTTCTTTGGAGATGTGCCCCAATCTTTTGTGCCACAAAAAGGAGGAATTCTCATTAATTAAACTACGCTTTGTTCCAATACTTGAATGCAGAGTCATAAGAGTTTCGGCAAATGAATCATCAAGTTTCAGTTTATACAATCCATCACATAACACGCCAGAACCAATAAAACGTGTATTTTGAAACAAACTAAAACATTTATTACTAAACTTAAAATAATATCCATCACAATCAAGTTTAGACAATGAAATTAAATTTCTAGAGATTGAAGGTACATAAAAAGTCTGTGGCAAATCTAAAAAACATCCTGTGTCTAAACGTAAACGATAAGTTCCAATAGCTTCAACCGGAACCTTGGCCCGATTTCCCATGTAGACATAATGCTCATTTGGCCTTGCCATGGTTTGGGTCGAAAGGAATCCCTGCATTGTATTTGAAACATGAGTGGTAGCACCAGAATCAATCCACCAAGTATTAGAAGGAGCTTCAGTGAGATTTGATTCGAAACATACATAAGCTAAATGCTTACCTTTCTTTTCAAACCATGCCTTACGTTTACGACAATCATTCTGAAAATGCCCAGGCTTCTTACAAAAGTAGCATTTTCTTTCATTGCCATGTTCTTTCTTTTGAACCTTAACAGAAGTTGAAGGTTAATTCTCACTTGGTGTAAACTTTCGTTTCTTTCCTTTTCCATGCTTCTTTCCTTTCTTTTCGGCTTCCTTAGTCATGAGATTAATAGAATGCTTTCCTTGTTGTTTAAGTCTAGCCTCCTCTTGAACGACCATGCTGGCCAATTCATCCACATTCCATTTCTCTTTAATGGTATTATATTGGATTTGGAATGGCCCATACTGAGGAGGTAGAGAATTCAAAATAAACTGAACAAGGAAAGATTCTTCAACTTTCATTCCCAAGCTTTTAAGTTTAGCCGCAAGATTCGTCATTTCGAGGATATGTTCATTCATTCCTCGAGTCCCATCATATGACATAGTGGTCAATTTAGCCATTAATGTCCCAGCAAGTGATTTGTCAGCACTACGAAAATGAATTTCCACATTTTTCATAAATTCCTTAGCAGTTTGTGCTTCGGGAAGTGAAGTCTTAATATTGTTTGCAACTGTCATTCACATGAACATCATGCTAAGCCTGTTCGATCTATTCCATTTCTCATTTAAATTAATTTCATCCACACTACTTGATTCAGTAATTTCAGCGGGCTTTTCTGTTAGAAGTGCCAAGTCCAAATCCAATACACCTAAGTGGAATTGCACTTGTTCACACCAATCAGCAAAAAAAATTTCCATTAAAGACCGGAACAGACGAAGCATGTGAATGCAGTGAAACAGGAATAGGGACTGCGATAAAATAAAATTAATTTAATGCTTTGAATAATGAAAACATATAAATAAATAAATAATATGTGACGCCCTGAGTGATGAGTACTCCCTTGTGTGGAGGAATGGTAGCTCGAGCGATGAGTACTCCCTTGTGTGGAGGAATGGTAGCTCAAAGGGGGCATCCCACACCGGAAGTTGGGGGATCCTTGGAGACCCATATAAGTAAGATATGGTCGCTAATTAAGTACGAGGCCTTTTGGGTAGCTCACTGGCTTCGGATCCCATGAGAACTCCGAAGTTAAGCGTGCTTGGACCAGAGCAATCCAGGGATGGGTGACCCACTGGGAAGCTGGTCGTGAGCTCCCAAAAACAAAGCCGTGAGGGTAGATGTCCTGGGGCTGAGGCCTGGCTAGGACGCTACCCAGAGCGGACAATATCGTACTGAGGTGCGACCGGGTCGTTACAAATGGTATCAGAGCGGACCCCATAGAGTACGGTGTGTCGACGAGGACGTCGATTCCCTTGGGGGGAAGGATGTGACGCCCTGAGTGATGAGTACTCCCTTGTGTGGAGGAATGGTAGCTCGAGCGATGAGTACTCCCTTGTGTGGAGGAATGGTAGCTCGAGCGATGAGTACTCCCTTGTGTGGAGGAATGGTAGCTCAAAGGGGGCATCCCACACCGGAAGTTGGGGGATCCTTGGAGACCCATATAAGTAAGATATGGTCGCTAATTAAGTACGAGGCCTTTTGGGTAGCTCACTGGCTTCGGATCCCATGAGAACTCCGAAGTTAAGCGTGCTTGGACCAGAGCAATCCAGGGATGGGTGACCCCCTGGGAAGCTGGTCGTGAGCTCCCAAAAACAAAGCCGTGAGGGTAGATGTCCTGGGGCTGAGGCCTGGCTAGGACGCTACCCAGAGCGGACAATATCGTACTGAGGTGCGACCGGGTCGTTACATAATACAAGAGAAACAAATACAATTATGATTCTGTCTTTGGACATAAATCACAATCTATTTAATTGTTCACTTATTTCTTTTTCATAAGTAATAAGGCTAGTCTCTTTTTATATTTTTCCATTAAGTAGGCATATTTCCTTTGGGAATCTAATACCCACTTAATTAAAAAAAATAACATTCAAACTACCTTATTTCAATTTCTTAATCACTTAATAATAATATACCTTTGGGTCTATTATTTCAAAAATTAAGAAATTTCATTTTATATTATCATTGTCTCAATACAAAACAATATACAAAAGTAATCATTTTATTGTTGGGTCACTTTGGTGACTACCAAACATTCTTAAAATTTTAATTTTGTTTGAGACTAATGCTCTTATATATATATATATTCAATACATGCTTATATCACATAGTAATAAACAAATAGTGTGTTACATGCGTATGTATTCAAGATACAATTAACTTTTGCCTTATCATTATACATTCATATAAATAAATAAATAAATTAAATGTAAGCACATAATGAATATAGCAAAATTAATATGCAGGAAGATGAATTCATAATATCATGTAAATACAGACAAATTTAAGTCATTTAAATTCACCCATTAATCCATTATTTTATAATCTTCTTCCAGTAGCAATCATCATTTAATATCTGTTCATCCAATTTCTCAAATAACGTGACAGTGGAATCGGTTCCACATGGAAATAAAAAAAAAATGGACGGGCATTAGAATTACAGTGCACATACGTTTGGTTGAAAAGGCAACTAAGTAATTTTCAAACTTAAACAAACAAGTCAAAGTTTTATTAATATAATAAACAAACAATTTAACAATCTGGCAACTTTTATGATTGTTATTATTTCATGCCATCATCATAAGCATTATTTACCATAAGGCCATGATTTCATTCTAATATATTTACTAATATGGATACATCGTAGTAAAAACGTAAAGCAGTGAAAGCAACCGCGCAATATCAATTGACAATGGCAGAATACTACTTGAATTTCAACAAAATTAATTTTTCGTGAGGAAGCAAGTCGGCAATATAAATCCATATATTTAAAACAGTTAATTTAATATAAATATACAATAATTCATAACCTTCCTCTGATACCACATGTTAGCATTTATGGAATTAAAATTCCTTAAAGATCATTATCAAATCATTGTATATTCTATACTTAAAATCATAAATACATTAACGGAAGCGTACCTTGATCCATTAGAAACTTTCTCTTGAATACTAGAATCCTCTTGTTGGTGAATTGGTGTTTCTCTCACTTATCCCCTTTCACAAAATATACCATCCTTCATATGTTCTATTTTCATGATAAAGTTTTGTATATGCTCATACATCTATGATGGAAAAAGATGTAAAAATATAGGGGTAGAGAGAGGACCCAATTTCAAATTTTAAAAGTTGTGTCTCTTCACCCATCAAAGAAACTAACCACTTTTAACCTCTTTTAACCAACTTGTAAATATTTGTATCTTAGTCCTTTAATGAGTCTTTAATTGTTATAAAGTACATAACTAAAATTGTCATGTGGGCCACATAATTTAAAATGAATATTTAACATCCCTACCCTTGTCAACCAGGGTTTTGTCCTTGAATGGGATTCACACGGAGTTTAAACTCCTAAATGTACTAGGCCGATGTGGGGGAGAGTACCCTATGATTGTCTGTGGAGGGACTACTTAGGGTCAGCATAAGCTGGCCTGGACAATCCTAGCTTTGGAATTGGGTTCCCAACACAACCTTGATGTTTTGGACCTATTGTGAATTGCCCAGATGGGTTTTATTTATCTTTTTTTCTTTTTTCTCATTTAACTAGGGTTCATTCTTGACTGGTTCTACAAGATTACTAGTGTTTATGAATGGGTTTTATTTATCTTTTTTTCTTTTTTTCTCATTACTAGGGTTCATTCTTGATGTTAGTTTGTTTTTGCTTTGAATATTGTTCGACTAACCCTTTTTATTATGAAGTGTTAACTCTTGATTGGATTAAAAATTTTGTAAAAAATGCACGCAGTTTGGTTTTTAAGCCCTTTCTGGTTGCTTTAATTCAGACTACTGCAATTAGATTTAGCGTTTGTAGGTTACCGATTTTTCTTTCTTGATTTGGGGATTTTAAAGGTTCATTTGCGAATAAAAGTTGGAAAATAATTTAGTTCCTTGATATTGTTTCTTAATAGAAATCAATAACTTAGGGAGAGGTGATTTTTTCATTCGATTGATGTAATCAAACACCACAAGAAATGAAAGATATTTGGCTTATAGGGCATATTCAATGGAAAACAAATGCAATCCAAACACTCCCTTAATGTCTTGATTTTGGGTTCTTGATTGGTTCTACAGCTTTTTATGCAAATTAATTTAGAACTTCTAAGTTCTTTAATACCCACAAAAGAGTTTAAGATCTCTGTTCAGTTCCTTTTGAAATCAGATCCCAGTTTGGCATCTGAATTTTCCAGCTCGCACACCAATCAGATCCTGATCAAGAATTGCTTTCCCTTTCCATTTTTCCAATTTTCAATTCTAAAAAAAGAAAAGGCAAAAGTTCACAAATGAATGAAACAAGTTGAGCTACAAACTATGTAGAACTCCCATCTTATTAAGCTACCTATTGGGTTCATCCTTAATGAAGTTCAAGAATTTCTCCTTTTCAATTCATTGAAATGTGTTTTGATTTGGGCAGCGTTGTACATATCGATACTGTCAACAAGCTGAAAGGTCCAGTCCCTCACTTGGACTACTCGGAGATGACAATGAAATGCCAGAGGTATGACTACTAGTAGTAGTAGTTTTTCATTTTTTTATGTATAGATCTCTGGGTTTTGTTTGTTGTAACTATAATGACGGGTGTGAATCGCATTTGTTGGAAAATGGCAGATGTGTTCAAAAGAAAGGAATATATGCTCACGTAGGGCAAATTTGCCCTACTTACCCTACACTACCTTACAGTGGCGAAGCCAGAAAAAAATTTCAGGGGGGGCCAAAAAAAAATTATGCCAAATCAAACTCAATAATTATGTTTACAGATCAATTTTTTACTAAAATACTTCTCCATTCTGTTTCAATATTTCAAAAAAGATAAAAATGATATACTAAAATTAATTATATATTTTAAAATATCTTTTGATATATAATTAAAAAAAAATAAAAATGAAGGCTGTGTTTCTGAAGAAAAAATAAATAAATTAAACAATTGTGAAGAATAGCGGCCTAAGTAAGAAATGAAAAAAAAGTGAAAATTAAATATATATTACAAACTTATACCTTTAACTTATAATACTAATTACACAAATCCCCCTGCACAAAAATCACATAAATTTTCCAGACCCCTCCCTCACCAGGCGTTGCTTCCCCACCAGGCGTTGCTTCCTTAACTCGTCTTCTACTTAACTGTTTTTACGACCGCTTTCCCCAAACTTATAAGTTTAATCGCGAATAACACCCCTCGCCCAGATTTACACATTGGCCCTTCAACTTTTCCTTCCCACACATAAGCCCCTATACTCTCTAAAAATTTCCGGCCAGGTGGGCATGGCTCCACACCTGCCCCTCGCCCAGATTTACGTATTGTCCCCTCAACTTTTCCTTCCCACACATAAGCCCCTATACTCTCTAAAAATTCCAAAAAAGCCCAGGTGGGGCCATGACCCACCTGGCCCCCACATGGCTCCACCCCTGCTACCTTAGTCATTGTGGATGCTTTAAATTTTTCTGTTAATATAAATAATGCAGTCTGGAAGAGCCGTCCAAATCTTCCAAACACGGGAGAACATATATGAGATTGACGAGAAATGGGTGGGGCATAAAACCAAAAAAGTTGTTTGTTGATTCTTTTGCATAAAAGAGGAAATAAAAAGAACTGTTTACAAAATGAATTTCACAATAGCAGAGTTTCCCAACTACAACTATTTCTTCGGTTAAATTTATGTACTTTTATATGCTTGGCTCCTCTCATTATATATTCTTCTTGCAGCAACAGCTAGATGAGCAAACATCAAAGCCCAGAAACTCTAAAAGAGGAAAAGAAATGCGTGACTTCAAAGCCGAAGTGCATGATCTCATAGCCAAAGTCAATGATGGCGAAGCCGACCTCAAAGCCCAAGTCCTCGACCTCGATGCCCATGTCCTTGACCTCAAACCCAAAGTGTGTGACCTCAAACCCAAAGTCCATGACCTTGCCAACCTTAAAGCCAGAGTCCTTAACCGCAAATCCCAAGTCCCCGACCTTGAAACCGACCTCAAAGCCCAAGTCCTTGACCTCAAACCTGACCTCAAAGACCCCAGATCATTTCGCTTCAATGTTACAAGGTGTTGTTTCTTGTGAAGTTCCTCATTTTGCATTAAGGATGCTTAACACAGGTAATCATTTGCGTTTTTACCATTTTATATTTAATGTTGATGACAACAAAAAGCAACATGCCCTGAAAAGTATTGCATAGTTGCACTCTTGTCGAGGGTGAAATATATATTTATGTATATATATATGAACTTCTATTGACTTGGCTCCTTATTCGTAACAAGGCAAGTGAAGATACGTAGAGAGTGAGGCATGCTATAAGAAGATCGGAGATAGCTAATCATATTTTCTGTTTAAGATTGGATCCAGGTGATAAATTTGTCCATGGATAATATGAGTTACATGATGATACTTGATTGACTATTTTTGAATTTTAAAATGAAATTTAGAAAGTTGGGATTAGTCTTCTATATCATGGCAATTTATAATTTTATGTTTTTGAGAGTTTTGTTGGTTTGAATATTTGGGTTACTGGGAAAGTAATTTATGTTGGTTTAATTTAATACATTATTTCTTACCCTTTTCTTAATTGTTTAATTTTCAGTATGGAATTCTTTGGGTGTCCCTTTTGTTGTTGAAAAATGGGGGTTATGGGATTTCCATAGTTATTAGGGACTATTTCATTGACCCTACTTATTAAAACCCATGATTCTGATTATCGTAGCATCTCCGATGCATTTATAAATTAGTAAAAATTTCATGCCACACATGATTTTTTCAAAAGGATAAAATGCACATCTAGTGCATATTTATAGTCCCCCAAAGCATAAATGTGAGATCAGCAACCTGCAAAACACCAAATCTGCTCCCAAGATGCGCATATTAGCACTTGAGTAGATTGTAGATTCTAACACAACTTAAAAAGAATTCAAGCGATCATTGTTCTTTTAATCTCTCCCAATACAAGAAATCATTATGCAAAGCAATAATTAAATCCATCGGAAGAAACATAACTATTTCACTTCCAAATAACCCAAAAGTTCGAACACATATTCTCAATTGAATAGAATAGAATAGAATAGAATATAGATATAAAAAGAAAAGTAATGTATACAAATTGGAAATCGATGGTTCAGAGAAGAATCGAAACTTCGTATCCCATGTTTGGTGTTTGTTAGGATCGGATATTCGAGAGAATTATTTATCCCATTAAAACTTCTTATCTCACCGAAAAAAAAATAATGAATTCCACCTAAGAGCTGGGATTGTTTTATCTTATTTGAATAGAATTAAATAAATCCATCCGACATTTTAGAATTAAATAATCTTATCCGACTTTCTAATCCACGCGTCAAACACTCCCTTAGAATCACATCTGTTATCACTTATTAATCAAATTGCAACTTTCTCCTCTATTAATCATGTGTCATTTATTTACTGCAATTTAATTAGGCAAATGATAACAAGTGTCGTAGTACGTAATTGTTATATTAAATATTTTCTCCTCCTAGTCGTCGCGACATTTTCACTTCATTCTCCACCTCCTCCTTCTCGAAACAAGTCGTGCCATTTAATTTGCCGGTACTTTCCCCCTATGATTTATCTCAATTTTTCGTTCTTTTATTTTCTTAATATTGGATAAATTAAAAAAGTGGAAAATAATTCAAAAAGGTATTAACTTTTGAGTAGTCCTATAAATTTGACTATATAAGCCCGACTTATTCCATATAAGCTACATCTGTTATGCTCAAATTTTAGGAGTGGGCAACATCTAAGTCAAAACAATCAAAATGACCGATCCGATCTAATTTAACTTAATTTTTTTGAATTTAGGGATTGATTGAATACGATTAGTTCCATTTTTTTAAAAACGGAAAAATATTGGATTGTCCTTGTATTTAGGGATTGTGTAAACTGTAAAGAGGCCTAATTAGTATATATATATATATTATTTTTTTTTCTTAAAGTGATACATGTTTTTGTGTTATTTGTAGTCATGGAACTCAATAGATCATGCTACTCTTTCTTTGAAATTAAACTACAAGTTATTTGGTTTTATTTTACCAATTTGTTGATTTCAAAATTTTTAATTTTTTTAGTAGGTATATTGCCGAGATTCCATTTTTTTTGCTTATTTAATTGAAAATCCAACATTTAATTTGATTGGATTGGATTAGTAGGGCATGTCGGATCGTCAGATGCTCAACCCTAGTAAATTATGCCTATATTTTATTACAGGTTTTGTGCCTAATTTCGACCTGTTCTGTATAGATGTAGATGATTTATATTGAAATGGGTTTAGGACTTTTGACTCCGTTCCAAAAGGACTGTTACTTTTGATAATTTCCTTTTTGTTGTAGTAGAATGGTATACCATTGTCATTAGATAATACCCTTTAAATAAGGTAGTAATAATAACAGTTTACATAGGATTTACATTAAAGCCCAATACGGTCCACAATGGATAATTACAACAGTAAATTCTAACCGATTTATCATATTTTAACGATGGCACATAATGTATTTTCCTTCAATACTAATATTTGGTCTTGTTTAGTTTAAATTACAAATTGTTGTATATAGTACTACAGAGCTTACAAATACATTTTTACATATTCTAAACGGGTTTGTTTGAGCTTTTCAGTTAGACTTGAAATGTTGTTTGCACTTGGCCCAGGTCAAACTCAATTAGACTCAGCTCGAAATGTAATATGCTCAATTAAACTTTGCTCGAAATGTAATGTGATGAATTGGGCTTACCAAACCCAATTGACAGGCCAACTTTTGGGTTATCCATGAAATAAAACTCTTTAAGGATTGATAAGAAAAAAAATTCAAAATAAGGGAAATATAATAATATCTCACCGAATTACTTATTATTTCAATTTTTCATAGAAACACCATTAATTACCACTAAAACAAATATCATTATTTCAATTTTGACAATTTCTTTTGTATGTTTTGAAAACCTTTAGAGTAATTTGTAGTATTTGGGTCATTTTTAGTTTTGACTACCAATTGTTGTAGCTAGTACCTACCAAGCTTACAAATACGTTTTTATATATTCGAAAGGGGCTTGGTTGAGCTCCTTTATCTTGGAACTCGACCCAAATTTTGGTTGAGGCTTAAAATCTTGTTCACACTTGGTCTAAAGTCAAGCTCAATTAATACTTGATCAGTTTGAAATAATGTGCTAAACGATATATAGGGTTTCAAGTTTATTCAACCAAATTGACGGGCTTCCTTTTGGTTTATCCATGAAATAAATTTCTTTAAGGATTCAACCAGAAAAAAATTGAAAAATAAGGGAAAGACATTATCACCAAATTACTTCTTTTTTCAATTTTTCATAAACATTAGTAGTGTTTTTAATTACTTCCCAATTGGAAAATGAATCAAAACACTGTAACTTGTACATGCAATTGTCAATTGGTCTATATAAGTCAAGCTTGACCCGAATTTGGTTTGATATAAATGTATTTTCTATGTTCAAATTTAGGTCATATTTTATTAGGTGTTTCGAGCTTGAGTTCGGTGTGGCCTATATTAATGTGTATAGATGTAGATGACTACTATTCAAGTAGGTTGGAGAGTTTTGACAAACTTATTTGATTTTGACATTTCTTTTGTATATTTTTAAAACCTTTAGAGTACTCTGTAGTTTTTGGATCTTGTTTAGTTTTGACTACAAATTGTTGTATGTAGTCCCTACCGAGCTTACAAATATGTTTTTATATATTCTAAAAGGGCCTGGTTAAGCTACTTTATCTTCTAACTTGGCCCAAATTTTAATTCAAGCTTGAAATCTTTTTCACATTCAGCCTAACTCAAATTCAATTAAGAATCAGCAAGAAATGGAATGTGCTAAACGAGAGAATTTTGGGGTTACTCAGCCCAATTAACAAGCCTACTTTTGAGTTATCCATGAAATATTTTTTTAAGGATTCAATAAAGAATAAATTGCAAAATAAGGGAAAGATAATAATATATCACCAAATTACTTACTTCTTTTTTCAATTTTCCATAAAAATTAGTGGTGTTTTTAATTAATTCTCAATTTATTTATAAAACGGGCCCTTAGTTACTTCTAGAATATTCAAGAATATCCTATATAATAAAGGGAAAAAGTTTTAAATCTTAAAAATGTAAGAGATAATATATTAGATTTTTGAAATCACATTTTTTTTAATAATAGATAGTGCCTTTGTGTCACGGGGCGTCCTTTGATGGCACAAAGGAGGCCGCGTGGACGACCGTGCTAACCGATAGCACGGTTGAATGTGATCGAATTTTATTAACAATCAACGAACAACATGCAACAACAGTAATTTGAAAGAGAGCGTGAGCACAAATTGAGATTACTTCATTGCAAGAAAATGAGATTACATGGAAAGCTATTACAATTCGAAAGAAAGTAAGAGCTTGAAAGCAAGTGCTAAACAACGTGCACTAGCAGGCAACTCGGGTGTGAGGCAGATAGTCTTATCCCCACATATAACCACTTAATGAAAATACCAGAGTGGTAACAGTGCACGTTGGGTCTTACAAGTTACAAGAAAACTATTACAAAGGAAATGAAATGCAATTACAAGGAAAATTCCTAAATCTAGTTACATGGAAACAACAATATTTACATAAGGGAAACCTAAACAGAATAATAAAACTAGATGCCGTACTGCGCTCGGGCGCGTGCACGGTGCTGATGAAGCGCAATCGATCGTTGCCTGTTGGGCCGTGCTGCGCTCGGGCGCAAGCACGGTGCTGATGAAGTGTTGTCCGCGGTCACGAGTGCTGTTGGAAGGCACCCCGTGACATCCTCCCCCACCAAAGCTGTTGACGCCCTCGTCAACTGGTCGAGGTATGCTGTGATCTGGTCCTGGAAGGCTGATAGGTCGGATGCTCGTTCCCAAGTGTTCTCTTCGGGATCTCTTCCTGCCCATTTGACGAGAAATTCTTGGTGTTGTTTATGAGAAGCTGTCACAACTCGATCGGCCAGGATGGCTTCTACTGACCTCTTCCCCTCTGCTTTCTGTTTTAACCCTGGACGATTAGACTCACTTCGGGATGGATCAGTGGTATCAGCAAAGTACGGTTTCAGCATGCTGACATGAAACACTGGGTGAACCTTCAACCAACCAGGGGGTTCAATTCGATAAGCCACTTTTCCAATCCTCTTGTCAATTCTGAGCGGTCCCTCGTATTTCTGCAGAAGTCGTAGGTCGCGACCCCTCAAGAACTTCCTATCTTGCGGGAGGAGCTTAACTATTACGAGGTCCCCTATTTAGAACTCTAGCGATCGTCTTTTCTGGTCCGCATATTTCTTCATTCGATGGGTGGCCTTTTCTAGGTGTGAACGAGCCAATTCGATATTCTGCTTCCATTCTTCAGAGAAATTGCGGGCTCTAGGGGATTTCGACGTTGGCATTGAGTTTGCGGTGTGAGGAAGGATTGGTTGTTGTCCCGTCACTATTTCGAAAGCACTCTTGCCTGTCCCGGAGTTCTTCTGGGCATTGAAGCACAATTGAGCCACATCCAATAATTTAACCCAATTCCGCTGAGTTGCACTAGCGAAGTGGCGCAGATATTCTTCGAGCATTGCATTGTATCTTTCAGTTTGCCTATCAGACTGAGGGTGGTAACTGGAACTCATACACAACTTGGAGCCGAGAACCTTGAAGAGTTCCTTCCAAAAATTCCCCGTGAATCGTGAGTCCCTATCACTGACAATGCTTCGAGGGATTCCCCAATATTTAACCATATACTTGAAGAATAAGTGTGCAGTCTCCTCACCAGACGTGTTCTTTGGAACCGTAATGAAAGTGGCATATTTCGAGAACCGATCAACGACCACAAGGATAGTTGTCAAGTCCCCCACTTTGGGCAGACCTGATATGAAATCGAGCGAAACGCTTTCCCAAAGTCGCTCTGGGATGGGTAGAGGTTCCAGTAACCCTGCAGGCTGTCTCCGCTCGATTTTGTCTTGTTGGCAGATCAGGCAAGTCCTAACATAGCTCTCCACATCGTCTTCCATTTGAGGCCAGTAGTACCCTTGCTTGAGGAGGGCCAACGTCCTTTCTTGACCAGGGTGTCCCGCCCATAAGGTATCATGGCATTCTCAAATCAGGGTCCGCCTCAACTCCCCTACTTGAGGAACAAAAACTCGATTTCCCTTTGTCGAGATGAACCCGTTGTCTAACCAAAACTGCCGTGTCTTCCCTTTCTCGATCATCTTCAATAGTTGGGCAGAAACAGGATCTTGTGGTAGTGCGTCCTTGATTTTGCTCCGAATTTCGGTAGACACATGACTGTAGATTCGAAGAATAGCGTTAAGGAACGCGTTAGCCTGTTCGTTGAACTCCACCTTGCGACTCAAAGCATTTGCTACCTTGTTGGTCGAACCCGCCTTATACTCCATCCAAAAATTGAATTCAGCTAGTAACTCCTGCCACCTTGCTTGTTTAGAACTCAATTTTGGTTGACTAAGAAAGTGGCTGACCGCAATATTATCTGTTTTCACAAGGAATTGAGAACCGAGAAGGTAGTGCCGCCATAACCTCAGACAATGGACCACTGCGAGTAACTCATTCTCGTGAGCAGAGTACCTCCTCTCGGTGTCATTGAGCTTACGACTTTCGTATGCTACCGGGTGGCTCTCTTGCATTAGGACTCCTCCGAGGACAAAATCTGATGCATCGGTGTGCACTTCAAACGGCTTGGTCACATCTGGTAGAGCAAGAACCGGGTCTTCAGACATAGCCTTCTTCAAAGCATCGAAGGCAGTTTGGCACTCTGTGGACCAGTTCCAAACTTTTGCCTTCTTTAAGAGTTCCGTCAAGGGCAATGCGATACTGGAGTAGTCTTTCACAAACTTTCTATAGTAATTCGCCAGTCCCAGAAAAGAATGAAGTTCCGACACATTGGTGGGCGCCTGCCATTCCTGGATAACCTTGACCTTAACCGGATCCATTTGAACTCTCCCTTGTTCAATGATGTGTCCAAGAAATTTGATACGGTTCTGCGCAAAAGAGCACTTCGACAACTTGAGGTACAATTCATGCTTTCGAAGTCTCTCAAATACTTTCTTCAGGTGCTCTTCGTGTTCTTCCACGTTTTCGCTGTAGACAACGATATCGTCGAGATAAACCACGACAAAATCATCCAAGTAGTCCCTAAGAACCTGATTCATTAAGGTGCTGAAAGTGGCTGGAGCATTGGTTAGCCCAAATGGCATAACAAGAAATTCATAAGCTCCATATCTGGTGACGCATGTGGTTTTTCCCTCATCCCCCACCGCAATGCGAACTTGCCAATACCCGGATCTGAGATCGAGCTTAGTGAAAACTTTTGCCCGACTGAGTTGGTCAAAGCAATCGGCCACAAGAGGGATCGGATAGTTGTTCCTGATGGTTACCTTGTTGAGAGCTCGGTAGTCAACACACATTCTTAAGGAACCGTCTTGTTTCTTCTGAAAGAGGACTGGGGCCCCGTATGGCGATTTGGCTGGCTGCACTAAACCTGCATCTAATAATTCCTTTAGCTGTTTTCGAAGTTCCGCTAGTTTGGGCTGAGACATCCGATAAGCGGCACGAACTGGAGGCTTAGCACCCGGCACTAGATCAATCTGGTGGTCCACTTCTCTACGTGGAGGTAACTTCTTCGGAAGGCTGTCGGGCATTATATCTTCGAACTCGGTTAACACCCGTTGAATGGATTTCGGCAGGGTTCCTGAAGTCTCCTGGATTTCATCCCATTTCAGTACAGCTACAAAAGTGGGATTGTCATGCTTGATGCCCTTCTTCAATTGGATTGCCGATAAAAACTTCCCACTGCTTGACGGGGTCATCACCGGGATAACACATGGGTTCTTACCGAGCATCATGAGGCTATTTGTGCTAGGCATGACGCTAGCCTTAGTTTCTCTCAAAAACTCTAGCCCCAAGATAACCTTGAAGTCGTCCATCACCACAACCGAGAAATTAGTTCTCCCTTCATAAGGACCCACTTTTACTAACGCAGATTTCGCCATTCCAGCGACAGGTTGAGCGGCTGAGTTGATGGCCTTCACACGGCCCATTCTTTTTTCTAAGATAAGGCCTAACCGTTCAACTTCAGTGCTCGCCAGGTAGTTGTGCGTTGCGCCTGTGTCCACCATGGCCTAAATCGTCTTACCGTTGATCTTGATATCAACATACATCAGACCATTTCTCTGAGGTCTCTTCCCCACACCTGCTTTCCCTTTTGAGGATGGTTCCACCTTGGTGGGCGCCTGCCATTCCTGGATAACCTTGACCTTAACCGGATCCATTTGAACTCTCCCTTGTTCAATGATGTGTCCAAGAAATTTGATACGGTTCTGCGCAAAAGAGCACTTCGACAACTTGAGGTACAATTCATGCTTTCGAAGTCTCTCAAATACTTTCTTCAGGTGCTCTTCGTGTTCTTCCACGTTTTCGCTGTAGACAACGATATCGTCGAGATAAACCACGACAAAATCATCCAAGTAGTCCCTAAGAACCTGATTCATTAAGGTGCTGAAAGTGGCTGGAGCATTGGTTAGCCCAAATGGCATAACAAGAAATTCATAAGCTCCATATCTGGTGACGCATGTGGTTTTTCCCTCATCCCCCACCGCAATGCGAACTTGCCAATACCCGGATCTGAGATCGAGCTTAGTGAAAACTTTTGCCCGACTGAGTTGGTCAAAGCAATCGGCCACAAGAGGGATCGGATAGTTGTTCCTGATGGTTACCTTGTTGAGAGCTCGGTAGTCAACACACATTCTTAAGGAACCGTCTTGTTTCTTCTGAAAGAGGACTGGGGCCCCGTATGGCGATTTGGCTGGCTGCACTAAACCTGCATCTAATAATTCCTTTAGCTGTTTTCGAAGTTCCGCTAGTTTGGGCTGAGACATCCGATAAGCGGCACGAACTGGAGGCTTAGCACCCGGCACTAGATCAATCTGGTGGTCCACTTCTCTACGTGGAGGTAACTTCTTCGGAAGGCTGTCGGGCATTATATCTTCGAACTCGGTTAACACCCGTTGAATGGATTTCGGCAGGGTTCCTGAAGTCTCCTGGATTTCATCCCATTTCAGTACAGCTACAAAAGTGGGATTGTCATGCTTGATGCCCTTCTTCAATTGGATTGCCGATAAAAACTTCCCACTGCTTGACGGGGTCATCACCGGGATAACACATGGGTTCTTACCGAGCATCATGAGGCTATTTGTGCTAGGCATGACGCTAGCCTTAGTTTCTCTCAAAAACTCTAGCCCCAAGATAACCTTGAAGTCGTCCATCACCACAACCGAGAAATTAGTTCTCCCTTCATAAGGACCCACTTTTACTAACGCAGATTTCGCCATTCCAGCGACAGGTTGAGCGGCTGAGTTGATGGCCTTCACACGGCCCATTCTTTTTTCTAAGATAAGGCCTAACCGTTCAACTTCAGTGCTCGCCAGGTAGTTGTGCGTTGCGCCTGTGTCCACCATGGCCTAAATCGTCTTACCGTTGATCTTGATATCAACATACATCAGACCATTTCTCTGAGGTCTCTTCCCCACACCTGCTTTCCCTTTTGAGGATGGTTCCACCTTCCCTTCTTGTCGGGGATCTTCTTCAACCGTTACTGCGTTGCAAGAATGCAAGAACTGTCCCTGATAGGCGCCCAACGATGCTCCTTCATACTCCTCCATTTCTTCTTCAAACTCGGCATTGTCATTTTGTTGAGTACGATAAGATTGTTTGGAGGCGGCTGGGGCTTTGGGAAGCATGCCGCCACCCCTGGCAACAAAAGCACTTAGAAGTTGCTTGTCAGGGCAATTGGCCATGAAGTGAGCACCGTGACACAAGTAGCACGTTCCGGGGCTGAGGGGCTTTTTCCCATTGTTGCCGGTTTGGGAGTTCCCTGTGAACTTGTTCCCATTCTTGTAATTATTTTGCTGGGTAAATGGCCTGGTGGGTGTGTTGCCTCTCCAATCAGGTCTGGCAGGAGAATTCGGTTTTCTCTCCCCCGCATTCTTCGTCTGCCCACTTCTTGGGACATTCGTTTTAGGACCGGTGGTGTAATCTTGCAGGCTTTCAGCAGCTGATATGGCTTGAGTTAACGTCTTCACTTGCCTACGATTTAACTCCGTTTTGGCCCACGGTTGTAACCCGATCATGAAGAAGAATAGTCTATCAGCATCATTCATATCGTGGATATCTAACATGATGGTGGTGAACGCATTGACGTACTCCTTGATGCTCCCTGAGTGCTTCGTTTGAAAGAGTTCTTATCGTGCGTTGTGGGAGGTGTTTTCGAAAAGGAATCGATCACGCAACTCCTTTTTTAGATCCTCCCAAGTGCTAATCTCGCACTCCCCAGCTTGAACCTCGTTGTACTTGTTCCGCCACCATAATTTGGCATCCCCGGACAAGTACATGGACGCGGAGGATATCTTCGTTTCCTCCTCGTCGACCTTTGTTGCACGGAAATATTGTTCCATGTCAAAAACAAAATTTTCTAATTCCCTAGCATCACGAACACCAGTGAATGCTTTGGGTTCGGGCACTTTTATCTTTGTACGCTCCCCACCTCCAACTGGTGAGTTAGCGACTGCCATTGACAATATAGTCAATTTCTGGGTGAGTTGATCGATTTCGGTTCTCATCTCATCCATCATCTCCCCAAAATGATCCCCTGGTAGGATCCCCTGAAGATTTTGGAGGCCTTCCTCCAAATCTTGTATGCGATCGATAAGTGCAGGCGAGCTACCCGATACATCCCCTGCTGGGATAGTTTGGGTGCGTAACTCCAAACTTTGCACACGATCGACAAGAGAGGGCGTTCCGCCCATTTTCTCCATTAGTAAGCCAACATTTCTTTCGAGGGCTTCGATTCTCTGGCTATTGGTTCCCATCGTAACGTAGTAAAACACAACAACTGAGTTTTACAAGGCAGCAATCGAAAACACAATCCCTCTGATACCAACTGTCACGGGGCGTCCTTTGATGGCACAAAGGAGGCCGCGTGGACGACCGTGCTAACCGATAGCACGGTTGAATGTGATCGAATTTTATTAACAATCAACGAACAACATGCAACAACAGTAATTTGAAAGAGAGCGTGAGCACAAATTGAGATTACTTCATTGCAAGAAAATGAGATTACATGGAAAGCTATTACAATTCGAAAGAAAGTAAGAGCTTGAAAGCAAGTGCTAAACAACGTGCACTGGCAGGCAACTCGGGTGTGAGGCAGATAGTCTTATCCCCACATATAACCACTTAATGAAAATACCAGAGTGGTAGCAGTGCACGTTGGGTCTTACAAGTTACAAGAAAACTATTACAAAGGAAATGAAATGCAATTACAAGGAAAATTCCTAAATCTAGTTACATGGAAACAACAATATTTACATAAGGGAAACCTAAACAGAATAATAAAACTAGATGCCGTACTGCGCTCGGGCGCGTGCACGGTGCTGATGAAGTGCAATCGATCATTGCCTGTTGGGCCGTGCTGCGCTCGGGCGCAAGCACGGTGCTGATGAAGTGTTGTCCGCGGTCACGAGTGCTGTTGGAAGGCATCCCGTGACACTTTGCCATGTATTACGAATAGCATACTTGTACTTAAAATGGGGGAATTTAATTTGTAACAAACAAACTGACCCTTTTTCACCACCTCCTTTCTCTTCTTCTTGACAATATTTCGGAACAAGTAATCATGGCCAGTATTTTCCCTCTCAATTTCTCTTTTTCTCTTTTCTTATCTTAATACTGGATTGAAAACAAAAATTAAATTCAAATTTAGCTCATATTTTATCACATGCTTCAAGGCCTAAGTTTGAATCAGCCGCTACATATGTAAATGATTAATATTCAAGTAAGTTTCGAAATTTTTTACTACAATTCACGAGACTTAGAGACTTTTGATAAATTTTATTATTTTATTTTTAAACACTTTAGAGTATACTTTGTAGTTTTTGGTTTTGTTTACTTTTGACTACTAATTGTTATATTATAGTGTCTACCGAGCTTATAAATAAGTTTTTAGATATCCTAAATAGGCCTGGCTTAGCTACTTTATGCTTGAGCTCGACGTTGGTGGTTAGGTTCCAATTCCTTTGTTTGCAATTCTTAAAATTGTAAAAACGTGAGCAAATTTACAATTCCTAAAATTCCAAATTCCTTTCGACGTTTTTACAATTCCTTTGTTTAATTTACTACCTTTCTTACGAATTCTAAACACACCCCTACCATGTTTTTACAATACCTAAAATTGCTGAGGGCCGCGGCTTGCAGTTCCTCCCGTATCCTCGATTCTTTCACCGTTCGAGTTGTAGAACCCGTCTTCTTGCCAGTTATCCCCTCCAAACCCTTTTTCGCCTTCCTATGACTGATTATCAATTTTGATAGTAAAATTCTCTGGATTATCTAATCTACTCTTCTGGCAATGCGTCTTCTTCTATTAGTATTTTTGTTTCGTTAAGTAAGAAAAATGGAGGCAAATTTATAGGGGTGGGCAAGGGTTTGATAGAAACACTTACAATAATATATTCACCATTAAAGAGGTATAAATAACTTCCTTTGCTTATGACCTGCCAACATTCCCCGGTACCTTAAACAAATTCTCCAAAGGAGTCATAAGTATACTTTTGAAGAAGATGATCAATGGGCAGATTTTGGATTGATATTCATGTTGTTATTTTGAAATCTATTCACTATCTTAACCTATGTATTTAGTTTTCCACAATGTAATTCAAATGCTAGAGGTCATTTTCTCATCAATTTGGTTTGGTAAGATAGCAACAAGGGGGAGACGCTAATCATTGTTAAAAAATAATTAATATCATACCTATCAATTATTGCTTCCCTATAACTTCTTGAATCATAACTATATTGTAGAAATCCCTTGTGTAATTTGTGCCTATATACAATTGATTTTGAAGAGAGGTTTTCTTTCCGTAAGGGGATTAAAATTGTTGCATGCATAGGAAAAGGATGTTGGATTTCCTTTTTTAAAAAAACTAATAGTATTCCTAACGGTTTATGCCGTGAGAAATGGATAGCTTGTGACAACCCTGGATAATCATTTATGCATGAAACAGGTCAGTGGTTCAGCCTATAACTGCAATAACTGTTAGGAAATAGGTTAGTAGTTCAGCCTATAATGGCAATAACTGTTAGGAAACGGTGGTCAGTGACGGTTCTAACCGTCAAAAATTCCGTCATGATGATTACCCAAGGCTATTTATGACATAAACAGGTCAGTGGTTCAGCCTATAACGGTAATAACTATTAGGAAATGGTGGTCAGCGACGGTTCTAACCGTAAAAAATTATGTTACAATGATTACCCAATGCTATTTATGATGTGGGGGTAGCCGTGGGAATAAGTATTTTTAATGGAAAACCCGTTGGAAATCTAAGAAGCCTAAAACCTAGGGGTGATGTCATTTACACTCTAAAAAATTTGAATTTTTTTTTTGCAGGGCAGCCAAAATATTAATTATTTGATCTTGTGGCTACAAAATTAGGGGTTGGTTGTCACGTTACATAAAATACAAGTTGATGGCAAGTTATCGACTTAAAGGCCAACATTCATGACAGTTTACTGAGTTAGAAGTTTAAATTCGGTTACTTTTTGCCGAGATCAAATGTCAGTGAACTATTGTTAAAAATTGAGTCGGCCAAAGTTTGCTAAAGGTCAAGTCGGTAGAAAGTTATCGAATCGAATATCCAAGTTCAGCAACAAGACACCGACTCAGTGCTTAAATTTGGGGTGTCACCATATGGATGCCATGATCAATAATTCTAAAATTGTACTTTTACCTACCCTATACTAAATTGTCAACAAATGAAAACTGAAAAACGCAATCCAAGAACCCATAATTAACCAAACTTAATATCCTCAATCATAGGCCCAAACGAAGCTTGACTAAATCTTACACGAAATTAACTCTACCACAGCAAGAGTATTTCCCTCTATAATTACTACTAAAGTTTCACACTAGTGCAAAAAGCACCTCATGAAAGGCTACAAAAGCTTTTGTTGTTAAAGGGTCTGAGTGAAACATAAAATTCTTACCTACCACAAAAGAGCCACTAGTTCCGATCACAACGCCAACTCCAAATGCTTTACTTTGAAAGAACACCATTGCATCAAAATTTACTTTAGCTACGTAGCCAAAGATGGGTTTGCCAGCTATGAAGTATAGACACTCTCTTAAAGACCACGTGTGGGGCTCGACACACTGACACACTCCGATTTGTGGCCAACACGCAAGTCAGTGAGCATCTTTATTTTATTATTATTTTTTAATCCCGACATGTCCCGACACATGGTTGACACATCCCAACACGTAAAACTCGACACGTTGGAGGTATTTTAAACATTAAAACTAAAAATGGGTCAAATCTAAAATAATAAAAAATATTGAGGCTTCAAACAATAATAGAATAGCTTAATAATAGAAGAAGTGAAATACAAATCCCATATCTCTTGTCAAACCCTAGTCCCCAACTTTCCCATCGTCTTCGATTAATCTCTCCCTTAAAAAAGTACGCTACTTTCTCTCACTCTTTCCCCTACCTCTATATATATATACACATATATGTAATAAATAAATCTATACACATCTTCTTGAATTAATATTACTGCTGCTTTATCTCTCTCTACACATGTATGTATAAATAAATCAATTTTGAGAACAAATAGTTAGTGCTTCTACATTATCAGTTGAGGATGATGTAACTAAGTCACTTTGGGTATTTGAATTATTAATCAATCTAATTTCATTTTATTAAATTCTTAAATATCTACAATGTTTAATGCATATATATAATTAATTAAGAACATGTTCCCTCACGTGTCGTGTCCTATATTTTAGAAAAGTTACGTGTCACGTGTCGTATCAAAATGCGTGTCTTTTGTTGTGTTTGCGATTCATAAGTTGCCGATGACAAGGGAGAGTAGTATGGGGAAGGGCTCAAGACTGGGTACCTCAGAATCTCTTTAGATAACCCTTGACCATATCTGCAATTAATTTTGGGCTCTTCGTTAAAGAATGTTTCCGGTTCAGTTGAATTGCCAAGGGAAGAAGCAGTCCTGACCATGAAGCTACTTTATCATTCACTAAATATTTTTTATTATAATTTAAATATTCATATGTTAGAAATAGCACATGTGCATGTATCACATGTGCTTAAGGTCTAATATGAGTGTATAAACTCATTAGAAGAATTTAGGGTTGCATTGGAAAACTAAAAAAAATATTTTATGCATAGAATTGATTTAGTGAGAGAATGGGGGTAGAATTAGTAGGAGGTTAGATAGTTATGGTTATATTGCCATTGTCTATATAATAGTGGTGAAACGTTTTTAAATACTAAAAATGTACAAAGGATGAAAGATTATGTACTTGAGATTGAGTCTTACTTTTTGCAGGCCGGTTTATAATGCCTTTGGCATGGGTTCACCCTAGTATCCAATATTGATAGAATAGGTGGTAACCCGTGCCAAATGCAATATAAATTAATAAAAAAATTCATAAATCCTAATTACACACGTCTTTATCCCTTTAATATTCAAAAATATTTCACCTTGTTATATATATAGGGAAAATTTCTGGTAAGGACCAATCCTTATGGATTGATCCCTTTTACGATGCTTTTGCGTCGTAAAAACACACCCCCAAGTATTTTTATGACACAAAAGTGTCATAAAAGAGCTCAGTCCGTAAGGACCGGTCCTTACTAGAGATGCTCTGTATATATATGGTTCCCTTCTCTTAAGAATCATCTTTAAGTTAACTATATTAAGTACCATCCATTTCGAGAGGTAAACTTAAGAATATTTTCATGAAATTTGGTGGAGATGATCTAGTTAACGGGAAATGGGTTAACTAGATGTCTCAAATTTCAATGTCTAGCAATGCGTATGTATATATCAATTATTTAGTTAACTCACTTCCTGATTGATGAAATATGGTGAAGTTGATCTTCTTATTATAGTGATCATCTCTACCAAGTTTCATGAAAAAAATTCATCAATTTACCCCTTCAAAATGAACGGTCCTTAAGATACTTAACTTAAGGATGATCCTTAAGAGAAAGGTTGTCTCTCCCTCTATATATATATATACATTGTAATACAAAAGTAAAAAAAAAAAATATGGTATATTTTGGGTCGAAATTGTTTTCTCGTAAACAAACCAAGTTTATTCCTTGCTCTGTCACCCTTTTTAAGATTTCTTTATTTCCCTTTGTAATAAAATTAAAAATCATGCCAACAAATTGTGTCCCACTAATTAGGTATTCTTGGTCTGCAGAAAAATAGAATTTTACTTAATGGAACTCCAATCCTCTAGTGTATTTGTTATTTACCATTCTTTTATTCTTGAGGTGGTATCGCCGGTGGTTGAGCTCAAGTGGAGATAGGGGAGAGACCATATAGGGGATTTAAGGCTGTGATTTGGGTGACATATATTGCGAGTGAATGAAAAAGGAGATTGAGTTTAGAGAGAAGGAGGTCGCCGGGGAAGGGGTTGTTGGAGAGATGGACCATTGGCGTTAAAGTTCACCGGAGGTAAGAGAGAGAGAGAGAGAGAGAAAAGGGGATGGAATGCATAGTGATAGAGAGACAAGGCATGATAGTGTTTTTTTTTTTTTTTGTGATAATCCACGCTCTCGATATAAATCATTGTGTTGTAGGTAAAGGGGAAAGTGTGTCATTTACCCTTGCATACTAGATGCAGGAGGTTCGTTTTCGGAGTCGCTAATTTGTTTTACGATAAAACAAGTAAGAAGTTTGTGCAAAGAGAAAACCTATAGATAAGCGATCTCTTAACACGTTTTGTCTGCAAAATTAGGATTCTAGGGTTAATGAACTAAGTTACATATTAGGGAGGTGTTAGGCACCCGCTCCACCCTTTCGGTCTCTAAATGAATTATGCATTTTATTCTATTTAGTAACTTGCATGATTTTATCGTTGTTTTATTGCTTTCTAAATAAAAGGTTTCCTTCAAACCTCTAAAAACAGGAACCGGGAATAGGATGGAAACCGTTTATCCCCAAATTGTGCTGAATTGTTGATCTATCAAACTTACCTCTTAGTGTGAAAATATGAGAAAATTAAATACTTTGGAAAATATCTTGATGCCTTGAAGTAGCTTTCTAGATAAAGCAATGTCAAGGAATGATTTGCTGCCTCGTAAAAAAATGATCAAAAAATTTGGGACTTTCGGGAATTAATTTCTTTTGGAATTTCCTTTATATCAGCTCAATATTCATTCATATAGTAGAAAATACTAATCTTGTGTTTCTACATAAAAGAATAGCCTGAAGTTTAACGAAATAGGATTAGTATTTTCCAAATATACCTTTAGTTTTGAAAACAATTTATCTTAGAACTTGAAAGGATAAATTTTGAAAGCGATTAACAAGTAATACAACTATTTAGGCGAGGAGTTTAAAAGTGTACCTTTTATGTAGAGAAACTATACAAGAAAACCAGCCGGATTCTTCTAGACATCAATTTCCCTCTTTCTTCTACCGAAGGATTGCTAGAAATGAACTAAGGTGATGCTTGGTAAATGTTTTGAATTGAGTTTTTAAATTGAGTTTTTAAAATATAGTGTTTGGTAGAATTTGAAAGTGTGTTGAAAATTGAATTTGGTTCAACCAACTAAAAAATCTCATAAAAAAATTTCAAAAAATAGTTGCAATGAATCTTATTTTATAAATCTCGACGAGTATGTTTTAAATATATATTTTTTATTTAATTTTAATTTTTAAATTTAAAATTATAATATTTAAAAAAAAAAATTAGAGAGAGAAAATAAAATAAAATAAATTTTGAGAAATATCAAAATAAATTTAATTTTGAATTGAATTTTATTTTTAAAATTTAAAAAAAAAAAAAAAACATGCAAAAATTCACAAACGATTATTTTCGGTTCTCTCTAAATTATCCTCACTAAAATTGCCTTCAAATTTGCAAGCCACGTGTAAAGCTAAAAGCCTCAACCTTGCACAACCAGAAATAGGAACATGTCGCTTGACACGTGGCTCCTTAGGCTACGCGACAAGTTCCTCATCATGTGAGAAATATCAACAGACGATAGCTTAATCAGGACACGTGGCATTATCTAGAACTAGGCAACAAGTTTATGAACTTATGGTATGAGAAAATTTCGGCTTGTTTGGTATGTGGTTTTTTTTTTATTTTTAAATTTTAAAAATTTAATTTAATTTTTTTTAAAATATTATAATTTAAAATTTAAAATTTAAAATTAAATAAAAAATATATATTTAAAATATATTTATCGAGATTTATAAAATAAGATTCATTGTGCCTATTTTTTAAAAAAAATTTATGAGATTTTTTAGTTGGTCGAAATAAATTCAAACAAAAACTAAATTCACTTTTCAACACACTTCCAAATTCTACCAAACTCTATATTTTAAAAACTCAACTTAAAAACTCAATTCAAAATATTTACCAAATATCACCCTTGTGTTCACAATGCACGATACAAGTTCAAATGAACTTGTCGTCTAGGAAAAGCCTTAGGCAACGAATTCCTCAAACTTGTCACGTGAGAACTAGGCCACTCCAGATTGGGCCATACTCCTTTGTATTGGGCTTTAAAATGAATAGGCAGCCCTTTGGGATACTAAAAAAAATAAAATAATTCTATTTTTGGGCTCTCGAATCCCAAAAATGTAAGCTCTATTTATATATAACAGCCATAGGAAACAGGCCACTCTTGTTATTATTAGTTGTAGAAACATAAAAGAGGGACAGAGTTTTTGAGCAAGAAAGGATTGCTTCACAAATGTTTTTTCAAAAAATACTATAGAAAAAAAAGGGAAATAATTAAAAACACTAATCTTTCTTTTCCTTCTCTTTTTCTTCTTAAACCCCGCACGGGAGAAAGAGATTGTTCACTTTCTAACTTGGCTCAGTGTTCCAAACACTGATTAATTATTTTTTAACTTAGTTTGAGATCACTGATTTCATTTCTCATATTTTCCATTCGGCCCCTGACGTCAATAAATTGATGTGTATATCTGTCCCTCATTTCTTCTACATGGGATCGTAGGGTGCCAACTCCGGATATCAACTAAGCCACTAGCATTGCGAGCAATTCTATTCTATTCCTTACATTATGCTATTACGCCAACATCATAAGACAAATACTGATATATTATTTACTCATTTTGAGTTATAGTTACTCTATTTTCCCAATCAAAAAACAAACAAACGCTCCAAGATAAATTGTTTAAATTTTAATGCAATTAAACATCAGTAAACATAGGCAACGTAAAACTTCGGGTTTTGAAAAGAAATCCCATGGAAACACACTCTTGAGCCTTATAAGTGAGTATAGAATACTTTACAAATGTCTTAGGCATAGAATTATCAACAATATTTGATGAGTTAAAAATAAAAATAAAAAACATCTACATATATCCGCAACTCGTAATAACAGTAGATACCAATGGGCTCTAGCTCAGATGATATGATTGTCCACTCTCCACAGGAGTGGGTAGGGTTTGATCCTCGTCAGCGATACTTTGACGTGATAGGGATCAATCCAGAGTGAAAGCGAGTCTTCGAAGAAGAGCGGGTTGGGTGATTCTTAGGAGACTCTGTAAAGGGAGGTTTAATTTACTTAATTGTGGGGAAACTTCTGTAAAATGTAATATGACTCTCAATACTAACAAACTCTTTTAATCCACTCTTGATAAACGCTTAATATTGTCATTCATACGCTCATTTTCGGAGTTGTTTAACGCGTTTATTTTTCTAAAACTACTCGGTTTGCCAACTTATTTCGCGATTAGTCTCGTAGCACTTTTGTATTTAACAATTCTTGGAAAGTCACATTTTGTGTTTATTTTGATATCTTTAGATTTCAAGAAATATTGTATTTAATACAATAGTGGAATTTTTCATGGACAAAAAGAATCCAAGAAAGTGAAAGTCTCCATGTGATTAAAGAGCATCCAATAAAGTGGAAGTCTCCATGTTCATGTGATTAAAGAAAGAAAGTGAAATTGTCCATGTGATTAAAGAGCATCCAAGAAAGTGGAAGTCTCCATGTCCATGTGTTTAAAGACCATGAAAGTCGATTGTCATGGCTTGGCGGGGATAAAGAGCCACCAACTACTACTTTTAGCCTTTTTTTGGGACTTTTGTACCTAAGATATTTTCCCTTGCATTTTATATGGCATCCAAAGTACAACTCTCTATTTTAGTCTTCATTATGTTGGAGAGGAGTCCTTTTATTTTACTTCTCATTTCTCAATTTACAGAGAGCTTGTAATAGTTTTTATCTTTAGAGAGAGAAATGGAGTTCACTTTTATAATTCTTGTCTCTACATTTATTATGGAGTAAATTTCGTTGCCAAGGTTAAAAGATAAAATTTGCAATGCATTATTTTTGGTGATTATTAACTCAATTCCATTCCTTTGTTAGTATTGTTAAATACTTTTTGAATCCTTCATCTTCTCCATTTTTTCAACCATTCATAAGCTATTAAGATAATTTTCATATGATGATTTGACTTTGTATGCTTTGTATACATAGATCTCAAGCATTAATGAGGAAACGATACACTTGTATGGTTCTAGAAAGCTTGCCTATTCTCCCTCCCCCATTCCTTCTTTGAATGATACTTTTCATTGCCGAGCATGATTAGTCTTTGAATATTCATAGAAACACCATAAATTTGAGATTTTAATCTTTAAATACTTTAATGATACGTTGAGTGCTTTCTACAATTTATGTGATTTTAAGACTCATCATCTTCTTAGTTAAAGTGTTGCCAAAGAGGATCTTTTAAATTTATGACATAAACAACTTCATTAATCATTTTAAGGATTTAATTTGTATTTATCAAATAAGTCTATATAGCACAGTTTGACCTCCACCTAGACCTCCCAATCTTAGACAAATGAAATGTTATGATTTATCGAGCTAAACTCCTTGTAGTTGGCCATTTTCATAATTAAGTTATTTGCCTAGGGGAAACTAACAATGAGTTCTTTAATGCCTAGTTTAAATTTATGCCTTTTCTTTTTGTGTATTTTAAGTTTGAATCTTGGTTGATATTATATGGGAATGGGTTGCACTTGCTTCACACCCTTTGTCACAAGATAAAAATGAGAGATACACTTGTGTTGATATTTGCTTACACCCTTTCTTTATATGGCATTTATATGAGAATGGGTTGCTTTTGCTCCACACCCTTTTGCTTAGAAATGAGTAAAATATTCAACACTTAGGAATTGCATTGAGAACTTTGAATGAGATTGATTTTACTTAACTTTGCAAAACAAATGAATTCTATAATACCTTAGCCTTTTCTCATCTATTGTTACATCATTTTAATTTTTATTGCAAGAATTTAAAATCAATCATTAAAATAAACCAATTAAATTCTCTTAACAAAACCTTGGACTCGTAATCACCACATCGTCTTTCTGACTATCCTTGTGGTTCGACAGTTGAACTTACCAAGTATTATAACTTGACAACCTTCACTTTAGTACCTAAGCACGGAAGTATTTTCGGCGCGTCAAGTTTTTGGTTGGTATCCCATGTTGCCGCCATGTGTTTTCTAGCGGTTTCTAGGTGCAGCCAGTGTTTATATGGCAATATTTTGATGTGGCTGAGTGTTTTTTGGTAGTTTTGTGGTTCAGTCAAGTGTTTTCCGGCATCCTAAATTGCTGCCGAGTGTTCTTCCGGCTGTCCTTTGCTGCAGGTGAATGCTCTTCCGGCAGTGTTATATTAGCCATATTGTTACCTTTGAAACTAATTGGCCACTTGAAATTCATTATTATTTACTTATACTTGTTACGTGTTAGTTGTTATTTGGTTATGATTTATGTACCCATATTGATTTAGATATAAACACTTAATTTTAATTAGCCTTATATAAAATCCAAATAAGAAGAGAGTTAATTAATTATTATTTAGTTATACACTTATACTTTTACTTCTTAGTGTTGTTTGGTTATGATTTGTGTAGTCATATAGATTTAGACCTAAACCCCTAATTTTAATTAGCCCTAAAATCTAAATTGAAGAGAGTTAATTAATTATTGTTTGTATTCGATTTGAAAACTATTAAGGGACAAATTTTTAATAAACAGAAAAATAGTTGATGAACAAACTTGATAAACAGTGTTAATGGATCGATTATTTGGACATTATGTTTGTGTTAAATTTTTATGATTTTAAAATTATGTTTTTGTGAGTTTTAAATTTTGACCCCCTTAATTGAATTCTTAACTCCGCCATTGGACGCACATATATATATATATATATATATATTTATAGAGAGAGGATCCTTATGGTTTCGTCAATCCTACTTTCTTTAGCAACTAAGGATGTGAGCTGAGAACTTTCAACCCGAGAAAATTTTCAAGTTGGGATCATCTCAACGCATTTCACATTGTGAGAGTTTTTGCCCACCAAACCATCTAAACCTTGTAGCTCATTTTCCTTGATGCTAAAAACATTGGGGTTGTTTTGAATTACAATTTAATTCCTTGGAAAACGCCCAAGAATCAATATTTCTTTTCTCCTTTTGTTGTATTTCTTGCATAAATATTCCAAGGAATTAATTTCCGATTCCATGTTATAACTTATTTTAGAGTAATTTATTTCCCTTTTATT
This sequence comes from Lonicera japonica, assembly GCA_021464415.1. Lineage (NCBI taxonomy): Eukaryota > Viridiplantae > Streptophyta > Magnoliopsida > Dipsacales > Caprifoliaceae > Lonicera > Lonicera japonica. The sequence goes on from JAKCWG010000843.1 coordinate 122,995, forward strand.
TCTCTAAACCAATTTAAGATTCTTTTCTTTTATCACTTCCACTACATTACGTAGCTTGGAAGATGATTCCTTTGAAACTTAACGCAATAAAACACTTCTTTGGTAGTGTTTGTAGGTGTCAGGTCAGTGCACGTGCAACAAGTCTTCGGTATAGCGTTCACTCTGCACCTAAAAATGGCACATTTGACGAGTTAAATATATCTATATATGTAAGTACAAATAATCATATGTAATTTTCCCTTTTTTGTATGGACAAAAATGCCCATCTTACTTTTACTTCTTTTTTTTCAACCTAAGATAAGATTGACATAGATTGAATTCTTTAACTTATAAGAGTCCATGTTGGAATCAATATTTATACTAATAGAGTCCAATCGAGATTGGTCTTCATGTTCTGGAATTTATAATATAACATAATTATCTGTTATTTTCCCCATTTTCTTTATATAACAATTATACCTTTTAAAATACAAAATTTAGAACATTTAAAATTTACAAATTTCTTTTTACGTTCACTACAAGAAATTTGATCATTTAAGTCTCTTAAAAGGTGACTTAAATAATCACATAAGTCACTTTCAAGTTTGTCTCCGAGTGACTTAATAGGCAGTGTCATAAAAAGTTCATAAAAGTGACTTAAAAAAGTCAAATGTTAATGACATAACACCGACTTAAAAGTGACTTAACACTAATAAAAATATATAATTTTTACACCTGCTCGTAATATACCTAGCTACCGCACAATTTCATCGATCAATCATTTCTTAACAAAGCAATGCATTTTTTAGCTAAAGTCTTACCATTCAAAGATCCAAACCAATACAACCAATCAACAATGTTTAAAACAACTCAATATATTAATGGGAAATTGGTTATTGAATTTTTACACAAGATCTAATGCTACCGATGAATTACTCAAATCATGACTATCATTGTATACTCAAATCATGTCCTTAATTTGTCACCCATGAATTACCGATTTAAAAGGTTTGGCAAAACATCATTCTGGTAAATACTGAAATAGTAACCATGTGTATAACACGTGCTTAAAAACTAGTTCTCAATATATATCTATCTACATATATTCTACTATCTAAACAAGCAAACAAGTTCCAGCCGACTATTGATGCACTAAAAGGGAGGTATCCTTTCTGTCAAACAGCTCCACTGCGTATTTGAATGGCTCTGCCAAAAAAAAAAAAAAAACATATATTAACTAATTTTCTTAAGAGTTTTTCCTTAATTTCGACTATGTGTATTTGAATGGCAAAACAAACGTTTGTTTCATCAATTATGCTATTGTGTTCTAGGATATCTTTTAAATAATACTATAATGCCATAGGACTTTTGTTTTAAAAAAGAAAAATATTATGTAACATAGCTTTAGCATTTTCTTACTTACAGATACAAAACAAATATTTGAGTAGGACTTTCACTTGGTTATCGAAGATTATCATGTATTTATATTATCCTCCGTAGTACATTGAAATCGTATATATTTTTAACGCCAAATAGTTATGGGGTGGATTTGAAATTGTCTCCTAAAGTGGTCAACTGGATATGTAAATTGAAGGCAATTAAGCTACATAAGCCCACACTCCTCATGTGTTATATATATATTGGTATTCTGGTGATATTATTCAAGAATAGTTCAGTTTGTTGGTGAGTAACAATGCGAAGGTAAATACTCTTATACCATTTTATTTGAGAAACAGACACCATCAGCAACCTTAAAGCACCCCGGTGAGGCGGCATAATTATTTCAAGGAAATTATGTGATACACAAAAAAAGGTGCCCAATTCTTTACTATAATCTTTTTAATTATCAAATTATTTTAATATATATGGCCTTATTTGTAAGAGAAACAAATTGCATCCATCTCAACAGACTGTGTTTATGTTCGTAATAACATAAATTCTTGTTTCAATTCACGTTTAGTAAAATCCACCCAATAGGATGTTGATACTATGAACCCATATCGAGAAACTATTCATCCCATCATAGTAATGTGTGTATGCTTGTAAGTAACATTAATTTTGTTAGAATATTCTAATAATATCGTATAATAGACCTTTGAGAGATTTGTCGATAATTAACTCCTCTCAAATCCCTTGATTATTGTAAAGTGATTTACGATTTTTTATATTTCCTTTTTTGTATCATTGCTCAGCCTTATATTTTCATTCATTCAAATATATAAATCATTCTTCTCTCATCTCTCTATCTCAATTTTATCTATTTTATATTGGTTAACATCGTCATTCATTACCAATTCTTGATGACACTATCACAATACTTCACTTTGAAGAGACAAGGCTTGGTGCAAACCCTCATTCCAACGAAGTCCTTGCCTTCACTCATTTAAAGTCCAAGAAGTCATCAGATGAGTGCACATATTACCATGAAACTACTCATACATTACTTTACTATCCCAAAAAGGTATGCAAATACTATCACATGTGTGGTCCAAAACATTGGGGCTCTGATTGTTACAAGAATCCCGCCAAAAAGACAAATATCAAATTTGTCGCTGCTGTTGCTGTTACTCAATGGCCACCAATCCACCTCTATCTAACATTAATAATGATCTTGCAAACATGCTAAAACAGCTTTATCTTGTCCATTCAAAGCATTATCTACAATTCCAAATAACTTTTGGTATTTTAATTATGGCTATTGCAACCACAAGACTTATAATTTCTCGGTCTTTCTCTCTAAAAACTCTACCATACACAAATTTCTAATTAAAACTATTGATAGGTCTCAGTTACATGTCACCTACATCAGACCTGCACCCAAATCTAATTTATCTCTTCCATCTACTTTTCATAGACCTAAATTGACTATTAATCTTATATATGTTGGTCAACTATGTGATCTTGGCCCGAATGCTACATTTTCCTCTTTCTAGTTGTCATATACAAGATCCACGGATAAGGCAGGTTATTGGGATAGGCTGTAAAGTTGGTCGCATATTCGAGCTTGTCCACCTTCTTACACCACCAGATGTCACCACATCTAGCCTTTTCGTTGTTCTTTTTCTCTCCATCTCCTCCCTGGAACTTTGGCACTGTCAGTTAGGTCTTGTGTTTATTAATAAGTTTAGGTCTTTTATTTCTACTAATAGATTAGGAACCGTTAAATTATAAAGTATTTCTTGTTTGTTGTGTCAACTTGAAAGACAACCTGCATTATCTTTTAATAAAAATGATTATATTTCTTCTACATCTTTTGATCTTATTCATTCTGATGTATGGGGACATTCTCCACATAACACCATCGGGGGTCTAAATACTTTGTTGTTTTCATGATGATTACACTTTCTTTACCTAAATATATCTCATGAAAAATTGTTATGAACTACCACAGATATACTACAACTTTGCTCAAATGATTTAAACTCAATTTTCTGACCAATCAAAATATTTCATACTGATAATGCTATGGAATACAAAAAATCCAATTTTCTCAAATTTTTTTGTTAGTAAGGAACTATTTTTCAGTATTCTTGCCCTGGTACAAATCAACAAAATGGTCGTAATGAACGTAAACACCGTCATATTCTAAACACTATTCGAACCATTCTCATATCCAGCGGTTGTCCTTAGCGTTTTTAGGGGGAAGCAGCTTTTAGTAATGTCTACACCATTAATTATTATCCTATTATTGCCTTCTAAAACCAATCACCCTGTGACAAGTTATATAGCAGTTCACCCATCTATAACCTTCTAAAAGTATTTGGGTGTGCTTGTTTTATCTTACTCCAGCCTCATGAACATTCCAAACTTGAAACTTGTTTGCATCTCTGTTGCTTCTTAAAGTATGGGATATAACATAAAGGTTACACGTGTTGGGGCCCCATTTTAAAAAGGCTATGTGTTTCTTGTCATGTAATATTTTGGGAACGCAAAATGTGCTCATCAATTTCCCAATTCCAATCACCACCAATACCCCTCTTTTATTCTTTACTAGCTCGACAACCGATGTATATTCTTTATTCTTGCCTATCCCATCGATGACCACAATAGAAAACCATGAATCAACTAATGAGGCAAGCTTATCCAATGAACCCCCTTGCACAGAGTCTAGCCCATTTATCCACCATTACCGCTCAATCAAGTGATCTATTTCCCATGCATATAACGAACTATCTTAATGATACTGCCTTGCCGATGATCCTATTAACCAAACACCTCATCTTTGTCAGTCTACTATGGTAAAGTAGCTACCTCATCATATTCGTGATTACCATTGTTATTCCACTATATTCTCACATCACGAACCATCTTTTTTATAAAGAGAATAGTTTTAACCCTTTGTGAAAGCAAATTATATCTAAAGAATTACAAGCCTTATAAAAATCTTAAACTTGGGAGTTAGTCACCCTCCCCCCAAGAAAGACGGCAGTTGGATGCATGGTTCAAAATATCGACCGATGCTAAGTCAAAATGGGGAAGGCCAAACCGATATCGTGACCCGATACGATAAAACATCCTTATTTCACTAGATGGCTGATAGTTTGCCAAAATCGCACTGATATGGTCAACACCGATATGATATGGTTGAATTCACAAGAAAAAAATAAAAATTGTTAGATAGGAAATGACTAAAGTCACACAAAAATAGAAAAAAGGATAAAATGATGTAGCAAGGAATTGATTGACAAAGGCTCAAGTAACTAAAGTAAGTCACTAGTAAGATATTTCTACAATTGAGTGGTATTCCCACAATTTCACCCGTCAGAGATTCATTGTACAATTGTTGTCCGATCATCACCATAGCCAACCAGATTTTCCCAACTATGGGTCATCTAGGCATTCATCTCGTCCTTACCACCATAAATGACAATTCCTAACCTCTTTTATATCTTCATTCCTCACTGCTAGAGGCCTGGAGTAATGCCCATGATTATAATCGATATCATTGTTCCAAGCCTAATTGAACTTATATTTAAGATATTTATATCTCATAAGATTGTATTGTTATGTGTTTATTGAGCTATGATTTTATATTATATTACCAAGTGCGACATATGTTAGAATTTCAATATAGACTATGTAATTCGTATTAGATAAGAGTATTATACTTATCTAATTTATCCATCTTATTAATCTCATACTTTAGAATTTTTTTCATATTTTTAATGAATCAGTGCATATCGCTGAAATCAATACCGATATTGATATTCGAGTTGAAAATTAAATGGCCAAGTTGGCCCCCAAAATCGCGACTTTGAACCATCTTAGATGCAAATGGATTTACAAAATCAAAACTAAATCATATGGGTCCATTGATCAATACAAAGCTCGAATTATTACAAAAAGGTTAAATCAAGAATATGGCATCGATTACAAGGAAACCTTTGCTCCTATTGCTTGGTTAACCTCACTTGGAAGTCTTGTCGCTATTGCACCTGCTAGAAAATCAAAATTATTTCAAATAGATGTGAAAAATGCATTTTTAGAAGTTTACTAGAAACCTTGTCCATGGTTTCCATATACCACATCTTAAGTCTGCAAGTTTTGCCGAGCCTTATATGGTTGTAAGCAAGCCCCTCATGCTTGGTTTGAGAAGTTTAGCTCCACCATTCAAAAATTCAAGTACGCATGACTATGGGCTTTTCATTAAAAAATGAGAGACATGCATAACACTTATAATTCCTTATGTCAATGACATGATTATCATTGGGGATAATATTGCTTGCATTTCTGATCTCAAGCAATCTTTCAGTCATCATTTCGAAAAGAAAGATCTCAGTCGGCTAAATTACTTCTTGGGGGTTGAAGTTCTCTCTGACTTTTATGGTTATTATATGTCGCGAGCCAAGTATGCTTTAGATATTCTTACTCGAGCCGATCTCACCGATTGCAAAACTAATGTTACTCCACTTGAAAGAAATCTCTGGCTTACTCATCTTAATGGTACTCCACTTAATGATGCTCATTTGTATCGACAAATTGTTGGTAGCCTAGTCTACCTCATTGTCACTCATCTAGACATTACATTTGCCATAGTTAGTCAGTTTATGTCCGAATAACGATTTACTCATCATGCAGCCATTCTTCGCATCCTTTGATACATAAAAGAGATTATGTACAATGGTCTCCACTTTCCATCCGCATCTTCCCTTGAGCTCCACGTCTACTCTAATTCGAACTGGGTGAGAGATCCAACTGATAAACAATCTACTATAGGTTTATGTATTTTCTTGGGAGATTCACTCATATCTTGGCGTATCAAGAAACAATCGCTTGTTTCTTGCATGCTCAAGTACCAAAGCAAAATACCATGCTTATTGCTAACACCACCCAGGAACTCAGCTGGGTACACTGGCTTCTCTTCGATATGAGAGTCTCTCAATATCTTACGACCACTATTGGCTATGATAATAAGAGAGTTATTCAAATTGCTCACAACAATGTTTTCCATGAACAAACAAAGCATATTGAATTTAATTGTTAGTTTGTTTGTCAACATGTCTTTAGCAATTCTATTCACCTTGTCTCCATTTCCTCCATAGATCAACTGATTTATATCTTCATTAAAGCTCATTTGCCAAGCCACTTTTAGGATTTGCTTTTTAAACTCAAGCTGGTTTATCATTTGCCACCTTGCATTTGTTGGGGGATGTTAGAATATTGTTGATCAAAATATTCTCATAATATTCTCCTCCCAAATCCCTTAATTATTGTAGAGTGATTTAGGATCTTTTATATTTTCTTTTTTTTTCTTTTTTTTTTGTATCCTTACTCAACCTTGTATAAAGGTTCCCTTATTAGTAAATTCAAACTAAAACTTTTTTATAATTCATGTCAAGAGGTTGAATTATAAGTAAGCCAAATTTAAGCTTTATATGTGAAATTACAATTTTTTGGGACCTTTTGCACCCTATACATTCAAGTTGTTGCAATTCAACTTCCAGCAAGATTTCTAACTAGCATCTACCACAAGCATCTTAAATTTGTTTTTTTTAAGCATAATTTCGGGATAGCACATAAAAGATATGTTTCTTAAAAGTTAAGTGTAAATGGAGATTTTGTAATATTAAATGAGGGTGTTGTTTGTTTTTCATCCATTTTGGTTTGTATTATGCTGAAATTAGCCTTAAAAAGACATGTCAAATGCTCGTGGTGGCAACTAGTTAGAAATTTTGTAGAAAATGACCTATTAGAGTTCATTGCAGCAAATTAGAATGTAAAGGGTGCCAAATTGTCTAAAAAAATTGTTTTAGGTACAAACTAAAATCTTCAATTAGTTTAAGGCATGTTAGTGTAATTAGTTTATTTTCTTTTTAACTTATTTCCTTGGTGTTCACATTTTTCTCTGTAAAATTTCCTCCTCTCTAACAATTTTTTCCCCTCACATATCAATTGAGCGATGAACAACTCTCACTCCACCTTTTTTTTTAGAAATTTATATTAAAGGATTATATATATATATATATATTTAGGACATAATCAATGTACAAAATCTAATAATAATTATTTATTTTACTCAACCATTGATTTCATTAAATCTAATGCATCCTTACAAAGTTTTTAACTCCTAATGCAAGATGAAGAGGACATTTCAACAATATTTAGAATGGTTTAGAATTTTAGATATTATTATGGTCATTTTTGAAATATGATGATAAAGTCAAAAAGTAACTCAAAACTTAATTAAGTAATATTCATTAAACCTTAAAAATGAAATGAATTATTTGGTAATTTTCCTCTTATTATTATTCTATTGTATAAATCAATTGTGCGGAAGGATCACCACCAAAGAGGCTCAATAAATGCCAACAAGATATGAACATTCGTTTGTATGGGTAATTTTGATCTTTTTTGTACGCTCTTGAAATTCTTCTGTTTTCTTAATTTGCTATTTAAAAATTATAAATATAACACATAATAGTTAACTGTACCCCCCCCCCCCCCCGGGGAAAAAAAAAAAAAAAATTAAAAGCTAAATTTAAAACTATTTTTCTAAATTTTGCAATAAATGGCATTAACGATTTAGTTTTAAACTTTTCCCCAATTAAAAATTTTATATTGAAAGGATAAAAGAAAGATACCCAGGCATGAGAAAGTAAGACTAACTCGCCCTAATCAATAAGCGAGAGAGGGCCGAAGAAAGTCGATCGGCTACTAGAGGGTTGAAAGCGGACAGATGCCATCGAATCGGATGTGAACAAATTCCTTAAAAGTTGTTCACACGAGTCAATATGGGAATAAAATGAGCACCCTGGATCTGTGTAATTCGAAAACGAGAACCAAACAGTACAACCAACCCCCCAAATAATTTTTTTAAACCTAAATTTAAAACTATTTTTTCTAAATTTTGCAATAAATGGCATTAACGATTTAGTTTTAAACTTTTTCCTAGTTAAAATGTTTATATCTTTTCTAAAATTTCAAAATTCTAGATCTGGATTCAGACTCAAGTGATTAAGTATTTAAGGCTCCGTTTGATAGTAACATGGAAAAAGAAAATAAAAACAACTAATTTGGGTGAAAAGATGGAAAATAAGTTGAGGCATATGATGAGATCCTTTCTATCTCAACTCATTTTTGTGAGTGTATGTTTTCCATCCTCCTTTAATATTTTGTGGAAAAAATTTCTCCACCATCACCTAAAGAAAATTTTGTCATGGAAAAAAACAAAAAGCAAGAGTTAATCTCACCACATCCCTCAACTTATTTTCTATCTTCTCACCTAAATTAGTTATTTTTATTTTCATTTTCCATGTTACTATCAAACGGAGCCTAAGTGTCTTGTATTTTATACAAGACATTACGGACTTATAGTTCAGAAAAAAATAAATCTCGATTTTTTTTAACCAGATCTCTTAATTCTCATTAATATAAAACTTTGGAGATACTATTGTCTAAACAATAATTATCTACCAAAGAGATTTCATGTCAATTTATAAGAAACTAAAATGAGGCAATTTGCTCTAACAGTAGCATCTCTCAAAATTTTATTAATTTGTCTTAACAGCGTATCAGTTCGAGTAAAAGACAATAAGATAAGTAAGAATATATATACATAAGAATCAAAGATAATCACATATAAATTATATTATAATTGTATTTGTCTTGTACAAAGTTCAAATTCTACAAAAATTGCTTCAGAGCGATCTCTATAAAAAGAGGCACATCTACCATATAAAAGGACACACAATCATTATTAGAGAAATACAATAAATCCTAAATTAGAGTGTGGATGTAAACACATTTCTAAAGAGCATCGTATCTTTGTTTTGTACAATTTTTAGTTCTATTTTCTCATTGATTCCACACTTTCGTTCTTACTTTACATCCACATCGTCACCTACAAAATATACCCCTCCATCAGATATCAAAATCTCCCTTTTATGTGAATTTGTGTTGAGGAATTCATATTGATCCGAGAGTATGTGAAATTTATAATTATTATTTTCATCTCAAATTGTTACTCTTGCGTCCACACAGAGTAATTATCCTGTTTACTTTAATTATTGTGTATGCTCTCAAATGCTACATTAACTTCCACATGAGAAAGGTCACTAATCTTAGTAACAATAAACCAATAATTTTGTGATGCTCTGGCTTTTCCAAGTCCAAGATTCCCTTCAACGCCCATATTCATTTAGTACTTTGAAATAGTATAATTAAGTTCACTCCTATAATACTCTAGTATTATTATAAATGAATGATACAAGAGAGATTTAAGTTGAGAGCACGGTTGATCACACGACTCACCCCCTAGTTCTTTCAAAGGGAAGATGTCATCTTTGTTTTAACATTATATATATATATATATAATAAAAGAATGATTCAAAGATATAAAATATACATAAAAATGACGTGTAAGCTACATGAATGCCGATTGGTTAGATTTTAGGATATGTCTATATATAAAAAGTGATAGTCTCTGCCAATGCACTTATCCAAATATATATTTGACACATTATCTGCATGCAAAGTTTCTATGCACATTATGTAACGAAAATCAATTAAAAAGGTTTTTGCAAGGGCAATGTAAGTAACTAATAGAATCACAAACCATCAATGCAATGTAACTCAAATTGTACTGCTTCCACCTGTCGTCTTGTGAGGTCAACTGTTCAATCCCCCACCCCCATCGCATTCCTCAAAACCTTAAACCACGTGTGTAACTCAAAAAAAATGAAGTTTTTAGATTTGCAAATTAGAACAAATTAGGTTTCTCTTATAAATTGTAAATGAGAATAATTTTCTACTCTTTTCTATTCTCAATCTCTCTCCTCTCCTAAACTTTCAAAGCAATGTTAAATGGTTTTATCTACCTATTGTCAGGAACACATAAAATGCATATTTACAGTAATAACTAAAGCAAAACAGCATCAAACTAAGATAGAACTAATCGAAAATAGCCGCACATTAACATCTATAAGCTCTCTTTCTCCTTGCATCACATAGTAAGCTTTTGCCATCATAGAATCTGCTTAGTAAAATGTTATCCCAACTAAGTATAAAATTTTCCCATCAAACTTCTAGTTGTTGTATTGAAATGATTGAAATGAAAGTGTTTAAAGTCTCAAAAAAGAATGCCAGCTTACTACAAAGTTTCACTTACTCTTCCAAATGGTGGACTCGACCTTCCAGATTGCTTGAAGCATCCATGTCTCCAACTGCCAGAACGCTGCCAATCCAAACATAAAGTTAAATGTGTGTATATATGTGTGTGTGTGTGCGCGTGAGAGAGAGAGAGAGAGAATAGTAAATGGAAAAAAAAGTTTCTCTACATGGACCCAATAGGTAGCCTAAAAAAACTCAGTAAATGGAAAGAAAAGCGAGTGCCGAAAGACTATTGACATGACTAAAAGTTCCACTAGGCTTTAAAGCTAGAAACTAGGTACTACTCCATCTCAGCAGAGGTTGTGGTTGTTTCTTTTCCTACAATTTTTCTCAGTGATCAATCAAAGTATGGATAGGTCATCTCATGTGCATGCCTATCTGTTTTTGTGTGCATGTTCCTGCATTTAGGCCGAGATATTGAGATCAAAGAAGATGCCGGAAGAATGGAGGAGAAGCACCCTAATCCCGATTTATAAGAATAAGGGGGATATACAAAATTGCGCTAATTACAGGGGGATTAAACTCATGAGTCATACTATGAAGTTATGGGAAAGAGTGATTGAACGGAGACTAAGAAAGGAAACCAGCATTTTAGATAATCAATTTGGTTTTATGCCCGGCAGGTCGACCATGGAAGCAATTTACTTGTTGCGGCGTTTAATGGAGCATTATCGGAGGGATCAAAAGGACCTACACATGGTTTTCATTGACTTGGAGAAGGCATACGATAGGGTACCAAGAGAGATTTTGTGGAAAGCCCTAGAGAAGAAAGGGGTTAGGATTGCCTATATTCGTGCTATCAAGGACATGTATGAGGGAGCTAAGACTAGTGTGAGAACACATAGTGGGTCCACAAAGGATTTTCCTATAACTATAGGACTACACCAAGGGTCAGCTTTGAGCCCTTATCTGTTTACCTTGGTCTTGGATGTACTCACGGAACACATTCAAGAGCCAGCACCGCGATGCATGCTATTTGCAGATGATATTGTCCTAGTGGGTGAGTCCAGAGAAGAGCTAAATGGGAAGGTGGAAACGTGGAGACAAACTTTAGAAGCGCATGGCTTTCGTTTAAGCAGAAGTAAGACATAATATATGGAATGCAAGTTCAGTAAAAGGCGGAGCACTCCTAACTTAGAGGTAAAAGTTGGGGACAATGTCATACCACAAGTCACTCGGTTTAAGTATCTTGGATCCATTATACAAGAAGATGGGGAGATAGAGGGAGATGTAAACCACCGGATTCAAGCAGGGTGGTTGAAATGGAGGAAAGCTTCGGGTGTGTTATGCGATAAAAAAGTACCACTCAAGTTAAAAGGAAAATTCTATCGTACTGCAGTGAGACCAGCGATGTTGTATGGGACTGAGTGTTGGGCGGTCAAAAGCCAACACGAGAATAAACTAAATGTAGCTGAGATGAGAATGCTGAGATGGATGAGTGGCAAGAATAGGAAAGATAAGATCAGGAATGATACCATCAGAGAGGGAGTTGGGGTGGCACCTATTACAGAAAAGGTGGTTGAATCTCGACTTAGATGGTTTGGGCATGTAGGGAGAAGACCGGTAGATGCCGTGGTACGGAGAGTTGATCATATTGAGGGAAGCCAAATTGTTAGAGGCAGAGGAAGACCGAGAAAAACTATAGGTGAAACTATTAAGAAGGATTTAGAGGCAAATGGTTTCACTATAGATATGATTCATGACAGGCCACTATGGCGTTGTTTGATCCATGTAACCGACCCCACCTAGTGGGATAAAGGCTTTGTTGTTGTTGTTGTTCCTGCATTTAGGCAAATTCCGCAACAATGACACTTATATACATACATATATATAGAGACAGAGAGAGTGTGTTACAGTTTTGAGTTGGGATTGGAGGTAGGTGACTACGGGTTGGAGGTCCTCAACATAAGATCGAAAACGGTTAACTTTATCAGCTATGTCCAAATTCCTAAAGAAAAGTCTTTGAGGCTCAATTGTATTAGTCATCCCCGATCTGTACAATTCAGCTACCATATTAGGACACATTTGTGCTCGCTGCAAGGATAAGCAATCAAGTTAATATAAGTACTACACATATATTATTTTGCATTTGTAACACGAGTAGATCCCTTTGTCAACGTCTTATATGATATATATATATATATATAAAGGCCAATACAAATAAATAAATAAATAAATAAAATAAAATTAGAAAAATTGCCTCCTCGTAGTTTATTGGCTCCTTGGATAGGTCCAGGGCTTGGTGTTTGAGGTTTCTGACTTCGTCTAGGAGAAGGTGAACTTCCTTAGATTACATCAATTGGTCAGCAGGCAATTTCATTGACACGGTCAACTTCCTCATATGGCATCAATTGATCAACGATAATTTCATCAATTGACTCTGGGGGTTCCACACAATCCTTCTCCTTATGTTGCTTAGATGAGGAGACGGTTACAACAGCTTTTTCCTTCATCAGATAGCGTTCATGTGCACTTTCAGATTCAGATTTATTGCTGCTTTCTAGGACTTCTTTATATTCCGAGTTGCCAGACTTTCGCTCTTCTTGCTCCTGCTCCTGATGTTGCTCGGCCAAGGAGGTATCAGTTACGGCAGTATTTCCCTTCCTCAGATAGCATTGGTGGGCAGTTTTGGATTCAGTTTTTGAGTTGCCAGACTTTGATGGTTCTTCCTCTTGCCCCTGTTGCTCCTGCAAGAATTAGAGGAGCCAATCCAAAAAAAAAAAAAAAATATGCACAAAAACAAAAGAACAACTTGTAGCCAAAATAGTTTCCCTTCATTTTTCCTCTTCTATATATCCAAAAGAATCAAAAGAACAACTTTCTTTATTGGTTGGTTTTATGTGCCAAAAGAGTGGCCATTTTGTCATCATCAATATATCTTATTATGTTAGCTACCTTTCTTTTCATTGAGTTCACCAGCCATGGTCCAACAAATTGCGCTCTCACCAGCCATTATAATTACAAGAAAACCCATGTCGGGATCTATAACTAAATAGTACCTCTAGCTTTTCATCTTCATCTTTGAATGATCCTTCAAGTGAGGGACTGGACCTTCCAACTTGTTGACGGTGTTGATATTCACAACTGGTAGAACACTGCTCAAATCAGAACAACATTTATTTGATTGAAGGCCTCTCGTCAAATTCATGTACAAACACATATATATCCAATCAATGAGCTTTGTCCATTTTTAACTTCATTAAGCATGGCCCCAATAGGAAGCTTAATAATTTTAGTCATTTTATTGAAATTCTAGTCATTCTATCGATTATAGTTTGCAGCCAAACTTATTTCATTCATTTGCCAACTTTTAGCATGTAGGATTATAAATTGGAAAAATAGGAAGGAAAAGCAAGTATAAGTGAGCTGAGTTGGGAAATTACAATTCTTAATCAGGTTTTGATTAGGTGCGTGAGCTGGGAAAATTGAAAGCCGAGCTGGGTAAATTTATGCCACTGCAAGAATAAGGAGCCAATTCAATAAAAGTGAGTTCAAAGTAGTATATCAGCAAAGTTGATTATCCCACAATTAGATAAAAAGCAATAGACAATATTACACAGACCAGGGATCTGGATTGAGATCTTTGGCCAAATTTGAGGTAATCAATTCTGAACTGGAGGATATCGACTTGGGTGCTGAGCTCATAGACATGGGATTTGAGATGTTCAAGTTCAAAAGCTCTCTGGGATATTGGAGACTCAAAATTTGGTTCCTTTTTCGGCTGTAAGAAAAGAGAAAGTTTTTTAGTCAACTTCAGGTTTGGTAGGTTTTCCTTTCCTCCCCTGGCATTACTTTTCCTTTACACCTCATTTGTGCAAAAACTCATTTTCATTTTAACTTTTGTATTACTTGGTGATACAACATCACCTAAAAGAATCAATAAGCAAATTTTGAAACAGGAAATTGACATTTCCTACTCACCGGATGTTGAAAAGCAACAACGCAAATGATCATTCGTCTTTTTGTTTCTTTCAAACTGTGCTCTACCACTAATGCACAGGGCATATTATCACACTACAATCATTTGGATGACAAGTGCTTGCAGTCCAGGGCCATCTAAAACTTGTAACTTGTAAGCCCCATTTCCATGATGCAAAAAAATTATGGGTGGGTTTGATTACACTTGTATTCCATAGAAAAAGCCTAAGAATCCAAAATATTCACCTTATGTGGTGTTTGATTGCGTAAATTTTCCAAGGAATTAATTTTCCGTGGTACAACATCTCTCCACCTTAAGTTTTTTGTTTTCCATGTAAAAAAATTCCAAGGGACTTGATTGTTTTGAGTGTAAACCAAAACCAAGCGCACCTTAGAGGTAATGAATAGGGAACATGTGGATGAAACAGCATGCATTTGATTGGTTAAGATCTTGGAAAATTGAATTCCTTCGAAAAAGGCTTCGTGAAAAAAAAAGTTCAGCGGGGAAGTGGTTTATGGATTCCATGGAAAATAAAAGAATTTGATTACAACAACTAGTACCAAGGAAAACTGTTTCCTTTAAAACCACAATCAAACACAACTAAAGATGGAAAATTAGGGCTATTGCGCATTTCTCATGGAAATGAAGTACAACCAAACACACTGAGCTCTCTAAACAAGCATACAGTGCTTTGATAGTGTTTGTAGGTTTCAAGTCAATGTGCATGGAACAATTCTTCAGCATAGAATTAACTGCCTGAAAATGTCAATAGCATTTCATAAGTTAAAGACAGAAAGCATTACAAATTTACTTCACCAAAATCTAAGATATAAGAAAAGATATCTGTGCAAATAGTTACCAGGGTCAGTCGTGAGCTTTGAGGGTACCTAGACGAATTTCTAATTTGGGGCCCTTTATGCATAAAGAGAAATGGGTAAATGCAAGCTATGAATTTTATATTTAGAATTAATCATAACCAGTATACCAAAGACATCATAAAGAACAACAACAACAACCAAATAAAATAAAATAATTGTGGCACTACGTTAATAATATCATCAGTCTTGATTGACAAGAGAAAAAAAAGAGTTAAATTAAGAATTATTTATCTCAACTAACCACACAAAAGGTTAAATTCAGCATAAAATTGGCAAATATTATAATTGTATGAAACAAAAAATTAAAGAAAACATTTGATGAAATGGTGTTCACTTACTTGCATAGATACGCACTTCACATATAAAGGAAGCAATATTGTTTTTGCCATTTTTTTTTTTTTTTTTACTATTATTGGTAATAATATATAGTGTAATATTTAATCTATTATGCAGAGGATTATATGAAGCATATATTATATATAATCAAGCAGATTACGTAAAGTGATAAAACTAAACAACAGGAATACGGAAATGTTGAAAACGGATTAGTGCCTATTTGGTTACCAGGTGAAACCATGAAATGATGAGCTGTAAAAAGTGTTATGTATCATAAGAGAATAGATGTAACTTCATAATGTTAAAAAGAAAACAATCGGCACATACATAGAATGTAGTATCTACCATAGGTTAGGGCCTTAGGCAATCGCCTGGGCCGCCCATGGTTAGGGTCGGGCCTGATAATGACTTATTCATATAAGAATCTTTCTCTAAGTACCAATTAGTCACTAAGTTAATACTCCCTTCCCCTAATAACCAAACAATCTATGAAATTATGGCACCATTTTTATTAATTAGTTTACTGTTTGTACAACTACTCAAATCAGTTCCATTCCATCTTCATTTCTCAACAGGAAAATAAAATTATGAGAAAATACAAAAAGATCATTAAATTCAATTGGCTGATTTTCAGAGCATTCTCTTTTGTTTAATTATATATATATTCTACAAGAATCAAACCATACAGTCATAAACAAGCAATAATGTCCAGGATGTCAAACCATATTCACGGGCAAGAACATGCATCAATGGGAAATATTTTCATTATTTAGGGGAAAAAACAACTTATATTATAGCAAACCTAATCTAATTCATTTATATACGAAACAAAAAAAGCCTAGAATCAAAGGCTCATAAATAATAGTCAAAAAAACTTTATATTCTAACTTTCTAAGTCCAATGGAGCAACTTATAAATAATAGAAAACGCAAGAAAGGGGTTGAAATAAACACATTAAATAAACCTGACTCTGAATATTGATCTACTCAATATGTTGTAATGAAAAAAATGAAAAGTTACAAGATTGAACCACTTTCATCTATCAAAACTAAGAATAGAAATTACTTCAGCTTTAGCAAATTTGTGTGTGCGCGTGTAAGCAATTAAGCAACTCAAAAGTAACACATAAATAAACCCTAAGAATCAAACATTATATTTCATCAGGAATGGTGATAGTAGGTGCCACGTCGTTAACCTCAAGCGTGAATTTCAAATGAGTACCTTTTTAATTTATATTCTTTTCTAATTGAATAACCTTTTTATATACTAGCGTAGGGGCACACACTACGTGTGTGTAGTATGATAATTAGTGATTCTCCACATTATGAACATATAATCACATCTGGTCTAGTGGTAATTAAAGGTGTTTCTATGTTAAAGGTCATGAGTTCAAATCGTCCCTATAGCATTATTTTGTAATAATTTAATACGTGAGAAGGGTAATTTAGTAATTTTATGTACATACACAAAACTATTTGCATACGCTCAATATATACTATAGATAAATCGCAATAGCTGTTAGCTTTCGGACATAAAGGCTCAAAATCATTCCTTTGATAGTCGAAGAAGGCTCGGTATCATCTTCCTCAATATCCAGAAGGCTTTCCCCCGGCTCATTTATAATCCGCAACAAATTTGCAAGCACATCCTCCAAAGAGAACATAGTTAATTATTCTCCATCGAACCACTTTTCATACATTTTTGATTGAAGGGAATCCACCAAGATTAAAAACTGTCACCTGTGTATCGGGTTGGGGTTAGGGGGCACAGGGGGCTGGGGTAGTGATCTCACACACTACTGGTGAAACCATGAATGGTGACGGTATGTGGTTTGCTCTCAACGTCAGCATGCATATATTGTTGCATTTTTCTATATTTTATTTCTTCTAGTGGAATGACCTTTCTACATATATGTTGCAACATCTGTTAAACTTTTGGATAAGAAATTTTCAAAATCATACCTCTGGCTCAACTTTCTTAGCTTCCTCAGCATCCTTCTTTTCCAGAAATTCTATCCACCTCCGCACACATTCAGGAGTATCATCACGCTGCCAGATCAGAATAAAGTACTTTTTTCTCCTTCAACCACTTTCCATGCATTTGACTGAAGGGCATCCATCCAGATTAACAAACCGACACATCTGTGTGTGTGTTTTTAAGAGGTGGTAGGGGGGTAGGTGTGGGGGCTGGGAATGTGGATCCCACACTCTACTGGCAGGGACCTTCTGTCGCTAGTTCCTAAACATTGTCCAGCAATAATTTGAGTAAACAGGCTGTTTTTGACCGAGTTTTTTATTCTTGAACTTCATCTCATGGAACCAATTGGACCATCAAGATTGAAATAAATGTAAGCAATTACTTTGGCTTTAGCTATAAGTCATCCAATGACTATCTTCCCACAATCAAATTTCGCAGCAAATAAATGAGAGAGAAAAAATTTACAAGCCATGTTATTCTTTCGAAGTCATCTATGTCTATGTCTTTAAGTAGCAGCCTGCGACTATCCAGTGCTTTCTCCTCCTTCTGTTACAAGAATAAGGAACAAAGTGAAGAAAACTTGTTAGTGCAAAACTTGGGTTTTTTTCCGTGTTAGTGCATTCAACTGCCATGTTATTCTTTCTTGGTTTCATAATATAGCCATTTGTCAATCAATAACTTATATGGAAGCAGTATCACATTGGCAGGTTACAGTCATTTTGGCAAAAGAGAGCTTGCTGTCCAGACCATCTAAAACTTGTAGCTCATTATCATTGATGATAAAAATATTAAGGGTGTGCAGATTACACCTATATTCCAAGGAAATCCCAAGACTATATTCGCCTTCTCTGGTGTTTGGTTGCCTAAATTTCCAATGGTACAAAATTTTCAGAGTAATTTTTTTCCCCTCTTTTCCATAACTCCAAAAACCTTCTATCTCCTAAGTTTTGTTTACCATGGACACAATTCCACAAAATTCAATTGTGTCCGGTGCAAACCGAAAGCGGGCAGTCGGGCACACCTTAAGGGAATGAACTGAGAAAATGTGGTATGGTTAATTTGATTGGTTATCCTGATAGAAAAATTGGATTCCTTAGATGGATTCAATGGATACGAGAAAAAAAAACATAGGTTAAAACAAGTTGTATATATGAAAATGATTTCTTGGAAATTTAATGCCACCAAACACCATAAAGATGGACAATTTGAAACTTTGTGTTTTCCCAAGTAAACAAAGTGCAAAGGAACACACTCTTAGAGCTTTATAAAGAAGTATATAATTATTTGGTGGTGTTTGTAGCTGTCAAGTCTGTGCACATCAAACAAGTCTTCAGCATGGAGTTAACTGCCTGAAAGGTCAATAATAATTGATAAGTTAACCATAAAACAAAATCTTCAAATATTAACTCATAAGTCACACTAAATACAAAACTTTAAGCACAAAGTTTGAAGATTTATTCTATTTTTCTTAAGATAGACTGCTATATTTTATTTTACATTCCCCTTTTCTAAAGCATAAATTGCATATCAACTGTATATCTATGATGCCTGCAAAACACCAAATCTAATACAGCATAAAACCATATTTTAGAGCAATTAAGAACCCTAAATAAAAAAAGTAAATAGGCAATGCAAATGATCACTTATCTTTTTGTTTCTTTCAAATTGTGCTACCATTTAATGCTGAGCATATTCGCATGTTACAATCATTTGGATGAGGAGTGCTGGCAGTCCAGGCCATCTAAAAGTTGCACACTCAAGTTCCATGATGCTCTTAAAAAAAATTGAGGGGGTGCTTTTGATTGCTTCTGTATTCCATAGAAAACACTCAATAATTCATATTTTCAACTTATGTGGTGTTTGATTGCTTAAATTTCCCAAGGAATCAATTCTCATGGTATAACTTATTTAAAGCAATATTCTTTTCTTTTCTATCGAATCCAAAACCCCATCTCCCATCCCTAGTTTTCATTTTCCGTGTAAAAAATTCCAAGGAACTCAATTCTTTGGACTGAGAATAAACCAAAACCAAGCGCACCTTAATGGAATTCACATAGGAAATGGCAATGAATAAGTTGCATTTGATTGGCTAACATCAGAAACAACTGAATTCCTTAGAATTGTTTTATATCAAAAAAGACTTCATGAAAATCCGAAGTTTAGGGGGAGCGGTTTATGGACTCCATGGGATAGAAAATAATTAGGTTACAGCAACTGGGACCAAGGAAGACTGTTTCCTTTATAACAAATGCAATCAAACAGAACTAAAGATGGAAAATAAGGGATATTGGGAATTTCTCATGTAAATGAAGTACAACCAAACACACTTGTGAGAATCCGCAAATGCGACCCCCGGGTTCTCGTTCCTGTTGGTGGGCGTCTGAAACATCGGAAAGGATTTCGTTGTTCCATTTGCTTCTATGTGTTGATAATTCATATCGGGAGTCCCTCTATCCTATTTCTAGATGCAAGAGGGTTCGTTTAGAGTCGCCAGTACGTTTTACGAGAAAACGGACAAAATGATTGTGTAAGAGGGAAGGCTACAGATAAGCCTTTCTTTACACGTTTGTCTACGAAACCAGGATTCTATAGGGTTCGGGAACTATATTACGGTTTGGGAAGATGTTAAGCACCCATTCCGCCCTTTCGGTCTCTAGTGGTCTTATATGTTTATTCTATGTTGGGAAACTTGGATGCTTTTACTGATATTCTACTGCTTTCTGGAAATAACTAATGAAAACCTGTTTTTCGAGCACGTTAGAAATCTACCACAACCATGTCGCCACTTCGCTTACTAGGACGGGGATCGACCTGCCCGGTCAGCTCGCGGGGTGCGGGGCAGCGCCCCGTTAGAAAAATCGAGTTTTAAACAAGTCTACAATAAAACTAATATACAAATATCTTATTTAATTACTAGAAGAGACTTTAGTTACCTTCCCGACGATATATATAAAAATAAGAGAGAGAAAATATAATACGGCAGAGAAGACCTCCTGCGAATATTAGCTTTTCCTCTTAGAAATATTTACAGCGGTCTGACTCTAGAAGGTGGCACACCGGGTGCCAAGATTAGATCCGAGACTCTTGCGGAAATAAATGTTATCGCAGATGCTTCCGGAGAAGGCTTAAATATTAGAAAATATGAGAGAGAATAAGGAATTTTAGTATAGAAATTGTGGCGAGAAGTTGCCGTCCAGAACCCATGGGGGTGTTGGCCTATTTATAGTGATCGGGAGAGATTGTCGCGCGACATTCCCCCAGAAAGGGCAAGTGTCGCGCGACATATCTGTTTGTCGCGCGACATTCCTGTATGTCGTGCGACAAACGGCTGAAGTGATGGGTCCTGACACTGTGATGTGTCAGAAAGTGGTTGGTCGGGCGCAGAGAGGGATTGTCGTGCGACATAGTGGGATTGTCGCGCGACATACCAGTGATTGTCGCGCGACAATGTGATATGTCGTGCGACAATCCTTCATAAAAATAGGTTTGTCGCGCAACAAACCCCCCCGGGGTAGTTTCGGGTGCTCGGGTGGGTCCCGAACTCCAAAAACAGTAGTTCTCGTAGGTCGTTAGGGTTCTTGCGGGGGTCACGGATCGGGGTGTCTACAACACTCTTATAGCTTTCCAAACAAGCATACAATTGCTTTGCTAGTGTTTGTAGGTGTCAAGTCAATGTGCATGTAATAAGTCTTCGGCACAGAAATAACTGCCTGAAAATGTCAATAACATTTCGTGAGTTAAAGATAGAAGGTATCTACAAAGTTACTTTACCATAACCTAAAATATAACCAGAAAAGATATTTGTGCATATAATGACCAAGGCAACGACTTTTAATTCTAATTTCAGATTTATGAACCCAATGGCCCCACTTATAATTAAATACAAACACAAGGTTAAACTAAAAACATTAAATCAACCCCAAATTCAGAATATGGTCCAATTCAATGTTGAAATGTAATACGTGAAAGGAAGTCATAATATTGAAAATTGATTGCCAACATTTAAAGCAAATTCCACAACAAAGATATGTGAGAGAAAAAAACTTACAGTTCCACTAGGACCGGCTTTATTGCTCTCTGATTCCTCTGCTAAATTTGGTTGTTTCTCCTCCTGCTGTCACAAGAACATAGAGCCAACTGAAGAAAACGTTTTAGTGCAAGAGTAGGCATTTTTCCCTATTAGTGTTTTGGCACATTATAATCACTTTGTGGCAAAAGAAAGATTAATAAGTGTGCTGGATTACCACACCTATATATATTCTGCAGAAAATGCCCAAGACTCCATACTGTCATGGTAAAACTTTTTTGATGTTTGATTGCATATATACACCATGGTACAGCCATACAACTATTTTTAGTCAATTATTTCTGTTTTCCAATGAATCCAGAAACCATCTTTCCCATTTGATTTCATTTACTATGCAAAAGAATTGCAAGTAATTCAATTATTCCCAGTGTAAGGCAAAACTGGGCACACCTTAAGGGAATGAATTGCAAAAATGGGGCAAGGTGAATTTGACAGGTTCACATGATAAAGAGTTAAATTCCTTCCGTGGATTTCATTGATATGGGAAAATAAAATTTGGCTAAATGCAGCATGAAACTAAATTCTTGGAAGTTTAATGCAATCAAACACTAACAAAGATAAACCATGTTTCTGTGGGCTTTCCCCAGGGAAGAGAAGTGCAATGAAAGATATTCTTCAAGCTTTCTAGAGAAATAGTATTCTTTGGTCACGTTTGCAGGTGTCATGTCAGTGCACATGTAACTGCCTGAAAATGACTTCAATATTTGATGAGTTCAAGATAAGTTCTACAAATATTAACTCATAAGTAACACCAAATGCGAATTACTTAAAAGGACAGCTTAACAATATTTGTGAAGAGAGAGAGAGAGACGAATGCATTTTATATAAATTATAAAGGACATTCATTCTGGTTGGGAAATTTTCATATATATAAAGGGCAACTTAATTTACTTACAGATGAGGCAGAAATAGGCTATCTTAAATGAAATCTAAAGCTCAATAGTAGCAAATTCTATGTCCACTAGTAACTCTACATTAGACTATCTAAAATGCTACAGCAATTACCTTTTACAAAATTAATAAAACAAAGACCAGATTAGCTGAAATCATTACTCAGTATGAGATGCTTGTGACATGAGGACTTCCTCGAAGAAATAAATAAGATGAAAGGAAAAGGTACAGATAAAGGATTTGAAGAGACATTATAGTTAGGTTGGTAGAAAAAGAATTGTTATAGAATGTCAAAGTAATTAGGTAGGGTTGTGGACTTTCGTGAATAGAATGTCAATGTAATTAGGTAGGGTTGTGGACTTTTGTGATTGCATTTGTGTATATATATGTGTGTTATTCATCCTTCAAAATACAAGAAATACATTTTCCTCTACTCAGTCTCTTGTTTCATGGTATCAGAGGAACTCGAGTAAGGGTATTTTCTCATTATTCCAGTCTGCAATCTAACAGCAGACTAGGATTAGCTAGGGTTTTGTCCTTGGTATTTCGTTCGGCAGTCCACAGTGCCCTTTTAGTCTCACCTCCGGCCTAGGGAGGAGCACCATCCCTTATTCAGCACTCGCCCAGAATCCGGTGACGAAACTCCCTGCGCATGGCCCTCACGCGCCACCCTAATCCCCAGTCACTACCCTCACGCGCCGGCGCGTGGAGGCGCGTGGAGGCTCCGTTCACCCTCCGGCCACTCTCGTTTGACTCGTCTCGGTGTATACAGCACGTATGTGTGTTTGGTTTGGTTCAGTTTGCCTCGGTTTGATGCTGATCTGACTTTGGTTCAGCTTGGTCTTCGTCGCAAACACCTGGTGACTTGGTTCAGTTTGATCTTTTTGCCTCCTTTTTTGGTTAGTACTCCAGATTTGTGACTTGTTCTTTGATTTGCTCAGTTTATCTGAGATTTCCGGCGTGTACGACGAATTTCGGTACTATTTCGTCTCTAATTTACTAGTGTTATTGTCTCGTTTCTGGTTTATAAGGGTGATTTGTGCAGTAATTTGTTACCTACTTTGTTCGTAGTAATTTTTTGGTTCTTACTATAAAATTACTTAAGCATGTCAGAGCAAAAGGCAGCAGCTGTTTCTGATGTGATTTTTGTAATGTCAAAAATCACTGAACATAAACTTAATGGCTCCAACTATCTTGATTGAAGTAAAACCATTCGAATTTATTTGCGTAGTATCGATAAGGATGATCACATGACTAGTGATCCACCTTCAGATAATTCGAGACAGACATGGTTGAGGGAGGATGCCCGGTTGTTCCTACAAATTCGAAATTCGATTGACAGTAATGTGATTAGCTTAATTAACCACTGTGAATTGGTTAAGGAGTTAATAGATTATCTGGATTTTTTATACTCTGGAAAAGGAAATATCTCTAGTATTTATGATGTGTGAAAAGCTTTTTACCGTGCAGAAAAACAGGACAGGTCTATTATGAGCTATTTTATGGATTTTAAGAAAACTTATGAAGAACTTAATATGCTATTGCCGTATAGCACTGATGTCAAGGTTCAGCAAAGTCAAAGAGAGCAGATGGCAATTATGAGTTTTCTAGCTGGTCTTCCGGCTGAATTTGAAACGGCTAAGAATCAGATTCTTTCTAGTCCTGAGATCTCCTCCTTACAGGAAGCTTATAGTAGAGTCCTTCGCACAGAGGGGGCTTCATCAGTTCAGACTCCACCAGTTCCGCTAAATAGTGCTTTGGTTAGTAGAAATAATGAGTCTGAATTTGGGCGATCACAGTATCGTGGAGGATATCGAGGAAGAGGATCGAATAGTAACAATTTTGATATTCACGCACATGATTCAGGAGGAAGTGTAACTCGGGGACAGGGCTCTGGAGGAATCATTTGTCATTACTGTCATAATCCAGGGCATTTGAAGCGGGATTGTAGAAAGCTTCAGGACAGGACTCAGATAACTCACTCGGCCCATATTGCATCTACCAATGATATGACTGAAAAATCAGTTATTATCCCTGCAAACGAGTATGCCAAATTCTCTAAGTACCAAGAATCTCTAAAGTCTTCATCCCCACCATTCACCTCTGTCACTGCAATTGCCGATTCAGGTAAACCAAATACATGCCTTGTCTCCTCCTCATCCAAATGGGTCATTGATTCCGGTGCTACGGATCATATGACAGGTAATTCTAGTCTCTTTTCTAACTTTCAGTCATATGTATCCCCTTCTAGTGTTACTTTAGCAAATGGAACATTATCCTCCGTTCTAGGGTCTGGAACAATAACACCAACCCCTTCGCTTCCCTTATCATCTGTCCTGCATTTACCTCAATTGTCCTTTAATTTGATTTCTGTAAGCCAACTTACTCGTACTCTTAATTGCTGCGTCTCATTCTTCCCTGATTATTGCTTGTTTCAGGATCTTATGACGAAGAAGATTATTGGTGAAGGACATGAATCGGGAGGCCTCTACGTCCTTGACACACATATACCTAAATCTGTTGCTTGTTCAGGTGTCACATCAGCTTTCAAGGCTCATTGTAGACTAGGCCATCCTTCTCTTCCTCTGCTTAAGGAGTTGTGTCCGCAGTTTAGCAAAGTGTCTTCATTAGATTGTGAGTCATGTCAATTTGCCAAACATCATCGTAGTAGTCTTAGTCCAAGAGTTAATAAAAGAACAAGTGCTCCGTTTGAATTAGTTCATTCTGATGTTTGGGGTCCATGTCCTGTTATATCTAAAACTGGATTTAAGTATTTTGTTACCTTTGTTGATGATTATTCTCAAACAACTTGGTTATATTTAATGAAAAGTCGTTCCGAATTATTTTTTCATTTTTGTGCATTTTGTGCTGAGATTAAAACTCAATTTGCTACTCCAGTCCATATATTGCGCAGTGATAATGCCTGTTAGTAACCATCGCACCCAAAAGCTTAAGCTGTTAAGTAGTGGGCTAACAATGTATAGCATACTCTTCAACACTCCCCCTCACGTGCGAGCCACTCGCACGTGGATAGACAAACGAAACCAAAGGCCAAACCAGCCAAACCAAATGTGCATTTCGTGCACAAACACAAAGGGGGAAACAAATGCAAGTGGGAGGATTCGAACCTGATACCTTGCAGAACCTGAGCTCTGATACCATGTTAGTAACCATCTCACCCAAAAGCTTAAGCTGTTAAGTAGTGGGCTAACAATGTATATCATACTCTTCAACAATGCCAAAGAATATTTATCTTCAACTTTTCAGACTTACATGATTCAGAATGGTATTCTTCATCAAACATCCTGTGTTGATACTCCGTCTCAAAATGGAGTGGCAGAGCGGAAGAATAAACATCTTCTTGAAACTGCAAGAGCCCTATTATTTCAAATGAATGTTCCGAAACCATTCTGGGCTGAAGCGGTTTCCACAGCATGCTTTCTCATTAATCGAATGCCTTCATCTGTTCTTCAGGGTAAGACTCCTTATAGTATTCTTTTTCCAAAGAAGCCACTGTTTCCTATTAAACCCAGAATATTTGGTAGTACTTGCTTTGTTCGGGACGTCCGTCCACAAGTTAGTAAGTTAGACCCAAAGTCTTTAAAGTGTGTTTTTCTTGGGTATTCTCGCCTTCAGAAAGGATACAGATGTTATTGTCCGAGTCAGAATAAGTACCTTGTCTCAGCTGATGTTACATTCATAGAAGAAACACCATATTTTCCATCCTCCACTTCCGAGAGTCGGGGGGAGGATGATGATTTGTTAGTATATACTGTCTCGTTTCCTGAACCCGTTACTGAACCAGAACCAGCACCAGTCTGACCTCCAATTCAACAGGTATATTTCAGACGAAGACCTCCTGATCCCTGTCCTCCACCATCTTCTTCTTCATCAGATTCAGAGACGAGTGAAGATCTTCCTATTGCTTTACGCAAAAGTAAACGTCAATGTACTTATCCTGTTTCTTCTTGTGTCTCTTATGATCACCTGTCACATTCATCTTGTTCATTCATTGCATCTCTTGATTCTATATCTATCCCTAAAACTGTTCACGAGGCAATCTTTCATCCTGGATGGCGTAATGCAATGATAGAGGAAATGGATGCTTTAGATACAAATGGTACATGGGAATTGGTCACTTTACCTGCAGGAAAACAAGCTATCGGATGCAAATAGGTGTTTACTGTCAAGGTCAATCCTGATGGGTCTGTTGCTAGTTTAAAAGCCCGCCTTATTGCTAAGGGTTATGCTCAGATATATGGAATTGATTATTCTGATACTTTTTCTCCTGTTGCTAAATTAACATCTGTCAGGCTATTTATATCTTTGGCAGCTACTCATCATTGGCCTCTGCATCAGCTCGACATAAAGAATGCTTTTCTTCATGGTGATCTTCAGGAGGAGGTCTATATGGAGCAACCTCCTGGGTTTGTTGCTCAGGGGGAGTATGGGAAAGTTTGTCACCTTCGTAAATCTTTGTATGGCTTGAAACAGAGTCCTCGTGCTTGGTTTAGAAAGTTTAGCCAGGCCATTGAAACGTTTGGCATGAAGAAAAGCAAGTCTAACCACTCGGTGTTTTACAAAAGGTCTGAAGCAGGCATTATTCTGCTGGTTGTATACGTATATGACATTGTCATTACTGGGAATGATACTGCAGGAATTTTATCTCTTAAGTCCTTTCTTCATGATTAGTTTCATACAAAGGACTTAGGGAACGTTAAAGTATTTTTTGGGTATCGAAGTCACAAGGAGTAAAAAGGGTATTTTTCTATCTCAGAGGAAATATGTCCTTGACTTATTAGCTGAGACAGGAAAGTTGGGGGCAAAACCGAGTAGTACTCCGATGATTCCTAATGTACAATTGACAAGAGATGGTGAACCATTTGAGAATCCCGAGAAATATAGAAGATTGGTGGGAAAGTTGAACTATCTTACAGTGACTCGCCCAGATATTGCATACTCTGTTAGTGTAGTGAGTCAGTTTATGTCATCCCCAACAGTTCATCATTGGGCAGCATTAGAACAAATTCTATGTTACTTGAAAGGAGCACCTGGACGTGGTATCTTGTACACCGATCATGCACACACTCGTATTGAATGCTTCTCAGATGCTGATTGGGCGGGTTCCAAGGTGGATAGAAGATCCACATCAGGCTATTGTGTCTTTGTTGGAGGAAATTTGATCTCATGGAAAAGTAAGAAGCAAAGTGTTGTGTCCCGATCTAGTGCAGAATTAGAATATAGAGCTATGGCTCAGTCCGTGTGTCAAATAATGTGGATATGTCAGCTCTTAACCGAAATAGGGATTAAGACTTCGGTACCAGCAAAATTATGGTGTGATAACCAAGCTGCCATACATATTGCATCTAATCCCGTGTTTCATGAACGAACGAAACATATCGAAATTGATTGCCATTTCGTCCGCGAGAAGATACGGCAAGGATTAATCTCTACAAAGTATCTAAAGACTGGAGAGCAATTGGGTGATCTTTTCACGAAAGCCTTAAATGGGATTCGGATTGATTATCTTTGTAACAAGCTAGGCATGATCAATATCTATGCTCCAGCTTGAGGGAGAGTGTTATAGAATGTCAAAGTAATTAGGTAGGGTTGTGGACTTTTGTGAATAGAATGTCAATGTAATTAGGTAGGGTTGTGGACTTTTGTGATTGCATTTGTGTATATATATGTGTGTTATTCATCCTTCAAAATACAACAAATATATTTTCCTCTACTCAGTCTCTTGTTTCAAGAATTATGTTCGAACCAAAGACTGCAGAAAACTTATATACAACAAGAATATAAAATTGAAAGAAATGTATGTAATTACTTCAGCTTTAGCAAATTCCCATGGGCAATCCAATCAATGTTTTTGCCACAAGCAGGGATTGGTCATTGCAGGTTTCAGTTTGTGCATGCCAAATTTCATAACAAAGATGTGAGGGAGAAAATAATTACAATTTTGCTAGGACCGGATTTATTGCTTTCTGAATCATCTCCTTCTTCGATGTCCTCCTTCTGTTACAAGAATAAGGAGCCAAGTGAAGCAAACTTGTTAGGGCAACACTTACTAGTGCATTGAACTAGGTATAGTGTACTTTCTTGGTTTTATGCAAGAGCTCATTATCCTTGATGCTAACAAAATTATGGTTGCACTGGATTACACCTATATGCTGCAGAAAATGCCCAAGACTCCTTACATTCGCCTTTTGTGGTATTTGATTGCCTAAATTTCCCATGGTACAACTTATTTTAGAGCAACTTTTTTCTCATTTCGATCGAATCCAAAAACTATATATCTCCACTTTTTTTTTTTTTTACACTGTAAAATTATTTCCAGCGCAAACTGAAACTAGGCAGGCACACCTCATAGAAATTAAGGGTGAATTTGATCGGTTAACATGATAAAGAATTGAATTCCTTGGATGGATTTAAAGAATACGAGAAAAATATGTAGGCCAAAACAAGTTGTAGGCATGAAAATGATTTATAGGAAATTGAATGCCATCAAACACCCATAAGATGGACAAGGTGAAACTTTGGGCTTTTCGCAAGGAAAAGAAGTGTAATGTTGAAAACTGTTTGAACTTTCGAATAAGTATAGAATGCTTTGTAACTACTATTTCCAAGCAAAATAAGACAGCTACTATAGCAATTACTCTTTGTCTATACTATATAATAAGATGAACACCCATCTCAAAAGAAGATGTGCAATGCTGATAGCCTAATGGAACAGAGGATAAGATTTCCACTGAAACTATTGGGGCTTCATAATCACAATCTCAAGAAATAAAAGAAAACAATATAGTATATTCCAACAAAACAAAATCCCCAAACTCAGCATATTGACCCATCCCATCTCAGAGTTCCATTTTCATCCCATCTCAGAAATGAAGTTAGTGAGTTGAGGACTTCAGTTTCTTCAATAAAATAAAATAAAGTTTGAAACAGAAGCTGCACAAAACTGATACATGTCGTTTGTAGTTTGAACAGATATCCTATTTTATTTTATTTTCCATTTTTATAAAGGGTAAATTGAATATCTATTTACGATCCGAAGCAATTCATA
This sequence comes from Lonicera japonica, assembly GCA_021464415.1. Lineage (NCBI taxonomy): Eukaryota > Viridiplantae > Streptophyta > Magnoliopsida > Dipsacales > Caprifoliaceae > Lonicera > Lonicera japonica. The sequence continues at coordinate 152,739 of JAKCWG010000843.1, forward strand.
ATATCCAAGAAAAAGAAACGAAGTACAATCCGAAGTGGAGCCAACCAAAAAAGGTTTAACCCCAAACTCTATTGATGACAACACTCTCATCTCATCTCACCTTCTAAAAGCAATTAAGAACCCCAAATAAATAATAAATAGATAGGTAACCAAATAAACTAAATTGTCCACAATTTTTCCCTAAAAACAACTCAACTGTGAATTGGCAACAAATGAAAACCTAATAAAAATGTCCATACATAATGATTCTTCAACACCAAAATGACAACTAAGAACCCTTACATACATCATAGATTGAGAAATAATAATAATGGAACATTCATTGATCAACTACAAATAATTTCACTAAGAAACGGGTAGAGAATTAACAAATGAAATCAATTAGAAGATAAGAAAAAACTGAAACCTAATTTTGGGAATGCATATATATATATATATATATAGAGAGAGAGAGAGAGAAATTAAATAGTTGGGAAACTAAATAGAAAGTAAATGGAAGTAGAAATAGAAGAAGTGAATTACTACATACAGCCACTATTGATCTTCTTGAAGAGTTCTTGATCGAAGAATTAACAATAATAAGGGAACATTCATTCATCAGTGAATATAAATATAAAAACAAATGGAAATCAATCGAAAGATAAGAGAAAACCAGAGAAATTACTTCTTCCTGTACGTTCTCCCAAAAACTGAAACCTAATTATCGGAATGCATATATATATAGAAATCAAATAATTCGGAAACTAAATTGAAAGTAATTGGAAGTATAAATAGAAGAAGTGAATTACTACTTACTGCCATTATTATTACTAATCTTCTTGAAGAAGAAGAGCTTCAATTCAAACGGTGCTCTACCCGCCAAGGGAGAAGTAAATGGAGAGCGCGAGAGGAATAACATTTTTATAAATTAAGAATTTATGTTTGACCGACCTTAAAAAAATGTAAAAAGTTAGTTTTGTATTAGATTTTTTAAATTGCATTTTTTTTATAAAATTATGTAAAATTTAGTTTGCACTACATATTTTTAACTATATTATTATAAATAAATATTTAATTGACAGTATTTTAGAATAATTTTAACAAATTATATCTTCAAAACTTATTTATTAATAAAATAGACATAATAATTGTTTCAGAGTTATGCAAAATTAAGTTTGCACTCTTTATTTTCTAAAATATTATTATGTATTTGTGTTTATTTGACGTTGTTTTAAAGTTTTATGAATGAGATATAAGAATATACTTGTTAAAAAATAAAAATATATTGCGCAAAACAAATTTGCATTAAATTTTTTTAATTGCAAAGTTAAGTTTGCACTCGGTCAAAGCCCTTATTTTAAAACACAATTGATAAACAAGCTCTTATTTTAGAATGATAATGATATCTAAGCCCCTATTTATAAAAAAAAAATATTATTCATTGATTTTTTTGACATTATTACACAAAACATTTTATCTGATTTTTAGCAAATTTTATTACTTTATTTATGTAATATATTTTTCTAGAAATTAGATAGATGGTCTTATTACACATTGATTTTTACCAAAAATCCAATGAATAATATTTTTTTGAATGAAGGGCCTATTTTTAATTGGTAATTAGTGTAAGAGGCCTATTTTATTTTATATTTTAAATGAATGTATTTGAATAAATTTAAATATCATTTAATTAATAAAAACATGTTATATATTACCTAAATTACCCCCTCTTTATGAATTTTGCACAAAAAATATGGACTGCAAAGTTCATATTGCAATAAAACATGAACTGCCAAGTTCATATTGCAGTGAAATATGGATTGCAATATGAACTTTGCACTAGAAATATGAACTAGGGTTGATGTCGGAAATCCGAAAACCGAACGAACGAACCGAACCGATCCGATATGAACCGAAATAATCCGAATCGAAAAAAAAATCGAAACCGAAATAAGAAACCGAAATAAAAACCGAAAAAATCGGATCGGTTCGGGTTCGGGTTCGGGTTCGGTTGATCCGAAAAGCCCCGAATTGCCCCGAAACTCATTAAAAAAAAAGGCAAAACTCAAAAGACCTAATATCATTTCTGCCTCAGTGCCTGTTAGTGCCGCCTCTCACTCTCTCAGTCTCAGCCCTCTCTCACACTCACTCATCTCCGCCTCTCTCACTCTGTCGCTCATCTCGCCTTTCACTCACAAGCTCTTCTCTAGTTCTCTCGTCTCTCACACAGTCACACTCGTCTGCGTCATCTCGTCTCTCACTCAAAGACGCAGGCCGCAGCTCATCGCCTCGTCCTCACTCCTCAGACGATTGGTAAATCTTTCTAATTCTTCAAGTTTTCTTTGCAATTTCTAATGTAGATTTGAACTAAATCAAAAGAAAAATGTTAGATTTGATGTTGATATTTCGTGTAAATAGTTATATACTGTTACTGTGCAATTTATGTTTATAAGTGTATATATTTCGTAGTGATGCTGTGTATATTGTATAAGGGGATAAAATTGCAGGAATATTAATATATAGATATATGTTTGTGTTTATACGTGTATTCGAGGAAGGGTGAGGGTGAGCCGTGAGTGTGTTTGAAGTTTGAACCATTGAATATATATATATATATAAAGACTAAAGAGAGAGCAGGTAGTATAGTTAACTAGTAATTATATATATATATATATATATATTTGCTTTTATGTTCTAGACTTGTAATTTTAAAAATTTTTTCTAGAAATTGAAGTCATTAATTACATCAAATGTCGGCATTTCTTATTAGATAGAAGCCGATCGATGTGGAAGAAGATGAGGGATATATGAATAAGAATTGGAAGAGGAGTCTGAGGATCGAAAAAACATAAGTCAGTATTGCGGCTAATATTTTTTAATAAAGACTATATATATATTTTAAGTTGTGTTATAGCTAGACTAGATGGGCTTAAATTGTTTGTTATTTGAAACTTAGAGAGATGTTGATATATATATATAGCTAGCTTGAATTCCAGATAGTATTGCTAGTATTAAATTATACCATGAAGTTATTTGACTAAAGTGAGAGTAAACACATTAAAAATGTATTGAATAATTAATACCATGAGAAAAAAAAATAACAATAGTGATCAAATTAAAATTAATTAACCTAGCTAAGGGGATCCTGCTCTAAAGAAGAGAAGAGAGACACACATAGAAAAAACTTTATTTTTTCATTGAAAAATCTAGATAAAATAATATCACCAGGTTAGTAAATTAAATCGATGGTTTGTTACTATTTTTTTTTTATGTCATCAACTTGTTTGTTACTAGCAACTTCTAGTTGTGCATTTAGCACCTTCTGAACAACAATCATAATGTATTTAGCACTAACCAGAAGGTGCTAAATGCATTTAGCACCTTCTGAACACCAACTAAAAGGTGCTAAATGCATTTAGCACCACCTGGACAGCAACCAGAAGGTGATAAATGCATTTAGCACCTTCTGATCAATAACCAGAAGGTGCTAAATGCACAACTAGAAGGTGCTAAATGCATTTAGCACCACTTGGACAGAAACCAAAAGGTGCTAAATGCATTTAGCACCTTCTGAACAATAACTAGAAGGTGCTAAATGCATTTAGCACCACCTGGAGCACCTTCTAAGCACCAACCAGAAGGTGCTAAATGCATTTGTTTGTACTTTGTAGACTATTGTCATAGATTATTTTGAAAGTTTGTGAACACTTTTATGGACTTTTAAATATTTGTGGATTGTTTTATGAACTTTAAAATGTTTGTTATGGATTGTTTAATATTTATGGACATTTTATAAGTTGATTTAGTGCAGTTTTAGTATAGCTTTATTGGAAATTTTAGTGCTGTTTTTTGTGCTGTTTTGGTGCTTTTTTGTGTTATTTTTGTGCAATTTTTGTGCATATTTGGTGCAGTTTGTAAGCCAATTTCAGTGCTGTTTTTTGTGCAATTTTTAAAGCAGTTTTTGTGCATATTTGGTGCAGTTGTAGTGCAGATTTGGTCTATTTTTTGTGCATATTTGGTGCAGTTTGTAGGCCAATTTTAATGCTATTTTTGGTGCATTTTTTAAAGCAGTTTCTGTGCATTTTGGTGCATTTTGCAGGCCAATTTTAATGCTATTTTTGGTGCAGTTTTTAAAGCAGTTTCTGTGCATTTTGGTGCAGTTTGTAGGCCAATTTTAGTGCTGATTTTTGAGTAGTTTTTAAATCAGTTTCTTTGCATATTTGGTGCAGTTGTAGTGCAGATTTTTGTGCATATTTGGTGCAGTTTGTAGGCCAATTTTAATGTTGTTTTTGGTGCAGTTTTTTAAGCAGTTTCTGTGCATTTTGGTGCAATTTGTAGGCCAATTTCAATGCTATTTTTTGTGCAGTTTTTAAAGCAATTTATATCCATATTTGGTGTTGTTTTGGTGCAGTTGTAGTGCAGATTTAGTGTATTTTTTGGCAGATTGTAATGTTTTTAATGTTGTTTTTAATTAAAGTGTTAGCAATATAAAACAAAACCGAATGAGATCGAACCGGACCGAAACCGAATAATTTGGGGAGGGTTTGGGTTCCATAGATTAAAAAACCGAAACCGAACTATAAAATTTGGGGAGGGTTTGGGGTACCCCAATCTCTACCCCGACCGAAACCGAAAACACCCCTAATATGAACTGCAAAGTTCACATCGCTGTAAAATATGGACTGAAATATGAACTTTGCACCAAAAACATGGACTGCAAAGTTCATATTACAGTAAAATATGGACTGCAAAATTCATATTACTGTAAAATATGGACTGCAAAGTTCATATTGCAGTCCATATTTTAATGCATATTGGTATCTTTTTCGTTTATTTTGAGGGTTGTGATGTCATTTTACAATGAAAAAAAAGACACATGTCATATTATCAATAAAATAAAAAAATAGGCCCTTTATTTACAAAAAAAGTATTCCTTGGCTTTAGTGTGAAAATCTTTCTCTAATAAGACATTTTTTTTTAATTGTCCCTATATTTTTCCCCTGTTGAGTAAAAACTCTATGTTATTTTATTACTTTGTTTCATTTACTTCTATTACATGAATATACAAAAATATAAAAAAAAACCTTCAACAAAGCTTCTTTACTAGCTTTCTTTCGAGAGGTATTCAATAATTAATTATCTTTTTTTTTCTTTTTTCTTTTTAACAAAATCTTCGTATTATTTAGCATATCCTTGTGTATCATAACGTACAACACATTCTCTGCTTCTTTCTTTCTATTATTTATGTATATCTTTTTGCTCTCTAGTTCAAAGTGATTTCTCTGCATAATGTATTGATTTGAGGTTTTTTTTTTTAATAATGAAACTCTATCATTAAACTTTTGTCATGACTCAATTTTATATTACTACAAAAATTTAATTGCTCTTTTTATTATTTTCAAATGTCATTGTTATATGATATTTTTTCCCGTTGCGATTTTATTGTGTACTTATATGATTTTTCTTTATAATGAATTGATTTGAGTTTATTTTATTTTTTTAACCTTTATCTTTTAGTTTATTTTTTTTTGACTAATTTATATATGATTAAAAAAATTCTAATTACTCTTTCTGTATCTGTTTCAAATGCCATTGTTATATGATTTTTTTTCAAATTTATTGCTTTACTTATATTACATGAAGATACAAAAATATAAAAGGGCCTCAAAACAAAAATTCGCCTAGAGCCCCTCAAAACTCAAGGGTGGCCTTGCAGATGCGTCCAAGTTGTTGCAAATTATTTGCCTATGTTTTACACCGATTAGATTGCCTGGACCTGAATATGACTACTGTGTGAATAAAGAAAAAGACAAAAAAGCAAAATGCCAAAAAGTAACATCATTTAGCCTAAAAAGATACCTACGTACTCCACAACCACTTGTATTTGTCTTAGTAGAGTTTTCTAGATGCCCTACTATAATGGTGATTTTATGATGATTATTTAGATGATTTAGGGTTAAAGACGTAAGAACCTTTGTATTGGAGGACGAGTACAAGAGTAAGACATGCTAAGGAACTATAATAAGGTAGTACAAATGAGATTAGGCAACTTGCTAGTAGCATATTCTTAAAAGAGATTCATTCTACCTTATTTTATGTAATTGCGTTGCTTAATAGGAGACTGGCTTAAGTTATCTTACTTAAATATTTTAGAAAGTGGCCTCATAATTTGGAGCCACCACATTGTATAAATAAGTTATACTACTTACCTATGGGCTTAAATAACAATCAGCCTAATATACGCTAAACTCATAGGAATACCCTTCTTCTCAACTAAATTGAAAAGCATTCCTTTTCTTTTATAACCACATTAATGAACAGTGAACAAGCAATTTGCTTGTAAGCTTTATTAAGTATATTAAAATGAATGAGTGAGGATAAATTAGCCATGAGAAGAATAAATGAAGAGGAATGAAGGGGAAAAGATTAGAGGAAATGATTTGTTGCAAACTTACTAATTGGTGTGAGGGCTACCCCGCCAACTAATTAAGCGTGGGTATTTGAGCTGGGGTTACAATCTTTGACATAAATTAGTTTAGCGTTTGTATGGGCACACAATAAACTAAAGCGTCGACTTATAGTTATTTGTGATGGCAATGTTCTTCGAAGTTCATTTCTTTTATTGAAAAAACATAAATAGTAGTTAATAATGGATTATTATACTTATTTAAGACGTATAATATATACGTATATATGAAATTATTATACTATGATATTCTACAATTCTATTGTCGTATAGAGAGAGATGAGAGAATATTGATTGTATTGAATTATTATGAACATTACAAGATAAAAAGCCCTATATATAGGATTGTACAAAGGATATAAATAAGGAAGTAAATCATCATTGATATGAACACAATAAATGCTAAGAGCTAAATAAGGATAAATACACAAGTCAACTCTAGAGAATATTTTAGTAATATTCTAACACTCCCCCTTAAGTTGGCGCACATATATTGAACATGTCCAACTTGCTAATTAACTTGGCGAATATCTTTGTTGTCACTGCTTTGTTGTGTATGTCATCCAACTAGTCTTTAGAGCGTACATGTGGAGCAGAAACGACAATCTCTTCTAATTTCTCTTTGATGAAGAACCTGTCTACTTCAACATGTTTTTTCCCTATTATGTTGAATTGGATTATGTGCATTATCGCATGCTACTTTATTATCACAGTATAGCATCATAGGTTCCTTCGAAGGATAACCTAGATCTATCAGTAACAGCTTTCCCCATAATAATTCTTGGATTCCGACTTCCATTCCTCTATATTTTGCTTCCACGCTCGATCGAAATATAACATTTTATTTCGAACTCCTCTAATTGACCAAATTGTCACTTACAAATGTGAAGTATCATGATATAGATCTTATACCACCTATATTGCCTGCCTAATTAGCATTAGTATATCCCTCAATCTTCAGGAAATTCTTATTTTTCTAGAACAATATCCTTTTTTCAGGAACTGCATTAAGATAAGGATTAACTACATTTTAATACATTGTACTTACACTCACTTTCCAAACAATACGTTATACTTTTTTTTCTCAAATATAACAACTTCTTATTGTTTATTTGCAATCGGTACATCTGTTATGTTAGTCTTTTAACATCGTCAAATAAATATGACGTGGCATTTATTTATCATTTTAACTTGCCACATCAGATGTAGAGGTCAGCTAAAATTAATTCTTCTTTTTTTTTCTCATACCCATTACAGAAAAAACTTAAAAAAAACCCTCATCCTTATTCTTCAACCACTCCCACCTCTTTCTCTCTCTCTCTCTCTTCATCTCATATCCTACCCTATTTTCCCCTTCCGTTGTAAAATTAAATTCCTCTCTCATTTCTCAAACCCACCAACACCTTTTGGATGATTTCTTGACGGCCGGTGATGACTTTTTTTTTGACGAACTTCTCGATTTTTTAAAGCAAGCACTGAGGAAGATACCGAAGAAAAAAAAAGTTGTCATATTTGTCTACTTCACTTCCTCAAAAAACAGAGTACTCCAACCATACCACAAATAATTTCTCTGTTCCTCTGAGTGAACTATGTTTACCAGTAAGTAAAGCCAAGCCCTTCGCCTCACTCATTTGGCTTCAGTTTCGCATTGATAATTTTATTACTAATTAACTGAACCAAGTTTTTCTTGTTCTTGTAAGGGTACTAATTATTAAGCATTTGAAGTGGAAATTCAGGGAAAATAAAGAATATAAATGGGCTCTGTTTCTTTGTTACTTGATTTGGGTTGATTTTGGTCTCGTGATGTATAACTTAATTAAAGTTGTTTAATTCAAGGAAAATGGCGATGGAGATGACGATGGTAATGGTGGTAGGCAACCGGAGACGATGAAGATGATGATTTAATGTATTGAGTGTTTGGATGTATTGGATTTAGTACGAAAGATAAAGTGCCAGAGATGGAGAGATAATGAAGGGGTAGAGAGAGAAGGAAGATGAGAGAGAGTTATCAGTGCCGGAGGAAAAGTAGCGAAGGTACCGGAGATGGTGAAAGAAGAAGGTAGAAGCTGACGTGGCTACTTTGTTGGCAAGTTAAAATGCTAAATGAGATGCCACGTCATATTTACTTGACGGTGTTAAAAAACTAACATAACGGATGTATCGATTATAAACAAACAGAAAGAATGTTGTTATATTTGAGAAAAAAAATATAATGTACCTTCTGGAAAATAGGTGTAAGTACAATATACTAAAATGTAGTTAATCCTTAAAATAACTGATAATCCTCGTAACTGCATGTATATGTTTCTCTCCCAGATTGTTCATGAATTAACTAATTATACTCAATGCATACGATATGTCAAGCCTTGTGTGTAAGATACATTAATTTTTCCACCAAATCTTTGATAATGCCCTTTATTAACAAGCACTTGATCTGCTTCAATTTTTCAACTTCAATCCTTTCTCCATGGAGGTATCTGATGGTTGGCAATCAGACATTTTGATTTCATTCAATAAGTCTAAGGTATACTTTCTCTGAGATAAGAAGATGCCTTTTAGAGATCTGGACACCTCGATTCCCAGAAAGTGTTTTAAGTCCTTAATGTCTTTCATCTCGAACTCCCGAGATAAATATCCTCTAATGCTTCTTGTTCACGAGGGTCATTTATGTAAAAGATAAGTGACGTAGCCTTCTCGTGAGTTTTCTTTAAAAATAAAGTATGATTAAAATTACTCTAGTTGTAACCAAACTTTCGCATCGATCTTGTTGACATTGAAAGTCTTAATCTTATTTTGATAATAACAATAAATCAATCATGTGTAATTTAACATGTTCTTGATATAAGATTATAGATTTCTTATTTGAAAAATCAAGAATAACATGATTGCTCAAAGAAAGTTTAACAAGGATCATTTAATCAATATCCGATTTAGTCAACGAAGCATTGGGCTAAAATCGATCTATCCGAATCAATATCATTCTTCTACAAGCGTTGAACAAGACAAGAAGATCAATCTCATCACTCACAAGCTAGCAATGCAAATCCATGGAGCACAAAGATCAAAGATCATATGCCAAAGCTTTAAGGAAAAAAGCTTCAAGTGAAGAATCAATTTGAAGAAACAAATCGAAACATTCGAAGACTCATTTATTCGGTAATTGAGTGTTTGCTTAGGATTAATGTAAAGTTTCTTAATTGATTGATTATATAGCTTAAACATGAACTTGCATCATTATTAGATTGATCAAAACCAAGTTTGAATCAAAATCATTTCAAAACATTATTCTTGCACAAACCGGTTTTGAAATAAATTCATAATTAATTCATATGAATGAATTTTGATACAAAAACTTATTTGGGAGTATTAGAAACTTATTTGGAACACTCCCCAAGCATTAGAATCAATTTTGGAGTTATATTACAAAAATTGAAAAATTGCACAAAAACTCCACCCACCAGAAGCATGTAGTCGACTACATGATTAATGGGTGAGTAGACTACATTACTGTTGAGGTCATGTAGTCGACTACATGGGCATCAGTGTAGTGGACTACCCTTGCCAGAATATAGCCGTTGGAACTTTGTTTAAAGTGCATTTTTGCCCCATTAATTTATATCTCCACCACAAACGGCTATATCACTTTTGGGACTATAAATCTGACTTCCAAGACTCATTCTAAACACCTTGAATCATTTATACACTTCATACTTCATCTATCTTCATTATTCAAAGATTCAAGAAATTATTTTTGATCAATCATTATCATTTGAGCTATATCTTCTTGATCAAATAGGATAACTCTAGTGTGAGCTTCAAATTGTATTCTTTATACACTTGAGAGAGTTATTGTAAATTGGTGTGAATCACCAAACAATTAAATTTCATTGTGAGAGGTAAATCTCATAGGAAAAACAAGAAGGTAAATTGTTGTTTAGTTTTTGTGAAAGGTAAATTTCACAAGGTTAGCAAGAGGGTATCTTGTGAGAGTATTGTGGTGTAGCAATACTTGTAGAGTGTGTGAGAAAACACTTGTAGAGGTTTGATCTTCACCCGGAAGGAGATCGGTTTTAGTGGAAGTTCTCGGGGAACTAACCGAGTGCGGAGTAGGGGTTTCCAAGCCGAACCGTGTGGACAAAAAATCTTGACTTCGATTGGTTCAATCTTTCTAACTCAATCTCTTTATTATTGATTGTTTAAATTGTTTGATATTGCTTAATTATTTGCTCTTGTGCTTGATTGTTTATTTGCTTACATTCCTTGATAAATTTGTTTAGTAAATTGTTTTACTTAAACATTTTCGAAAAGTTTTTAAATTCCGCATTAAGTTTCATAAACCCTATTTACCCCCCCTCTAGGGTTGAAATCCGACCAACAATTGGTATCAGAGGGAGTACTCTTGTTTTTTATTTCACAATCTAAGAGTACTCGATCATGTCTTATTATCAAGGAACCGGCCTTTCCGAAGGTGCATCTACTTATAGACCACCATTGCTTGATGGCAAAAACTATAACTATTGGAAAAATAGAATGTGTATATTTTTATAAGCTAATGATTTTGAACAATTGAAGGTTACACTTGTTGGACCTTATGAAATTACAAAAATCGACGAAAAGGGAAATGTTATTCCCAAGTCAATATCCGAATACAATGAGCATGATATTAAAAAAATTCAATTTAATGCTAAAGCTTTAAATTCATTACATTGTGCTTTGACTATGGATGAATATAATAAAATCTCTAGTTGCAAAACCGCAAAAGAGATTTGGGACAAGCTTGAGGTTACCTATGAAGGAACCTCTCAAGTGAAGGAGGACAATATTAATATTCTTGTCCATGATTATGAATTGTTTAAAATGGAGCCTAACGAATCACTTACTTCAATGTATAGTCGATTTTCTATTCTCACTAACGCTTTAGACCTTCTTGGCAAGGTTTACTCTAATGAAGAGAAAATTCGAAAGATTCTTAGGATTCTTCCAAGAAAATGGAGACCTAAGGTAACGGCTATTCAAGAAGCCAAGAATCTCAAGACACTAAGCATGGATGAACTCTTGGGGTCTCTCAAAATCCATGAGAAAGAATTAGAAAGAGAAGATGAAGCCAATTCAAAAGCCAAGAAATCTCTCGCCCTCAAAGCAAATCAACTAAAGAATGATGAAGAGTTGAAAGGAGATGGAGGCATGGCACTTCTCTCTAGGAAATTTGAGAAATTCCTAGCAAAGAAGAAATACTCCCAAGGGAAGACCGACAACAATCCCTCTTCCTCAAATAATGATAGATCAACTCATCCTAAAGTTAACAATGAGGAAAAAAATGCTTTCATTGTCAAAAACCGGGACATTACAAGTCAAATTGTCCAGTTAAAAGAAAAGAAAGAGAAAGAGAAAAAGGAAAGGTTGTACAAAAGATTGAAAGAAGCTCTCAAAGGACATTCAAGCGAATCGGCTGAAGACAAATCCGATATCGAGTCGAGTGATGAAGAGATGGCACACATTTGCCTTATGGCAAAAGATGATGAGGCATACAAATCATTCCCTCGTCGATGAAGCACTCATGAAGGCTACCATTTTCTCTCCGTGGCCTAGATCCCTTTTTGATGTTGCCATAGGGGGAGAAAATGTGTGTTGGTAGTAATCAATGTTCGTAAGACTATTAAATGCTTTATGTCTTTAACATTGATAATTATTTTCTTTTGAAAATCTATTTGAGATCAAAATTATTTTATTGGTTTTAAAACTATCTCAAATATTTGCAATACTTTTTAAAAATCATTTATTTTATCTATGCATAAATTGAGGGGGAGCATATTTCAATTATTTATATGCTATTTATGCTTGTTATTGAAAACACACATTAATTTATTGTCATCATCAAAAAGGGGGAGATTGTTGACCTTGAAGGTCTTAATCTTATTTTAATAATAACAATAAATCAATCATGTGTAATTTAACATGTTCTTGATATAAGATTATAGATTTCTTATTTGAAAAATCAAGAATAGCATGATTGCTCAAAGAAAGTTTGACAAGGATCATTCAATCAATATCCGATCTAGTCAACGAAGCATTGGACTAAAACCGATCTATCCGAATCAAGATCATTCTTCTACAAGCGTTGGACAAGACAAGAAGATCAATCTCATCACTCACAAGATAGCAATGCAAATCCATGGAGCACAAAGATCAAAGATCATATGCCAAAGCTTCCAGGAAAAAGCTTCAAGTGAAGAATCAATTTGAATAAACAAATCGAAGCATTCGAAGACTCATTTATTTGGTAATTGAGTGTTTGCTTAGGATTAATGTAAAGTTTCTTAATTGATTGATTATATAGCTTAAACATGAACTTGCATCATTATTAGATTGATCAAAACCAAGTTTGAATCAAAATCATTTCAAAACATTATTCTTGCAAAAACCGGTTTTGAAATAAATTCATAATTAATTCATATGATTGAATTTTGATACAAAAACTTATTTGGGAGTCTTAGAAACTTATTTGGAACACTCCCCAAGCATTAGAATCAATTTTGGAATCATATTGCAAAAATTGAAAAATTGCACAAAAACTCCACCCACCAGAAGCATGTAGTCGACTACGTGATTAATGGGTGAGTAGACTACATTACTGTTGAGGTCATGTAGTCGATTACATGGGCATCAGTGTAGTCGACTACCCTTGCCAGAATATAGCCGTTGGAACTTTGTTTAAAGTGCATTTTTGCCCCATTAATTTATATCTCCACCACAAACGGCTAGATCACTTTTGGGACTATAAATCTGACTTCCAAGACTCATTCTAAACACCTTGAATCATTTATACACTTCATACTTCATATATCTTCATTATTCAAAGATTCAAGAAATTATTTTTGATCAATCATTATCATTTGAGCTATATCTTCTTGATCAAATAGGATAACTCTAGTGTGAGCTTCAAATTGTATTCTTTATACACTTGAGAGAGTTATTGTAAATTGGTGTGAATCACCAAACAATTAAATTTCATTGTGAGAGGTAAATCTCATAGGAAAAACAAGAAGGTAAATTGTTGTTTAGTTTTTGTGAAAGGTAAATTTCACAAGGTTAGCAAGAGGGTATCTTGTGAGAGTATTGTGGTGTAGCAATACTTGTAGAGTGTGTGAGAAAACACTTGTAGAGGTTTGATCTTCACCCGGAAGGAGATCGGTTTTAGTGGAAGTTCTCGGGGAACTAACCGAGTGCGGAGTAGGGGTTTCCAAGCCGAACCGTGTGGACAAAAAATCTTGACTTCGATTGGTTCAATCTTTCTAACTCAATCTCTTTATTATTGATTGTTTAAATTGTTTGATATTGCTTAATTATTTGCTCTTGTGCTTGATTGTTTATTTGCTTACATTCCTTGATAAATTTGTTTAGTAAATTGTTTTACTTAAACATTTTCGAAAAGTTTTTAAATTCCGCATTAAGTTTCATAAACCCTATTTACCCCCCCTCTAGGGTTGAAATCCGACCAACAATTGGTATCAGAGGGAGTACTCTTGTTTTTTATTTCACAATCTAAGAGTACTCGATCATGTCTTATTATCAAGGAACCGGCCTTTCCGAAGGTGCATCTACTTATAGACCACCATTGCTTGATGGCAAAAACTATAACTATTGGAAAAATAGAATGTGTATATTTTTATAAGCTAATGATTTTGAACAATTGAAGGTTACACTTGTTGGACCTTATGAAATTACAAAAATCGACGAAAAGGGAAATGTTATTCCCAAGTCAATATCCGAATACAATGAGCATGATATTAAAAAAATTCAATTTAATGCTAAAGCTTTAAATTCATTACATTGTGCTTTGACTATGGATGAATATAATAAAATCTCTAGTTGCAAAACCGCAAAAGAGATTTGGGACAAGCTTGAGGTTACCTATGAAGGAACCTCTCAAGTGAAGGAGGACAATATTAATATTCTTGTCCATGATTATGAATTGTTTAAAATGGAGCCTAACGAATCACTTACTTCAATGTATAGTCGATTTTCTATTCTCACTAACGCTTTAGACCTTCTTGGCAAGGTTTACTCTAATGAAGAGAAAATTCGAAAGATTCTTAGGATTCTTCCAAGAAAATGGAGACCTAAGGTAACGGCTATTCAAGAAGCCAAGAATCTCAAGACACTAAGCATGGATGAACTCTTGGGGTCTCTCAAAATCCATGAGAAAGAATTAGAAAGAGAAGATGAAGCCAATTCAAAAGCCAAGAAATCTCTCGCCCTCAAAGCAAATCAACTAAAGAATGATGAAGAGTTGAAAGGAGATGGAGGCATGGCACTTCTCTCTAGGAAATTTGAGAAATTCCTAGCAAAGAAGAAATACTCCCAAGGGAAGACCGACAACAATCCCTCTTCCTCAAATAATGATAGATCAACTCATCCTAAAGTTAACAATGAGGAAAAAAATGCTTTCATTGTCAAAAACCGGGACATTACAAGTCAAATTGTCCAGTTAAAAGAAAAGAAAGAGAAAGAGAAAAAGGAAAGGTTGTACAAAAGATTGAAAGAAGCTCTCAAAGGACATTCAAGCGAATCGGCTGAAGACAAATCCGATATCGAGTCGAGTGATGAAGAGATGGCACACATTTGCCTTATGGCAAAAGATGATGAGGCATACAAATCATTCCCTCGTCGATGAAGCACTCATGAAGGCTACCATTTTCTCTCCGTGGCCTAGATCCCTTTTTGATGTTGCCATAGGGGGAGAAAATGTGTGTTGGTAGTAATCAATGTTCGTAAGACTATTAAATGCTTTATGTCTTTAACATTGATAATTATTTTCTTTTGAAAATCTATTTGAGATCAAAATTATTTTATTGGTTTTAAAACTATCTCAAATATTTGCAATACTTTTTAAAAATCATTTATTTTATCTATGCATAAATTGAGGGGGAGCATATTTCAATTATTTATATGCTATTTATGCTTGTTATTGAAAACACACATTAATTTATTGTCATCATCAAAAAGGGGGAAATTGTTGACCTTGAAGGTCTTAATCTTATTTTAATAATAACAATAAATCAATCATGTGTAATTTAACATGTTCTTGATATAAGATTATAGATTTCTTATTTGAAAAATCAAGAATAGCATGATTGCTCAAAGAAAGTTTGACAAGGATCATTCAATCAATATCCGATCTAGTCAACGAAGCATTGGACTAAAACCGATCTATCCGAATCAAGATCATTCTTCTACAAGCGTTGGACAAGACAAGAAGATCAATCTCATCACTCACAAGATAGCAATGCAAATCCATGGAGCACAAAGATCAAAGATCATATGCCAAAGCTTCCAGGAAAAAGCTTCAAGTGAAGAATCAATTTGAATAAACAAATCGAAGCATTCGAAGACTCATTTATTTGGTAATTGAGTGTTTGCTTAGGATTAATGTAAAGTTTCTTAATTGATTGATTATATAGCTTAAACATGAACTTGCATCATTATTAGATTGATCAAAACCAAGTTTGAATCAAAATCATTTCAAAACATTATTCTTGCAAAAACCGGTTTTGAAATAAATTCATAATTAATTCATATGATTGAATTTTGATACAAAAACTTATTTGGGAGTCTTAGAAACTTATTTGGAACACTCCCCAAGCATTAGAATCAATTTTGGAATCATATTGCAAAAATTGAAAAATTGCACAAAAACTCCACCCACCAGAAGCATGTAGTCGACTACGTGATTAATGGGTGAGTAGACTACATTACTGTTGAGGTCATGTAGTCGATTACATGGGCATCAGTGTAGTCGACTACCCTTGCCAGAATATAGCCGTTGGAACTTTGTTTAAAGTGCATTTTTGCCCCATTAATTTATATCTCCACCACAAACGGCTAGATCACTTTTGGGACTATAAATCTGACTTCCAAGACTCATTCTAAACACCTTGAATCATTTATACACTTCATACTTCATATATCTTCATTATTCAAAGATTCAAGAAATTATTTTTGATCAATCATTATCATTTGAGCTATATCTTCTTGATCAAATAGGATAACTCTAGTGTGAGCTTCAAATTGTATTCTTTATACACTTGAGAGAGTTATTGTAAATTGGTGTGAATCACCAAACAATTAAATTTCATTGTGAGAGGTAAATCTCATAGGAAAAACAAGAAGGTAAATTGTTGTTTAGTTTTTGTGAAAGGTAAATTTCACAAGGTTAGTAAGAGGGTATCTTGTGAGAGTATTGTGGTGTAGCAATACTTGTAGAGTGTGTGAGAAAACACTTGTAGAGGTTTGATCTTCACCCGGAAGGAGATCGGTTTTAGTGGAAGTTCTCGGGGAACTAACCGAGTGCGGAGTAGGGGTTTCCAAGCCGAACCGTGTGGACAAAAAATCTTGACTTCGATTGGTTCAATCTTTCTAACTCAATCTCTTTATTATTGATTATTTAAATTGTTTGATATTGCTTAATTATTTGCTCTTGTGCTTGATTGTTTATTTGCTTACATTCCTTGATAAATTTGTCATTTTCGAACAGTTTTTAAATTCCGCATTAAGTTTCATAAACCCTATTCACCCCCCCTCTAGGGTTGAAATTCGACCAATAGATCTCACCCGAACCACGCTCTTGGAGATTGTTTCAGACCATACAAGGACTTCTTTAACTTGCAGACTTTATTTATATACTCAATATGAATCTTATACCCAGGTGGAAACTCCATATTCACATATTCTTCTAACTTACCATGTAGAAATGCATTATTTACAATGAATTGTTGTAAAGGCCAACCCAAGTTTTCTGCTAATAAGGGTAATACCGCATAGTGTTAATCTTTGCTACGGGTACAAATGTCTCTAGATAATCAATTCATTGTGTCTGTATGTAACCTTTTACAATCAATCTTGCTTTGAATCTTTCTATTGTTTTATCTCCTTTAAACTTCACAATGCACACCCATTTGCAACCCATTCGCTTATTTCTTGCTGATAGTTTAATCACTTCCCACGTATCATTTTTGAATACGGATTTCATCTCATCGTCTATTGCTGATTTCCATGTAAGATTAACTAAAGCTTCCTTCACAATGTTAGGAATAGGTACATAAGATAATTGATTCACAAAAGATTTGTTAGATGCAGTTAACTGATCATAAGACATATAATTACTCATAGGGTATCTGACTTTACTTATGAAATATGGATCATATGTTAGTTTAGGTACATCTCTATTTGATATGTTATGAAGTTGTTTTTTAGGAATAATAAAAGAGGATATATGGGAGGACTCGGTTTCAAGTGTATTTAAAATGGGCGATTAGTAATTTATGTCAGGCAGTGGTGGTTCAACATTAGTAGGACAACTTCAGCGGGCAAGGTTGCGGTGATATATCTGAAGATGGTTCCATTTCGGTTGGCAAGGTTGTTAGTGGCGAACTCAACGTCGAAGTTGGGAATACATCTATTGAACCCATCTATTTTTTATTAAGATTCCCAAATAGCTAAACTTCTTTATAATGTTCATTCTAAAGTTCAAGATAATGAAAGTACATAATATATTTGTGGAATGTCATGTCCATGGTGACATACATTTTCTGAGTTTGGGGATGATAGATACCTTATCTATAAAGATGTATACTCTATAAATACGAACTTGAGAGCACAAGATTCAAGCTTGGTCTATTGTTCCTTCGGTAAATTGAAAAATAAAACACATCCAAACACCCGTGGGGGAAGATTCGACATTGTTGGCCCCCATTAGTGATGCTTGGACCACTTCTAACATATGTTGATTATTCTTTTTTGCAACTTTGTTTTGCTGAGAGGTATAAGGGCATGTAGTTTACTAAACAATACCATGAAGCTTGAGATATTCCATTAATTCTATACCCATATACTCACCATCGTTATCGCTGGGAGAACTTAAATGGTAGCCTTATATTGTGTATTGATCTATTTATAAAATCTCTACACTAAAGTACTAACTTCACCTTTAGAGTTCATTGGACATACCCATGTCATTTTAGTACAATCACCAATAAAAGTAATAAACCATCATATACCACTTAAAAATGAAATAGGAAATGGACCCCAAACATTAGAATGCACAAGTGTGAACACCTCATTTTGCGACCCCCGCAAGAATCCTGATCTCCAAAGAAATGAACACTCATGCATGCACGAGCATTCTTAGATGCACACGTACTTTGCATATGTCATACAGGTCAAAGAAGAAAGCCGAAAGGACCCCGGATGAGAAGTTACAGAATTATCAAAAACTGTCGGAACCGAAAACCATTAAAACTCTTGAAAACTGGTGAAAGGAGAGTTACGCATTTCTGATCATTCTCAAACTTTGAGAATTGTTAGACATTACCATAAGGTGTAGCATACTCAAAAATCAGCTCGATTCGACGGTCGGATCTCCAAAAATTCATAAAACCATGAGTTTATTTCGGGTGATCAAATGGAGGCCTTCTCGAAGTTAAAATGATCTAAAGTTTGGTCAGTAGATAGGTCTTATCGTGGGGAAGAATATATTCAAAGTTTAGCTTTGTCAGACATGGGATCATCAAGAATCAATTTGTCTATCATGCAATTCTAGTCAAAATGTCCTTTGTAGTAAATTAAAATAAATAAAGGCCTTCCCGAATTCGGATCGACCTCAAATTTGGATACAAGCTATAAAACATTTAGAGGGAAAACATATACAAAATTCAGGAAAATCCAATGGCTAGAAGTTCAATTGTCTAGGTTGTTGTATGAAAGTACATTTCCTACGTGGGAACAAACTCTTTGTACCAAGTTGAGGAGACCAAGTCCTTCCCGAATTTTGATCGTCTCCAATTTTTTAGAGAGTCTAGAAGACTTCTACTGGCAATACATATCCAAAAATCAGCATCATCTAACGGTTATAACTTATTTGTTGTACAAACAAGTCACCTTGTCTACAACAAGTACCTTTCCTACGCGGGAACATACTCTTTGTACCAATCCGAGGAGACCGAGTCCTTCTCGAACTCTGACCATCTTAAAATTTTTATAAGGTCTAGAAGACTTCTATTGGAAATACATGTCCAAAAATCAGCATGATTTAACGGTTAGAACTTGACTTATCATACAAACAACTGACCTTGTCTACAACAAGTACATTTCCTACGCGAAAATAAACTCTTCGTAACAATCAGAGCAAAAGAAGACCTTTCAGAATTCTAATCAACCTGAAATTTTAAAAAGATCTAGAAGACTTCTATTCCCAACACATAACCAAAAATCAGCATGCTCTAATTGTGGGAAGGCTTCACGATAAGCTCCAAGAGTCTTGGTTGCAATATCTTTTCTTGCTCTCCAAGCATTTTTTTAATTATAAATAGACCCTTCCCTCCATTCATATTTATCATCAACAATCAAAGAGGATTTCGTGGTGCACACCAAGAGACCCTTATTCTCTCCCTCCAAGAGAGCTGAGGTATAGTTTTCTCTCTCTTCTTTTATATGTTCGTCAGTTTTATAATTCATATTCTTGTCTGCATAATTTTTATCACTTGATAGCTTTTCAAAACCCTTTTTTAAATTGTTTTCCAAAACCAAAAGCGTATAATAAACCCTAATCCAATTCCAAAATAGTATTATTACTTTCTTACTTTTTCAAAAGTCTGGATTAGTGGTATTGTTATACGAAGAAATTGATAATCGCTATATATTTAATCCAACTCATAGATTGCGGTGTGTATGTGATAAATACTCGATTATGAGAGCACTATTGCATCTATACCGGTTTAATCAATAGACTATGGTGCACGATCGATCAACTCGCTTCATATAATATCGAATATAAGATTCCACATTGAATCAGTTTCTGAAAAGCCCAATACTTTACAAAATCACTTATTTCATTGCATCTATTATTATCAAACTTTCTTTTTCAAATCACACACGCGCACACTTATTTTTAAAATCACGGGCAAACTAGGAAACATATCGTTTTTATCCCAATCCCAAAATTTCGGTTTTTAAGGCAAGTACAGAAAGCTGTAAAGTAATAGCAATAGCATGCAAGAACTGAATTATAACATGCGCATATCTTACTCAAGAGGCTGAGAGGGTGAATTGGGTGCCTAACACCTTCTCAATTCGTAACGTAATCCTCGAACCTTCGAATCAACTAGTTTCGCATATATTGTGTATAAGAGGATATTTAGTCCATAAATACGTTTCTTTACAGAAAACTTTTTTGTTTATTTAGTAAAACAAACTGGTGACTGTAATTCTTTTCAAAACTGATTTTCAAAGCAACACGAAATCGCCGGTCACGAGGACCCCAGGCGTCAAGAACAATGGTTCTCACAGTGGCGACTCTTCTGGGGACTTTTAAGAGGATTAGACTCCAAACAAGAGTAAAATATGCTTGGATAATTGATTATGTTTGCATGCTTTCTTTTTCGGCTTTAGTTTTAAGATAACATAGATGTGCTTTAGGAGGATACCCTGATTCCTTTTTGTTTGTAATTAATGTTTGAGGAATTTTTTTTCATAAATAAAATTTGAAAGTACTCGAACAAACCCTAAAAGCGCTTATCATAATGAACCTTCATAATTATTATTTTGCACGCACTCACTATCATCATGCATTATCGCGAGTATGAATTTACCCTATCAACCTCGGGACCAAAGTCGTGACTAGGTTGTGGACTTGCAGGTTTACACTAGCCAAAAGCGCATGGGACCACTCTCCTTGGCCAAGTACCAAACTGAGGTATATCGAGTGATGAGAACACTCACGTACCGAGAATGTATATCAAAAGGTCCTTGCATGTACGCCTTTGGGGTATATAGCAAGACCTGCTGTAGACACCCCGATCCGTGACCCCCGCAAGAACCCTAACGACCTACGAGAACTACTGTTTTTCTTGGAGTCCGGGACCCACCCGAGCACCCGAAACCACCCCAGGGGGGTTTGTTGCGCGACAAACCTATTTTTATCAAGGATTGTCGCACGACATATCACATTATCGCGTGACAATCATTGGAATGTCGCGCGACAATCCCACGATGTCGCGCGACAATCCTTCTCTGCACCCGACCAACCACTTTCTGACACATCACAGTGTCAGGACCCATCACTTCAGCCGTTTGTCGCACGACATACAGGAATGTCGCGCGACAAACAGATATGTCGCGCGACACTTGACCTTTTTGGGGAAATGTCGCGCGACAATCTTCCCCGAGCAGTATAAATAGGCCATCACCCCCAAGGGGTCAAGACACCAACATCACACCAAAAAAATAGCAGTTTTAGAACATAATTGCGGGTTTATGATCTGACTTTCTGATTTTTCGTCTAGTATTTTCTATTATCATCTTATTTCTGAAGAATTATCGAATCTATTCTCGACACTCGACGTGTCCAGTCTCGGGAATCGAATTCTCGGAAATATCTGAAGAAGGAGAAGATTATTATCGCCGGAGATCTCTCTGCCATATTATATTCTCTTTCTTATTATTCTCATCGGGAAGGTAAATAAAGTCTCTTCTAGTAATTAAATATTTGCATATTAGTTTTATTATAAACTTTTAGATTTCGATTTTTTCTAACGGGGCGCTGCCCCGCACCCCGCGACCTGACCGGCCAGGTCGATCCCCGTCCTGGTAAGCGAAGTGGGAACATGGTTGTGCTAGGTTTCTAACGCGCTGGAAAATCAAGTTTGTCTATATACTTGTTTTATTCACGTTGTTTTGTCCACGTTTTATTTGAATAAACTTATTGCCAAGTTATAAATAGTCTGCCACCTTCAAAATAAAGGACCCTGATAAAACCATTTGCAAAACCAGAAGAGTAAGTACGTTATCGTCCGGATAAAATTCTGTTTTCAAAACCCGGGCTGATAAGACTTATCTAGGAATTAAAATCAACATATCCTGTCTTCTCTATAGACTGCGATGTGTCTGATAACTCTCCTCTCAAGAGTCATGATTCCATAGTAAATTAGTCCCGATACAAAGCTTTTACAAAAGAAATCAAAACACGAGAAAACTGTTATTATCTGAGAAATAATACGGGAGACTCTTTTTAAAATAAATACAACTTTTGTCATTTGTACTTACATCTTTCAAAACAAAGACATCGGATCTCGGAACACAAAGGCTTTTCATACCCCTTTCCCGTTTTTCCTCCGAAATTAGGGTTTTCATTGGAGAAGTAGTAGACTGTCAATAAAAGCATCCAAGTTTTTCAACATAAAATAAACATATAAGTCCACTAGAGACCAAAAGGGCGGAATGGGTGCTTAACACCTTCCCAAACCGTAATATAGTTCCCGAATCCTATAGAATCCTGGTTTCGCAGACAAACGTGTAAAGAAAGGCTTGTCTATAGCCTTTCCCCTTACACAACCTTTTTGTCCGTTTTCTCGTAAAACGTACCGGCGACTCTGAACGAACCCCTTTGCATCTAGAATAGACGTAGGGACACCCGATATGAATTATCAAAACAAACTCCAAGCAAATGGAACGACGGGATCCTTTCCGACGTTTCAGACCACCACAAACGGGGACGAGACCCGGGGGGTCGCATTTGCGGATTCTCACACCTGCCAAATAGGAGGGAGCCTTAAACCTTACCCTTTTAAACCACACTTGCATATAGGATGCGTCAGCTTAGTACACTTAAATTTCTGCATGTTTTCTTGATCGTCGGTCGTGAGATTAGTGAACAAAAGGCCTTGTCATACATACCACTCTTGGTTTGGCAAGTACGGCTGATGGCTTTCCAACCCCATCCGTAGAAATCCCTCACTAAAACTCGTTAGTGAGAATTTTTCTATCACTATTTTCATGAAAAAACAACTCGAAGAGGAGAGTACTTCCCGATTTTCCTAAATGTTTTTCTAAAAAAATGAGTCATTTTTTAAAATGAATTTTTTCAAAAAATTGATTTTTAAAATCGGAAGGTTATAAGGGCATCCCGGGAATTCATATTCTTACCTTAAACTTATCCACGTGGCTCTCAAGTTGTTGCTGTCGGTCTGTTTTTGCCTAGTCATCAAAAAGTGGTTTTCGATTTTATTTTCCTGTTTAGTCATAGTTTTTCAAGAATTATGCAACCCATGGAAAAATATTCATTTTTTGGTTAATCCCCGATTTCTTTCTCCCCATTCTTCACCCTACTTGGATTATCTACTGCTAACACTAGTCGACTGGGCTGGTAGAGATCAAACTAGATGACTCATAAGATTAGGCTCACCACCGATCATGCCTCTTCATTGCAACACTGGGCTACTACTTCATCAAATCGGGGTCGACAATATTTAGGGTAATTACGGTGAAGCTGCTCATGCAGCGGGTTCACCGCCTGGTTTCGTTCTCCGGCAAACTGAGGGTGGTACTTTAACCCTTGAACATCTCTACTATTTAATCCATGATCTGACCTAGTCTGTAGCCATCATGAAGGATCACCAAGTGGCCACCCAAGCCCATCTTGAGCCCTAATCATTGTCAGAACACCTGCTGAACCAAACCAATTCAATCCAAATCCATAACCAATGGAAGGCAACCAAACTCGAGCCCCAGTAGCTCCACCTAACATTCTCTAATGCATTATCCTAGTTCATGCCAACATCAACTACCCACGTCATGTGGCCCTGGCCAACATCATTGTACCACCGGCGCAAGATCCCGAAACTGCCTGGTTGAACCCTTAACATAACCAACTCCTTTAAAACCATAATCCTCAAGCCATCCTTGATGTATATCATAATAGCTCCCCGAAGACTAGCCTCACCATCATCGTTTATATATACTGAGGGTGCAGAGGGTATATGCACTGAGGGTGTTGACAAGAAAACCCGAACAGCTCCCTGAAGGCTAGCCTCACCATCATCGTTCGTATACACTAAGGGCGCTGAAGGTATATGCACTAAAAGTTTCGACAAGAAAACCAGAACAGCTCCCCAAAGACTAGACTCACCATCATCATTCGCATATATTTAGGGTGCTGATGGTACATCTACTGAGGGTATTGACAAGAAGACCCGAACAGCTCTTTAAAGACTAGCCACTCCATTCATCATTCGCACTGAGAATGTCCTACCCATATCACTATAACCCTGTTGTTGTCCTATCAGTATAACCAAGAACCCTGAAGGTAGAATCAAGTTAATCAATTGGTTTAGCAACTGAAAGCCCCCGCCTCTCTCAACAATCAAGCTTGTCCACACCCACTCATGAAAATGCAAAACATCGGTAATCCTCATAAGACTGTGGATATGAGCAAAAGTAGTAACTCAGATGGATTTTGATAGGCCCAAGAATTAAGAAGTAGAAAGAAATGTGGAAGCATGATGCAAGATCAGCAAAATTTTAAGACGGAAGCACTTCATTTCTATTATCACCTTGCATTCACTCACTGATTGATCGAAAATCAATATTTGCCTTTTCACTGTTGCTATGTTCTCGAAAAATTGTCGATCTTGCATGCATGTATATGCACTTAGATAATTTCAAATAGCATAACATATTTTATAAATCAGACAACTCAAGATTCAAAACCTTTTCAAAACCAAGTTTTTAAAATGATGGTGCGATGATTTAAGAAGTATGCGAATACTTGAAATTTAGGGAAGCATGGCATAAGCATTTACATAGTGTATACACATGAACACTTGCATAAGTGTACCGCATACCAGTCCAAGAATACATAAGCACTAAGCTCCATGGCCTACCAGACAGGCTTCACCACTGTATCCTGGTATATACCTCGATGATTAGTCACACAACCATCACATCGACAAACGACCAGATCGTCATGATAAGATCACATGTCTTCCCAGAGAGGCGAGTCACTTCGTAAGCCTTCCTAGAGAGGCAAATCACTCTACATGTCCTCCCAGAGAGGCGAGTCACCTCACAAGCCCTCCCAGAGAGGCACAACAGAATCACAAGCCCTCCCAGAAAGGTAAATCACATCACAAATTCTCCCCAAAAATTGAATCAAATCCCAAGTCTTTTCTACAGACACGAATCCAAAGCCCTTTCTCCAGGCAAATCATAAACCTTTTTTACAAGCACCAATCCAAAGCCCCTCCTACAGGCACAATTCAAAGCCCTTTCTACAGGCACCATTCCAAAGCCCTTTCTATAGGAAAATCCAAAGCCCTTTTTACAGGCCAATCCTAAGCCCTTTTTACAGGCACCAATCCCAAGCCCTTTCTATAGGCACAAACCAAAGCCCATTCTACAGATAAATCCTAATCCCTTTCCACAGGCAATTCCAATCCTTTTCTACGGGCATATACCAAAGCCCTTTCTGTAGGCAAATCCCAAACCCTCTCCACAAATAAAAAAAGTCCCCTTTGAAAAGATGTAAGTGAAAGTTAGAGAGAAAAAGATTGGAATTAGAATTCTTGCAATTGATACGCAGGGAACAAACCCCATAAAAGGGCTTTTCGGCCTAGCTTTTTATCTTCTAAAGAAGTCTTCAAGATATGATCTCAAAGGTTCTCGGATCAAAAATCACAAACACAGTACGACGATGTCAAATGCGAACTTTCAAAGCAAACATTCTCAAAATCTCAAGGACAATGATACTCAGAAAACCTGACAAAGTGAGAGAAAACAAAGTGGGTATAAGAAAAAATTTAAAGAGTAGAAAATAGAATAAATCCCACAGTACCATAAGAAAATAGTATTGAGAGGCAAAAGATGGCAGCGAGAGCCACACCAAGAGTGACAGCTAGGCCAAAAAGCCCAGGGCTACGTCTTGGGTGAGGAACGCTGCTGACCATGCAAAAAAGAAAAAAGTAAGTAAGCTACATTAAAAAGCTTTCAAATAATCAAGGAGTAATAAGGGCAACGAAAAACAGAAAATGACGCAGGCACACAAAAAATTCTTCTCTCACAAAGTCAGAAAATAATAAGCAGAATCATACTCTGGTGACACAAGAAAAATGCCATAGAAGGAAAGCAAGAAGCAAAGTTCAAAAAATAATGCACGAGATTCGAGAATTGAGATAACGTAATTTGATCTTTTCTCAAGAAAAGAAGAAGCAAACCAAAAGTTCCTTTTTTATTATTTTTTTTCAAAAAAGATATCACACCAGAACTTTCTCTCTCTATCTCTCTATGTCTGCTCAGAGACTCTCACCCCTTTAGCAAATCATCAACTTTTATCACCTCAGCAAATCATCAATCACCCACATCTTAGCCCCGAATCATCATATTCCCAGTAGATCACCAACCCTCAGCCTTTATCCTAATTAGTAGGATTTATCATATCCTCAGTAGACCACCAATCATCATATCCCCAATAGATCCTCAACTTTCAGCCTTTATCCTAACCAGTAGGAATCCTAATTTTTCCAGCAGGCCATAAATTCTCATTTTCCCAACAGCCTTTATCCTAAATCACCAACACCAAAGAAGTATCTCCAGCAGACCATTAAACGTCCTCAGCAGATCATCTGCCCTAACCTCTCAAGCCCAAAACAAGGTCCCTGATAGATCATCTGGCCTCACCCTTTCAAAAGAACCAAATCAAAATCAAATTGTTGACAGAACCGTCCCTACCGATTAGAGTACATCAGCTTAACACCCCAATCAAATTATTGACAAAACTGTCCCTATCGATGGGAGTACATCAGCTCAACCCCTCAATCAAATTGTTGACAGAATCGTCCCTATCGACGGGAGTACATCAGCTCAACCCTCAATCAAATCGTTGACAGAACCGTCCCTACCGATGGGAGTACATCAGCTCAACGCCCTAATCAAATCGTTGACAGATCTGTTCTTACCGATAGAAGTACATCAGCTCAACGCCCTAATAAGAATCGTTGACAGAACAGTCCCTACCGATGGGAGTACATCAGCTCAACACCCTAATCAGCATCGTTGATAGAACCGTCCCTACTGATAGGAGTACATCAGCTCAACACCAAGTCCAAAAATCGCCCATCTATCCCAAAAGAGAGATAAGCAGCATAGCACGGCATCATATGCATTGCATTATTCTCAAAATATCATTTGTGATTCATGTGAGTGCCGCAAAATGATGCATTCTTGTTATCGTCCTGGTTTCTTTGCTTCATAAAGAACCCAAGCCGAGAGAGTTTGCGAACACCTCATTTTGTGACCCCCGCAAGAATCTTGATCTTTAAAGAAATAAACACGCATGCATGTACGAGCATTATTAGATGCACACATACTTTGTACATGTGATACAGGTCAAAGAAGAAAGCTGAAAGGACCCCCGATGCGAAGTTACAGAATTATCGAAAACTGCTAGAATCGAAAACCGTCAAAACTCCTGAAAACTTGTGAAAGGAGAGTTACGCATATTTGATCATTCTCAAAACTTTGAGATTATTAGAAATTACCATAAGGAGTAGCATACTCAAAAATCAACTCGATCCAATGGTCAGATCTCCGAAAATTCATAAAATCATGAGTTTGTTTCGGGTGATCAAATGGAGGCCTTCTCGAAGTTAAAATAATCTAAAGTTTGGTCAGTAGATAGGTCTTATCGTGGGGAAGAACATATTCAAACTTTAGCTTTGTCGGACATGGGATCATTAAGAATCAATTTGTCTATCGTGCAATTCTAGTCGAAATGTCCTTCGTAGTAAATTAAAATAAATAAAGGCCTTTCCAAATTTTGATCGAACTAAAATTTGGAAACAAGCTAGAAAACATTTGGAGGAAAAACATATCCAAAATTCAGGAAAATCCAACGGCTAGAATTTAAATTTTTAAGGTTGTTGTACGCAAATACGTTTCGTATGCGGGAATAAACTCTTTGTACCAAGCCGAAGAGACCGAGTCCTTCCCGAACGCCGATCGTCTCCAATATTTTACAAATTCTAGAAGACTTCTACTGGCAATACATATCCAAAAATTAGCATCATCCAATGGTTAGAACTTTACTTATCATACAAACAAGTGACCTTATCTACAACAAGTACCTTTCTTACGCGGGAACAAACTCTTTGTACCAATCCGAGGAGACCGAGTCCTTCCCGAACTCCGATTGTCTTCAAATTTTCACAAGGTCTAGAAGACTTCTATTGGAAATACATGTCCAAAAATTAGCATGATCCAATAGTTATAACTTGACTTGTTATACAAACAAGTGACCTTATCTATAACAAGTACATTTCATATGCAAAAACAAACTCTTCGTACCAATTAGTGTAAAGGGAGACCTTCCCGAATACTGATTGACCTACAATTTTGAAACGAACTAGAAGACTTCTATTCCCAACATATATCTAAAAATCAGCATGATCCAACGGTGGGAAGGCTTCGCGATAAGCTCCAAGACTCCTGGTTGCAATATCTTTTCTTGCTCTCCAAGCATTTTTTCAACTATAAATAGACTCCCCCCTCCATTCATATTTATCATCAACAATCAAAGGGGATTTCATGGTACACACTAAGAGACACTTATTCTCTCCCTCCAAGAGAGCTGAGGTATAGTTTTCTCTCTCTTCTTTTATATGTTCGTCAGTTTTATAATTCATATTCTTGTCTACATAATTTTTATCACTTGATAGCTTTTCAAAACCCTTTTTTAAATTGTTTTCCAAAACCAAAAGCGTATAATAAACCCTAATCCAATTCCAAAATAGTATTATTACTTTCTTACTTTTTCAAAAGTCTGGATTAGTGGTATTGTTATACGAAGAAATTGATAATCGCTATATATTTAATCCAACTCATAGATTGCGGTGTGTATGTGATAAATACTCGATTATGAGAGCACTATTGCATCTATACCGGTTTAATCAATAGACTATGGTGCACGATCGATCAATTCGCTTCATATAATATCGAATATAAGATTCCACATTGAATCAGTTTCTGAAAAGCCCAATACTTTACAAAATCACTTATTTCATTGCATCTATTATTATCAAACTCTCTTTTTCAAATCACACACACACACACTTATTTTTAAAATCATAGGCGAACTAGAAAACACATCGTTTTTATCCCAACCCCTAAATTCCGATTTCTAAGGCAAGTACAGAAAGTTATAAAGTAATAGCAATAGCATGCAAGAACTGAATTATAACATGCGCATATCCTACTCAAGAGACCGAAAGGGCGAATTGGGTGCCTAACACCTTCCCAATTGGTAACTTAATCCTCGAACCTTCAAAATTACTGGTTTCGCATATATTATGTATAAGAGGATATTTAGTCCATAAATACGTCTCTTTTACACAAACTTTTTTTGTTTATTTAGTAAAACAAACTTGCGACTCTTATTCTTTTCAAAATTGTTTTTCAAAGCAACACGGAATCGCCGCCCACGAGGACCCCAGGCGTCGAGAATACAGGTTCTCACAATAAACATAAAAGGAACTAAACTTTTATTCATTAAAGGTTTAAAAGAAGCACGGTGGCTCTTAGCCAGTTCACAAGTCTCACAATAAAAAACAGAAAAGTCAACCTTATTGAATAACTTGGGAAATAATTTCATTAAGTAGCTAATTGACGTGTGACTTAACTGATGATGCCATAACCAAATTTTATCTCCAAACTTCTTCTTTTGGGTACTAGTGTTTAGGGCCTTATGTAAGTGATTTGTGCTCTTCAACTCTAGGTTCAAGTATTACAATTTGCCACGCCTAACACTATAACCAATCGTCTACTTCATCTGAATATTCTTAAAAACATAATGAAATGGCAAAAAAAAAATACCACAATGTAGGGCATTAATTATTTGTGCAACAAACAAGAGGTTATAAGCTAGTGATGGTACTATTAAGACAAAGCTTAGATTCGAGGTATCAGATAAAGGTAGTGATCATTTTCCCACAACAAGAATTGGAGCACCATTAGCTGTGAAAACAAAGGTCTGAGATGATGATGTAAGAGGAGTAATTTATTGAGAATTATATGTCATATGATCAGTAGCACTAGAATCAATTATCCATGTATTATTCGAAGCAGAGACATGATGTAAAGCCTTATCGAATGTACATGTGGTTGTGAGAAGCCCTCATGCCTGTTTGTCATTACCGTCCTTCGTGTGATTTGTTCAACAATTATGAGAATCCTTCCACCAATTTGGGTAGCCAATTATTTTATACCAACTTTTCTTCGAATGTCCACTGAGTCCACAAATAAAACATAGGGATACTTTGAATTCGATCCACGAGCTTGGGATTGGGAGTCATTGGTTCGATTCAAGGATTCGGTCCGTTTATCAGGATTATGCTAATTTGAAGCAGAGTTTGAGTGATTTTCAGCCACTATGGCTATAGTATCTATCACTATGGTCATTGTTTGACACCGTATAGCTTCTCAACAAACCATAGCATAAACTTCCTCTATGTTAGAGACTGGGCCCTTTTGTAGAATTTTACCCTAGATTTGTTCGAATTCGTTATCCAACCTGGCAAGAAAAATATGGACATTGAAACATTGAATTGATTTTCTGTAGGACTCCACATCTTTTAAACTCTCCATGACCACTTTATCACGGTGATCTAATTCACTAAATATCTCAATCAATTCGCCATAAAACTCAGTTAGTGGTCTTATTTGTTGTTTGGCAATGAAAGCCCGTTGGTTGAGAGAGAAGACTTACAACTCATTGGCCATCATAAAAAGCAGTAACTAAGGATTTCCAAATTTCTCATGCTGTAAAAACACGGATACATCATTTCATGATTGCCAGTTTTATTGACATTAAGAGCTAGCACTTCACTCTCTGATTATTTTTCTGTCATTTGTCATATTATGGAGTTCTCTCTTCGGGAATTGGAGTGGAACCACGAATAAATGAGAACTTCTAATTTTTCGCAATATGCATCTCCATTAATTGGGACCATATATCATAGTTGGTTTCGTTTAAAAGGATATCGATGTTAAATGATGATCCCTCGATCTGAATGATGATTGGAGAGTCACTAGGTGATGATTCAGCCATATTTGTAAGGCCAGATGCCATTAAAAGGTTGTAAATATTAAAGATCAGGTTTGATTCTGAAAAAACAAAGGCCACCGATGCATTCAAAAAGTGCACAAATCTTAGGAACTAGTATGATCTTTTTGAAAACCGGTTTAAAAAGGCGTGAACTGATTGGTCAAAGGTATTCTGAACTGGTCTGGCTGAACCGGTTTACGGTTAGGGTCTACTTTAAAATGACGTGGCAGTCAAACACTGACATGGCAGGGCAAAAATATTTTGTGGTTGCTGGGATTTGAAACCTCCATCAAGCTATGGATAATTAATGCATTAGCCAAATAAGCTACAAGGTTCTTTGGTGATTACTTTTACGAGGTTTTATTTGAACAGGTTCCTATGCGTAAGATTTACTGCTTCTAGGTGCGTGGATGATAGGAAACGATGGTCCAGATCTACCTATGGCGTGTAAGGACGCGTGAGTGGGTGTTTTTAAGATCTTTAAATATCGAGGTAGTATGTGTGTTGGGTTTAAACCTACGTTTGGATGTGTGGTTTTGATAACGAGGCTAAGAAGGAGTTTTAATGGAGATGTTTGGTTTGTTTGATAATGGTGGCTAGTCGTGGTGGTTGGATGGCGAGGTCGTAGTATTTTGGCTAATTATTTCCCTCTAATACCATATTGTCGTATAGAAAGATGAGAGAATTTGATTGTATTGAATTATTATGAATAATACAAGAAAAATTATTATGAATAATACAAGAGAAATAACCCTATATATAAGGTTGTACAAGAGATATAAACAAGGAAGTAAATCTATTCTTGATATGAACACAATAAATGCAATGAGCTAAAAAAGAAAAAATACACAGGTCAACTCTACAGAATACATAATATTCTAGTAATATTCTAACAAATTCTTAGACACACTCACACACAAATATATATATATATATACACACATGCTATGTTTTTATAATTTGACATATTTTACATATGTCCATGAATAACACGGGTTGTATGCTAGTAAGATAATACTGCTAGAGATGCTTGTAGTTTTGATCTTTCTACCTCCATAGATATAAATGCAAAACTCCAACAAAACAATAAAATTTTAAGAGATGTTATTGTTAGAGCAATAATTCTTTATCAGAGCACATCGCACTATCTTTATAAGAGATGTTATTACTTTAGCAATAGTATCCCAAAAATTTTATATGAAAGAGAATTAAGTTTTCTCGTTAATTTTTTTTTTAAGATTTAAGAAAAGACAAACTAAAGGACCTAATAAGTATATGAAAAAGATTTCGAGAGTAATGAAACCCGTGTGAAAGCTTCTTTTCATAAAGAAAATGTTGAATAATACATTTGATTTAACATAAAGTAAGTTGAAATGGACATCAAAGACTTACGTCACAAATTGTTAAAAACCAATGCATCTAAATTAGAGCTGACATTTTTTATCGAAAAATCGAAAATCGAATTAAAAAAACAAAAATCAAATTAAAAAAACCCGAACCGAGCGAATAAAATACTAAACTGAACCAATAAAAATCGGGAACCAAAATTCAAATTCAAAACTAATTCAAAAATGGTTGTAAAACTCACTTAATTCAGTTTAACCATATCGAACCATTTTTTTGACATAAAAATAAACAATAGTCCACAGTCACACACACTCGTTCACGCATACTCGTTTTGACTCAAAAGCCACGACCAAATCTCTCACTATTAGTGTATCTCTCCTATCAAAACTTAGGGATTGTTTTATTCAACCACTTAAATATGAAAATTTAAAGTTTTTAAATTTAAGTAGTGTGGAGGTCGTTCGTTTGGTAAAAATATTAAGTGGCCAGCCGCTTAAATTTGAAAATTTGTGTTCAAAAATTTAAGTGGCAAACTTACCACTTGAATCTAAAAACTTAAAATACCCTCATATAAAATATCTATTTTACCCTCATATAGATTTTTTTATTTTTATTTAAAATCATGTCATTTAAATAAATTAATAAAGTTAAAAATTATCATATTAAAAATAATTAAAATTTTAAATATATTATATTCAAATAAATAATATTTTTTAAAATATTATTTTTAAAAATAAACAAATAATATTTTTAACTTTCAATTTTTAATTCAATATTCAATTTCTAAATATGTTATCAAACGCCACCTCACACACTCACATCTCAAAACTCTCAGAGAGCTCAAACCCACTCTCACTCAGTCACACTCGCTCACACTCCCGTCTCTCACTCTCTCGTCTCTTAGCCACGGTACAGATCCACCACCACCACTACCACCACCACCCCCCGGCCTCCGATAACCACTACCAGCCGTGCCTCTCCTCTCAAAACTCACTCTCACACTCCCGAGTCCCGTCTCTCACTCTCGTCTCTCACGGCACCACATCCTCTCCTTTAGCTCTAGCCCACGCCTCCGATCCTCCACCACCACCACCAGCCGTGCCTCTCACAAGATCTGCAAGGTAAGCCCTAAAACTTCATTTTATTTCAAAGTTTAAGTTATTCCTAATATGAAATTATGAACTCGGAATTTGGGAAAAAGAAATATTATTGAGATTTGAGACTAGATTACATAGATTATGTTATCATTGTTATGCATAATAAAGATTATTGAGAATTGAGACTAGATTATATAGATTTGAAATTTCATGTTGTTATGTTATCATTGTTATGCATAAAGAAAGATTATTTGAGTTTGATTAAGCTTCAGTAATTGTTAATTTGTTATGGGTTTGAGTAAGCTTTCGGTTTTACCGATCCTAATTAAATACCAAACCGTTGTTTCGGTTCCTAACATAATTTCGGTTCGGGATCGGTTTGTATTTTATCCATACCAAAAATATCGGTTCGGTTCTCAAACCATGCCCAACCCTATATTCTAAATAGAATTTAGCCAAAGTTTGCTTATTTTTTCGTTTCGATATTTAAATTTTCATTTGTTTTATTTTGGTATTTAAAATTTGAATTGCTTCTTAGTTTCATTTTAAATTAGATGCTCTGCCTATTTTTTTGAATGAAAAATTCATTTGCTTGATGTAATTTCCAATTTTTGAACTAAATATTCATGTGCTACATGCAAGGCTGAAGCTGTAGAATTTTTTAAATGGGGCAACTTTAATTCTGAATTACTATAGTTTCGGCAATTTGTTTTTTAAGAATTTAATACTAATATTATTTTATTTCAATATTAGGTGGGCGATTAATACTAACAGTTAGCTTTAAAAATTTATGGGAGGCAAACTTAACTAATATGCATATATTTGGGATTTTGAAAATTAATTTTAATGGTAAAATAGCAATTTTTGAAATTTTTGTGTGTGGGGGGTTGGTTAATTGTTCCCTTAGTTTGCGTTTCCCACCACCATTGTCGATATGAATTTTTTGTCCAAAAAATTGACAGAAATCTAATTTTAAATAAAAATGATATGTGACTCAAACTTTTAAGTACTAAAATGAGCACCAAAATGAAAAAGTAAAATGAAAAAGGTAGACAAACCTCAAAAATGTGAAAAATCAATTACGTATATAAATGAATCACTCTCACCTTGGCATTTATTGAGCCTCTTTGATGGTGATCCTTCCACACATTGTCAAGACAATAATACATCTAAATAAATTTGAACGTACCAAGTAAGCACCTTCCTCATAAAGCACTATGCTACAAATGGATAATTGACATTTTATCCCTTAAAATCTGCTTGTTTTCTCATTTCTGTCTTTAAAATTTCATTCGTTTCATTTTAGGACTCCGTGTTTGAGTTGTATCTCACTTTCTTTTTAACTTAGATGTCCCGTCACTTTTTTGAATGAAATGATCGATGAACTCATCAGATATTGCATCAAACATAATAATTTCAATTTTCACTAAGAAAAGTGCCCGAGTATGTTGTTACGTTCGTTGTTGGAAGAGCTGGAGAGCTGCTGATTAAAGAAGCAAGATTCACGTGTGGAGTGCACGACCAACTTGAAGAACTTCAAGCGAAACTGAGGCGGATGCATTGCTTCTAACAAGATACAGATGGAAGACAAGAGGAGAGCGAGACTCTCCAAAACTTGGTGATAGAGATAAGGCAAGTCACTTACGATGCTGAGGACGTGCTTGAATTTTTTGCCTTCAAGGTCTCGTCTAGGAGGAGGAGAAGAGGTATAAGAAACGTCCTCTTGAGATTTGCTTGCATCTTCAACAAAGGAATTGCCGTCTACATGGTTGGCTCAAAGATAGACAGTATCAAAATCAAAATCAGCAAACTCACTGCAAGCTTGCAAGGCTTTGGCATAAGAGCTGTAACAGAAGGAGGAGAAGGTCCGAGCTCTAGTCACGAAAGACTAAATTAGCTAAGGAGGTCTTATTCCCATGTTATCGAAGAGGATTTTGTGGGATTTGATGAAGACATCAAGATATTGGTTGAGAAATTGGTCAATCAATACTCAGATCGTCGAGTTGTTTCCATTTGTGGCACAGGTACTTTGGGAAATACCACTTTTGCGAAGAAAGTTCATCATCACCCCGACATTAGATGTCACTTTGATAGTTTGGCTTGGGTTTGTATCTCCCAGAACTGGCAAAAGATGGATGTTTTAAAAGAAATCCTAATCAAACTTTTTCCAGAAGGGATGACGGTGATCAGAAGAATGACAGATGCAGAATTAGTAAAGTTACTTTATGAGACCCAACAGCAGAAAAAATGTTTGGTGGTTCTTGATGACATTTGGTCCTATGATGTTTGGAACACCTTACGACCAGCCTTTCCAGATGGAGACACTGGTAGCGAAATATTGCTCACTACGCGTAAGAAGGATGTGGCTTTTTGTATTGTGAGTGTTTTTCTCTATATTAAGTGTTTATTGCTTGCTTAACCATGATTTGCCCATTTTATAACTTTCTGCTACAGCAATTTTTACATTTTTTTCATTTCGTTATGTCATTTTTAAATTTTTTGGATCTCGTGCTACCAAAGAACTAGACTTATCTCCAAAGCCATGAAGTGGTCAGAGTTTGTGGTATTGAAATGGCGCTTTGATAAGGGTCAGGGCAAAGCTAGAGCTCTATGGAGATTCGCGTTGCTAGCGGCAGCTTGGGGTGTTTTGATGGAGAGAAACAAACGTATTTTTGAAGGGAAGTCTAGTTATGTTGAGGATTTGTGGGAGCATATTTTATTCCTTATAGGACTGTGGGCCAGGGCGTCTAGTATTTTAGATAGTTCAGAATGCTTTCTGTTTAGTATTGATTGTAATATTTTTTTGCTTAGCTAAGTGTGTTTTCTGTGTCCTGTCTAGTGTGCCTCTTTCTAGTAGGCAGGGGGATTGTCAGTCTAGTGGATTTCTCTTCCACTAGTTGGCTTATTTTCTTCTTCATTGCTTTCTGTTTTGTTCTCTTTTGTTTAGTGGCAATAAAACTTTCTGTTTCGTATTAAAAAAAGAAAGAGAACTAGACTTATTATTGAATTAAAGGATTCTCCTTCGCACTTTAGCAGAGAACTACATTGAAGGAAATAATAGATTGAATACTAATGGTCCATTTGGACTGAGGGAACGGGCAGGAAAGGAAAGGAAAAAAGTAGTAGTGATTACAAATAACTTGTTTGTTTAGATTTATGAAGGGAATGGAAAAGAAATGGGGGGAATCGGAGGAGGGATTGTCAATCCCCTCTGTTCCTTATTTTATTTCCTTCCAATATTGGGAGGATTAGGAGGGGAAAAAAAGATTTTAATGAATTATTACCCATAATTCCAAATTTAATCTTAATTTGTTAACAATGTTTAAATCACATTCCTTTCCTTTCTTTTCTTCTTTTTATCCAAACGAGTTGCTTCCATTGTTTTCTTTTCCATCCTTAGCTAGCAAATAACAATAAAATTAAGCTCATTTCTTTCCATTCCATTCTTTCCCCTCCTAATTAATTACTTCTTTTCCATTCCCTTCCCTCAATCCAAATGGAGTCTAAGGGTGTGTTTGGGTACATAGAATTGTAATTTTAGAAATTACAATTTCAAATATTTGTAGTTACATTCTTTGGTCAATTTATTGATTTCAATTACAATTCTAAAATCTTTTGACTATATGTGAAAGTAGTAGCCAAATATCAGGATACGTTCAAACTTTTTGATGATAAGTACTTTGTTCATACAACATTGCTTGACAAAATAAAGGGTGTGGGTTTTGGCACTCTATGAAAGTACTTTAGCACTGCCAAACAATATTTAGGGGGCATTTTACCATAATCTTTTGTGATGCTTATGGATTTTGTGACTCATTTTGAGTGCTAGGGCATATTATACGAAGTGCCAATAGCTATGTTACAATAAATTGTCTTGATTAATAGGTTGAATGATCTTTGTAAGTGGCAGTGCCTTTAATTTCCATAACTAGCGGTTTGTATTCGTTACTGGTTTGAAGATAAAAAGATGCATGGCATTTGGATCAGTTGGCAGATGTCTTTGAGATCATTATTGGGCTTGATATTTTTGATGTGTTACAGGTTTCGAAGATGGGGGACCAGTCTCTGTTTCGGATTTTCGTTATGCTTTGTTGTAGTGTTTGGCAGGATAGGAGTAGATGGGTTTTTGAGGATAGAAATGCCCAGATGGATTATTAGCAGAGGCAATTGGTTTTCTTGAGTGTTTGATTCGTCCACCCTACTGGGTGTTCTGCGTCTGTCCCTTGGGTGAAGGTTACATGTGATGCTTATCTTTTGGCTGGCTACTCAGGCTTGGGTACTGGTTGTTGCATGAGAGATAGTAAACAGGGCCTGCTCCTAGCTGCTTCGGTGCATAAGGAAGACGTGCTTTTTGTTCTTATGGCTTAGTTGTTGGCAATTGCGGAGGGGCTCGCTCTAGTAGCTGAGATTGGTGCGCCTAGAGTGCCTTAATGAATTTGGGTCCATTCATTCAGATATTCAGTTGCTTTCGAGGGACATCGAGGTGTTTTTTAATTTTGTTGCCCGTAATCATAATAGTGTTGCTCATGATTAGCTCGCTATATATGCTTTTGTTTTTACTTTGTTGGATAGTTGAGACTTCTTATTTTCAGATTGGTTGACGGATCTTGTTTCTGGTTATTTCTAGTCTAATTTGTCTCGGGCTTCCAATGTTTTAAATTGCGATAGCGTAACGCGTTGCGTTTTTGTTCGAGAATTGCGTAGCGCTCACAAATTGCGTAATAGCGTAAGCAATTCGGATAGTGAATAGCGTAGGAATAAAAAAAATTAAAAATAATATTATACTCAAGAACATTAACAAAAATTCATTAAAAGGCTTCAAATAACCAAAGTATAAAAAATCCAAGTAACATAATTTCAATACAAATTCAAAGTTTCAAACACATCAAGTCCAAAAGTAAAAACTTTTTAAATGACAAACTAAATAAGTATTAAATTAATTATAAAATGGTAGAAGGTATATAAAATAAATTAACTAAATTAATTAAAATAAATAACTTCATCCAAAGAATGATATTTTAACTAAATTAATTAAAAATAGATAACTAAATTAATTAAAAAGATTGTTCAAAAAAAATTTAATTAAATTAATTAACTGTGCTATATTTGGCTTAGCTACGAATACAATAAAAAGCCACAGTTAAATTAAATGGAAATAAAGGTAAGAATAGAGTTACTCTTGAGAAGAACGGGAGAGAAGAGAGAAGAAGCGACGCCGACACGGGAGAGAGGAGATAAGAAGCGACGACGCTGGCTCAACGGGAGAGAGGAGAAGAGGCGATTCGACTTGCTACCACAGTACCACCGTAATAAACCCTAATCTCGTCAATAAGGCCCGCCCAAAACAGATCGAGCAAGAAGAGGAGAGGAGAGAAGAAGAGAAGAAGAAGAAAAGAGAAGAAGAGGAGATCTAACGAGGTTAGGGTTTCTTATAACTTACATCAGACCTTCAGATTTTTTTAATTTTTTTTTTAAGTGGCTTCTTCGTCCAAATAGCGTGAGTGATTTGGCGATTGCGTGAAATAGCGTGAGAATAGCGTGAAATTGCGTGACACGTCATCAAATAGCGCGAGCAATTTGGTTAAAAAGCAATTAGACCTGCGCTATATAGCGTTTCTCCCACAAAAAACGCTATTGCGCGCAATAGCGCGCCTCGTAGCGCGCAAATGAAAACACTGCGGGCTTCAAAGGTAAATGCAAAGTTATCATCAAATTAATTCGTAATTTGTTCTATTTCCCCTGTTATTTTTTCACTTGCACTTCCACTTACTGGGGCATGAACGGCAGTTTATGCCAGCCCTGTTCCTACTATACGTGTTAGGTAAAAATTGAGGCTATTGTGTAGTTGTCTGTGTACATTTTTTACTAATATTTTTGTTCAAACACTGTCTGCAGTTAATCTTACAGAAATGTAATTAGTTCTCCCTCTTTCGTTCCACAATTGCTGTGTCGCATTTTTTTTAAACTTTCAAGCAGTACTAAAACCAAAATCTCTCATCTGTTTCAAGCCTATTGCATGAAGAAACAAAGAAAAACACAAGTAAGAAATTAGCGCAAATGAATTTCAAGACTAATACTATCATGCTCTCAAAGTTGTACTATGCTTTTCAAAAATACTTATGATAGTGCATGCCCAATGTATCATTGCCATGGTAATATGGTCACAAGCAAGCTCATAGCGCTAAGTCAATATAGGCATGACACTCACGACTAGCGTCGTTACCATTCAATCGTGATGCTTGGATTCATTATTTGCTTTACATTTTAGGAATTTTAGTGGGTTTGCTTTTTAAATTGGATAAGTACTATATATTGCAGTAACCATTCATGATTCATTTCACCATGTACTCTTTTCTGAATCATTATTTGCTTCACATTTTAGGAATTTTAGTGGGTTGGCTTTTTAAATTGGATAAGCACTATATATTGCAGTAAGCATTCATTTCACCATGTACTCTTTTCTGAATGGAAAAAAGTAAGTTGTTTTTCTTGCTTTAGCGTTTTTCTTGCTTTAGCGTTAAACCATCAACAAACCTTGGATTATATACTCTGAAGCACTAGATTTTGTTCTTTAATTTGTTGTGTAGATTTTGTTCTTTAATTTGTTGTGTTAAATTTTGAAGTTTCTATGTATATTGTGCTCAATGTAACCTGTAAGACACTATTCGGATGATGCAAAGGCTGTCTTCACAATGATATCTCGTCCATTGGTGTTATTATCATTGTAACATAATTCTGGTTGGTTTTCGATTTTATCTGTAATGATTTTCAAAATCAATTGGCAATGGTTAGAGTAGTTCCTAGATTATATATATTGCTTTGTGAGGATCCATTTTTCCGATGCGAGATTGGTAGTCTCAACATAGAGTAATATGATGTGTACATACACTATACTGCCGTAAAATAAAGGGACTTTTCTTTTTCAATTTTTTATCAGAAACTTTTATCGTTGGATTTCAATTTAGTTGATTTGCTTCTTTTCATTCGTATGCGCAGTAATTGTCTTGTAGTTTCCATTCCTGCATATATAATATGTTGCTAACACAAAACCAAGGGTAAAGGTACTCTCATTTGTACCCGTATGTTCGATTAAAGTTATATTAATATGCTATATATCTTGAATCAAAACGCGTCCAATTAAAAGCAAGTAACTGAAGACATCCTTTGTCCTGTTACATGTTCGATTAAATGTCCAACTGAATATGTAAAATGACACACTATTTCTTCTAGGCAATCAGATCAATAGCCAACAAAAATCCAACCATTAGTTGCTGTCATGTTTTATTAGAACATTTTTGCCTTTTGAAAGATAATTTACAATACAAAATGAAAATGGGCAAGCACTTACAGCAAGCAAAATATTTTTCTCTATTAACTTTGCTAAAGATTTTTTTTACAACTTGAATTATAATTTGAGAAGCTATTGTGATCATTCTCCTTTATCAAGGCTGGAGATGGAGTTTATTTGCACCAATTTTCTCAACTATATGAAAATGTACATTTATGGACTTGAAATTTTTAGTCATTTTATATGCTTTGTTAGATAGATTGTCCTTTTTTTGTTTGTAACTAGTAGTTACTATAGCAAAACTTTGTAGGTAAGGATATTCATGCTAGCAGTAATAGTTTTATATTTTGATATTCTTATCTCACAATAGCAGTTAAATTAAAGCCCTTGCCACTAATTAAAGAATTTAAGTTAGTTTTGCATACTTTTTAGGTTATTGGCCTTTATTTGAATGAAAAATAGCGAATGGAGGTGGCTCCTTTGTAGCCTTCATTGTTGCCCCACTTCGAAATCATTTGTACTCGCGATGCAGTAAAATATAATTTCAGCCACATGTGGACGTGAGGGAGTGAGATGGAGACTTCCATTTTAAAGAAATCATACGCATGCTTCCTTTATAACTCTATAAGTTGTTTGGCTTTGAGCTTTTTTCCCTCGGCCCAAAAAAAAGGGAGGTCTAAAGTCTCTTCTTTTGGAAATATTACAAATCTTACGAGTAAAATGGAACTCACAAAATATTCCTAGTGGAAATTAAGGGCCAATGGCCCTTGAGCTAAAGCTTTTGGGCAACAATTATCTTATTCACTCAAGCAAATACCATCGTAGGCCTTAATCTCCTCTCCCTCTTGATTGTGTCTCTTTGTCTCTCTCCCTGATAATGTTACGACTTTCTTTTCTTACTCGAGTTCAAGATCCGTGATATTTCTGTTAATCTAATATCTTGCAAGGCTTCTTTCATTAAGTATGTTCTTAATTTACTACGAACTTTGTGAAGCCAATGATGAACCATTTGTTTCTATATTACATGAGTTGTGATCAATTGGTAAGTTGATTATTCATTTCATAATGTTTATATTGTTGCTTTGTTGTCTTGCTATCAATGACAACAGATTAAACCTCTAATGTAGAGTTTGATTAATTGACTGATAGAAGAACTTGTCAGAAAAATTGATAGGCCCTTTTGTTGCCCGCTTAGTTTCTTTAGCTTCTTATGTCTTTTGTAATTCTATTCAATAAGCGAGTTGGAGTTGGACATATTGCAATTTAGTCAACTATGGTAAAATCGTCTACGTGTCGGGTGGGTTACGCCCAAGTACTTTGTATTACTGAGGAAGTAGATGCAATTAATGCCATCTTTAACCATTTTCAATTACTTTACCTAATAATGTCATTAATTGTATTTTCTCTTTCTATTACTCACCCATATGAACAGTTTCCTTTATCTTAACGCTAATTCTTAAGGCCATCTCCAATGGTTTTTTCTAAAAATTCATTTATATCCTACGTGTCATTATATATTTAGGAAATTTCTATATCTATTTTGTAGTATAATTGTGTTAATAGAAAAGTCTAAAAGCAATAATCTACAATTTTGTTTTCTATATCTTACTTTCTTATGAGGTGGCACATTATCTTAAAAAATATAACTAATTTGATTGGTTAAAGAGTTGCGGGGTTTATTTATTTGTTTCCATGTAGGATGACCATTTCTACATGTAGAAATGCTGATATAAATTTCCCATGCGACTCAATTATCACGTCACATGGAAATGGATATAGACACTACCATTGGAGATAATTTTTAGTACTTTGGATTTCTATTATACAAATTTGGATCGGTAGAAATAACCATTGGAAATGACCTAAATTACACAAGTTGTTTTGTTATTCATTCTTAATTACAGCCAGTGTTTTAATTTCCATCCATTAAGGTACCGTCCTTCCAAAAATCCCTATTTCCTTTTAACTCAATAGCCGCATATATGATTTAGTATTTTCAAAGTGTGTGAATATTAGTACTCCATAAAAGTATTATTGCACTCCACAATAACATATAGAGACACGTCTTCATGATTGTTGGTAATGCTTTTGTGTTCCTAAAAGTTGTTTTGGAGTGCTAAAGTACTTTTTATGGAATGCCAATAGTAACACCCTATTTTTAAAAGGTGTTTTTAAATACACCCATAAAATTATTCAACTCACCCCTATTTTAAAAACATTAAACTTACCCAATTAAATCTTACAAAATCATGTAAACTCACCCCAAGTATTTTTCAATTGTCAAATAAAAAATTATCTTTCTTTAATTTTGATGAACGCATAATATTGTCATTCATACACTCATTTTCGGAGTTGTTTGACGCATTTATCTCTCGAAAACTACTTGGTTTGCCAACTTATTTTGCGATTAGTCTTGTAGCATTTTTGTATTTAACATTGCTCGGAAAGGCACATTTTGTGTTTGTTTTGGTGTCTTTAGATCTCAAAAAATACTGTATTTAATATAAAAGTGGATTTATCCATGGGACAAAAGGCATCTTAAGATAGTGGAATTTTTTATGGGACAAAAGACATCTTAAGATAGTAGAATTTTCCATTGGGACAAAAGACATCCAAAAAACTGAATTTGTCCATAGGACAAAAGGCATCCAAGATAGTGGATTTATTCATGGAAAAAAAAGCATTGTTTATTTTGGGTTCTTAGTGGAGAGATGGGAGGTAGACAATAAAGAGCTTGTAATAGTTTTTAGAAAGAGAAATGGAGTTCACTTCTATAATTCTTGTCTTTACATTTATTATGGAGTAAATTTCTTTGCTAAGGTTAAAAGATAAAGTTTGTATTGCATTAATTATGTAAGTTTAATTCTCATTCCATTGTTAGTATTGTTAAATACTTGTTGAATCCTTCATCTTCTCCATTTAATCAACCATTCATAAGCTAGTAAGATAATTTTCATAGATGATTTAACTTTGTATGACTTGTATACATAGATCTTAAGCATTAATGATGAGAAGATACAATTGTGTATTTCTTACTAGCTTATGCCCA
The DNA here is from genome assembly GCA_021464415.1 of Lonicera japonica. Lineage (NCBI taxonomy): Eukaryota > Viridiplantae > Streptophyta > Magnoliopsida > Dipsacales > Caprifoliaceae > Lonicera > Lonicera japonica. The sequence continues at coordinate 196,890 of JAKCWG010000843.1, forward strand.
TTCCTTCTGTGAATGAGATACTTTTCATTGCTAAGCATGATCAGTCTTTGAATATTCATGGAAATATCATAAATTTGACTTTCCAATCCTTGAATATTTTAATGATATGTTGAGTGTTGTTTACACTTTATGTGATTTTGAGACTTATCATTTTCTTAGTTAGAGTATTGCCAAGGAGGATCTCTTAAGTTTACGTCATAAACAACTTTACTAATCATTATAAGGATTCAATTTGTATTTATCAAATATGTCAAAATCAGATGATTTAATCTCCACCTAGACGTCCCAATCTTAGACAAATGAAATGTTATGATTTATTGAGCTAAACTTTTTGTAGTTGGCCATTTTCATAATCAAGTCAATTGCCTAGGAAAAACTAACAATGAGTTCTCAAATGTCTTGTTCAAATTTATGCCTTTTCTTTTGGTGTATCTCAAGTTTGTATTTTGGTTGAACATAATATAGGAATTGGTTGCACTTGCTTCACACCCTTTGTTACAAGATAAAAAGGAGAGATACGCTTATGTTGAGTTTTGCTTACACCTTTTCTTTTTATGGCATTTATATGAGAATTGTCACTTTTGCTCCATGCCCTTTTCCGGAAAAGTGTAAGATACTCAACACTTAAGAATTACATTGAGAACTTTGAATGAGATTGATTTTACATAAATTTGCAAAACAAATGAATTCTATAATGCCTTAGCCTTTTCTCATCAATTGGTACATCACTTTAATTTTTATTGCAAGACATTAAAATCAACCACTAAAATCAACTAATCGAATTCTCTTAACAAAGCCTTGGACTCATAATCACCACATCGTCTTTTCGACTATCCATGTGGTTCGACATTTGGACTTACCAAGTATTATAACTTGACAACCTACACTTGGGTACCTAAGTGCGAAAGTATTTTCGACTTGTCAAATTTCTCTCTCTTCTCCATTGACATTATTTCTCCTTTCTTCATATCAATCTCTCTCTGCCACTGATTACCGCTCCGCCCATCTCCAGCAATCATCTTAATTAGTTGTGTACTCCTGTAACTTCTCCTAACTTCAATATATCTTTAACTATTTTTCTCACTATATATACACAAATTCACTCACTATCTCTATAAAAAAGGGGAATTAATTAAAGTAAAGAAAGCTAAAACTAAAGGCCAAGTATTGTGTTTTCCTCCACGAACTACTATGTTTACTGATGGTGCAAATTAGTAACCTAATTCACTCTGACAACCACGAGCTGACGCGTGGCCGTCCACGTCAGCAATCAAACCGATCACAATGAAAAGAGCTCGGAGGAGCCCTGCTTGAGTACTACGGGTAGGTCGTAGTTCCTTATGGCTTGGTGTTTGATCTAACAATTGATTTCGCACAAGAAATAACAGAATTCGAAGGCCAGAGCTCTTTCGACGGGCTTTTGAGCTCCCTCGTATAACCACTCTGCCATAGTGGTTGACAAAGGCATGGGCAACTGCTGCCAACTCTGTCAGACACCACAGAACCTCCTTTAACTTAATTAAATGCATACTAACTGCATTTAATGCATTAAAATTCATGGAGAAGTAAGGTCAGAGTTGGTGATGATCAGGGCATGGCTTCAGACCTGCTCGGGGGACTCTCCAACACATTTTCCTCTCAGTCATATATATAGAAGAAGCATTTACTTCTCTCAACAACCAATTCACCGGAATTGAACCAAATTCAACTAACATCAACCACTTCTGAACAACTATGAAGAATATAACAGCAATAGAGCAGTCGCAAAAGAGGGAGAGATAGATCTTCAGAGCACACATTAGAGCTCCTGACATAGGAAAGCTAGAACCCGTGTAACTCAAGCACACTCTCATTGTAATATTGTGATGATAGAATAGCTAGAGAGACTTTTATGAGTTTGTAACCCATAACTCCTAGCTCTATTCCACAGAAGATGACTAACCCATATTTTCATGTGAGGCCAACATCCTCTATATATATTTGACTTTCTTAGCTTGCTGTGTTTATTACGTTAATCATTTAAACCAATCATTTGATTGTGTGGTCTAAACTACCATTCTAGTTCTACGTACCAACAGTTTGGCGCCGTTTGTGGGAAAGACACTTTCTCAAGTCACGTACACCCTTTTCCAAACAAAAAACACGTCTAGAAAACCACCATGCCTTCAGGACACACTCAGCCAGATCCCATGTTGGCCCTGTAAGAATAACAAGTTGCCCATAGGGAGATTATGAGCCCAAGGATAGCACTGGAACTGGATCATGGAGTGAAGGCTATGCAGATCCCATCCAGGTTCCTAGTGGCCCAATCACTCGAGCTAGAGCCAAGAAGATCAAGGAGGCACTTATGACCATGGTCCAAGAGATGATGAGCAAAGCTAAAGCATGGAGGAGCGTTGAAGGGGATCGGGCTCAAGAATGGAAGACATTGCTTAAAGGCCCAATTGAAGATGTCTAAATAGCAGCTCAAGAGATTAAAAACATGTATTAGATAAATGGGCTGGGCTAGGCTTTGTTTATTTTAAGTTTAGCTTTGTTTGGGCCCAAATTATGTTGAAAACCCGTTAATTTCGTTTTTGTTTATTTTCCTAGACCTAGTAGGTTTAATTACTCCTATTTAAAGGAGCTAACGTTATTGTTTAAGCAACCTTTTGATTAATTAAATTTCGAGTGTTTTTTTACCTCTTGCATTCTAAGAATGTCTCGAACAGCTAGAATTAGGGTTCTTGTTGTTCTTTGATTTAGCAATCAATTAACCCATCGATTGGTTGTTTGTCTTCGACTATACCAAGGTTCTTTCTCGTTTTCGGGATTGGGTTGAGGTTCCACCTCCATTAACTTCACGTGATTCCAAGGTTCTTGCGTCTTCATACGTTAAAGGTTGCGGATCCATCTTGCTTAGATAGAATACGATCGCAGTTCACATCAAGAGATACCCCCAATCAGCTCGTGAGACAGGCCAGCTTTAGCCTCTGTGTCTGTGGCTACTATCCCAGTCCTTTCATGAGTCCCAGCCACACAAAGGCTTAGAGACAGTCGCAAAGAATCTAGGGGGAGCTGCAGCAGGACCAGTGAGTTTGAATTTGATCATTTGGCTTTAGGATAGAGTCTTCCTTTAAAGAGACTTCAACTGCACTTCCTCCCCCACCAGTGAGGAACCCGTAGTTAATATGATTCGTGAGGGACATTCTGAGAGAGACTCTCGACACCAGAGCCAAAATAGAATAGCTCAACCTCCACTCCCTCCAGCTTGATAGCCTGAACGAGATTTGTGGAAGAAGTGGAAAAAAGACTTATGTCAGAGATAAAGGCTTAAATGGTCTAAATGATGAAGACAATGGGCCATCTAGGAGGAAGCTCAACTGTAGCCCTAGCAAGAGATTTAAAATCTCTATTTGCAGAACACATACAGAGCTACCAAGTCCCCAAAAAGTTTAAGCTTCCCACCCTAAAGCCATATAGTGGGACCACTGATCCTGTAGACCATTGGCAACAGTATGATAATATAATAGGGCTCAAGAATGTCCCAAATGGTATCATATGCAGAGCTTTTGTCACAACTTTGAAGGGGGCAGCCTGAATGCGGTGTAACAGCCTGCTCCCAGGATCGATCCAGAGCTCGCAAAAGCTCAGAACCAAGTTCCTCTCCCATTTTCTTAGAACTCGAAAATAGTCCAAATCTTCCACTTATTCACCATCAAACATAGGTCGACAGAGAGTTTGAAAGAATATGCTTCCTGGTTCAATCAAGAGAGCCTTACAATCACGAACCTCAACGAAGGGGTAGTAATAGCAGCCTTCATGGAGGGGGTGAGCTCCCCTTACTACCTGATGACTCTGGCAAGAATGGTTCCTAAAACTATGTCTGAGCTCTTGAATGAAGTCAACAAGCAGATTGGCATTGAAGAAGCTTTGCAAGGCCGCGATCTCTTAGGTTAGTCAGCCCCCTGCCCATTTTTAAACATCAAAAGGGACATAGTCCACTTCACGGCCAAGAAAAAGAGGGCAAGAATGGCATAAAATATTCGAACAAGTCCAAACCAAGCCAAGGCCGAGCTTGCCAGTAGTTCATTCCTCTAATAGCTCCCTTAGCTGAGATCTACGCCCAGTTGGAGCCAGGGCAAGTCCCAGAACCCCGAAAATGAAGACTTCGGAGAAGAAGAGGGATACAACAAAATACTGATGGTACCACAAAGATCATGGTCACGAGACTGATGACTGCTAGAAGTTGAAAGAGAAAATTGAGGAACTCATCCAGCAGGGGCAGCTCCGCCAGTATGTAGACAAGAAGAAAAAAGATCCCCCAAAAGCTAAAAGGAAGGAACACGCCAATGAGATATGCATGATCGAGGGAGGCTTGTCTTTCTCAGGCAACAGTAATAGGTCTAAAAAGGCCTATATCAGAGAAGCCAAAGCCTCGAGCTTGGAGGCAGAATTCCTTAGCTTTCGGCTTGCTAAGAAGGCGAAGTATGATGTCACGAAGATCACCTTCACAGACGAAGACATGAGCGGTGTAGAGTTCCCACATGATGATCCCCTAGTGGTGACAGCTATGGTGGGCAATCACAATGTCTATCGAATCCTCATAGACACCAGAGCCACCTCAAACTTTATGTATTACAGTGCCTTCAAAGCAATGGGCCTCATTATATAGTACCTGACTCCATCAACGGTGACGCTAGTCAATTTTTTTAGAGAGAAGACCAAATCTCTAGGAACCATCAAGCTCGTTGTGACTCTAGGAATAGCTTCGAAGCAGGTCACCACTACTGCAAAGTTCCTCATATTGGACAAGGCTCCCCACTATAATGCTATCTTAGATCGGGGCACTCTTAATGAGATCAGGGCTACATCTCGACTTGTAACTTGACCATAAAGTTCCTAATCCCCTACAAAGTCGGGGAAGTCAGAGGAAATCAAGTGAAATCCAGATATTGTCACTTTAGACTCTAAAGGAGGTCAGGGCAACTGACATTGCGGTCGTAGAGCTCGAAATCGCAGCCACTGTGAAGCTGGTTAACGCAAAAGGACCCAATGATCTAGAGAAGTGGGAAATTGATACTCTTGACCCTCAAGATGAAAAAAAAGAACTCAGAGGCAAGCCAGTTGAGGACCTAGAGGATTTTCCCTTGGACCCCCTGTAGCCCGGCAGGATATTGAAGATCAGTAATCAACTCAGTGTGGAAGTCAAAGAAGAGCTCTCCCAGTGCCTACGAGCTAACGTTGATGTCTTTGCCTAGTTCCATGATGACATGAAGGGGATAAATCCAGAAGTCATAGTGCACCATCTTAATGTTAACCTGGCCTTCAAGCATGTAAGACAAAAGAAGAGAAACTTTGCAGCAGAGAGAAACTTGGCTACCAAATAAGAAGTCCAGAAGCTTTTCCAAGATGGTTTCATTCGAGAAGTCCACTACCCAAAGTGGCTGTCCAACGTGGTGCTCGTGAAAAAGCACAGTAGGAAGTGGAAAATGTACGTGGAGTTTAAAAACCTCAACAAGGCCTGCCCAAAAGACAATTTTCCACTTTTAAAGGTTGATTAACTCATAGACGCATCCACTGGCCAAGAGATGCTGAGCTTCATGGATGCCAATTTTGGCTATAATTAGGTCAGGACGGCCCCCGAAGACGAAGAAAATACTTCTTTTATCACTAATGAGGGGACCTACTGTTACAAGGCCATGTTGTTTAGTTTTAAGAACATTGGCGCTACCTATCAGAGGGCCGTAAGCACCTTGTTTAAAGACAAGATAGGCAGAAATATGGAGGTCTACGTCGATGACATACTGGTGAAAAGTCTCAAAGCCTCCAGCCACGTGACAGACCTTAATGAAGCCTTTGCCATACTCAGGCAAAATGGTATGTCCCTCAATTCAGTGAAGCGTGCTTTTAGAGTAAAGGGAGGAAAATCCCTGGGGTTCATAGTAACACAAAAGGGAATCGAAGCTAACCCTGAGAAATACAAATTATAATCAACATGAAGTCTCTGACTAAGCCAAAATAAGTCTAAAGTTTGGCTGGTGGGTGGCAGCTCTGAACAGATTCATCTCCAAGGCAATAGAAAAGTGCCACCTCTTCTTCAAATCCCTCAAGAAGGCTTTTGAATGGACAAAAGAAACCGAGCTTACCTTTCAACAGCTCAAGCAGTATTTGGGAGCTCCTCCCATTCTTGGCTCACCATAGAAGGAGAAACTTATGGGATTGTACTTAGTGGTATCGCAGATAGCTGTCAGCTCGACGTTAATGAAAAATGAAGTGGGGGCACAACTACTGGTCTATTACACAAGCAGAGCCCTGCACACTGTTGTGAACACCTCATTTTGCAACATCGCAAGAATCTTGATTTCTGACAAAATGAACACGCATACATGCATGAGAATTCATACTTGCATACATACTATGTATATGTGATACATGTCAAAGAATAAAGCCAAAAGGACAACCGGACGAGAAGTTTCGAGAATTACCGGAAGCTGCCGGAACCAAAAACCGTCAAATCTTGTTAGTATTTTCACAAAGAGAGTTCTTGATTTCTGATTACCCTAAATCTTTGAATGTTGTTATACAATTCCATAAGGAGTAGTATACTCAAAAATCAGCTCAATCTAACAGTCGAATTTCCGGGAATACAAAAAAATAAGAGTTCACTTCGGGTAATCAAACGGAGGCCCTCCTATACTCCAAACAATATAAAAATTGGATAGCTACTACATAACATATTGGGGAACAACATACAAAATTCATCTTCTTCAAACATTGGATCATTAAGTACTAATCCGTTGATTGTGAGATTTTGATCAAAATATCCTTCATATAACGTAGAAGAAATGGAGGCTTTCCCGAACTCCAATTGACCTCAAATTCAAACATAAGTTAAAAGACAAATGGAGGCAAGACATATTAAAATTTTGGGAAAATCTAACGGCTACAACTTCACTTGTAGTACGATAAGGGAGCTTGTTGTACGCGAGTACATCTCCTACGCGGGAAAAACTCTTCGTACTAATCCGAGGAAACAAAGTCCTTACTGAACTCCGATCGTCTTCAAATTTTGACAGGGTCTAGAAGACTTCTATTGCCAATATATATCCAAAAATTAGCATTATCCAATGTTGGGAAGGCTTTTCGATAAGCTCCTAGAGTTGAGGTTACAATATATTTTCTTGCTCTCCAAGTAATTTACAGCTATATATAGACCCCCTCCATTCATACTTTTCATTAATAATCAATGGGATTTCGTGGTGACACCAAAAAACCTATATTCTCTCCCTCCGAGAAGGCTCATGTATAATTTTCTCTCTTAAATTTTATTTATTTGTCAGTTTTATAATTCATATTCTTGTCTGCATAATTTTTTATCACTTAATAGCTTTTCAAAACTCCTTTTCAAAACCAAAGGTGTATAACAAACCCTAATCCAATTCCAAAATAATATTATCACTTCTTACTTTTTCAAAAGTCCGGATTCGTAGTATTGTTATATGAAGGAATTGATAATCACTATATATCCAATCTAACTTATAAATTACGGTGTATATGTGATTAATATTCGATTATGAGAGTACTAGTGCCATATATACCGGATTAGTCAATATACTATAGTACATGATCGGTCAACTCGCCTCATATTACATTGAATATAAGATTCCACATCGAATTTGTTTTTGAAAAGCCCAAAGCTATACAAAATCACTTGTTTCATTGCATCTATTATTATCAAACTCTCCTTTTCAAATCACACACACACACACACTTATTTCCAAAATCTTGGGTAAACTAGAAATACATCGTTTTCATCCCATCCCCAAAATCCCAGTTTCTAAAGAAAGCATAGAAAACTATAAAGTAATAGCAATATCACACAAAAACTAAATTATAACACGCGTATATCCTACTTAAGAGGCCGAAAGGGCGAATTGTATGTCTAACACTTTCTCAATTCTTAACTTAATCCCCGAACCTTTGAATTAATTGGTTTCACATACATTGTGTATAGAAGGATATTTAGTCCATAAATACATCTCTTTTACACAAACCTTTTGTTTGTTTAGTAAAATAAACTAGCGACTCTTATTCTTTTCAAAACAGATTTTCAAAGAAACACGGAATCGCCGCCCACGAGGACTTAGGCGTCGAGAGCACAGGTTCTCATAGCTGCTGAGCTGAATTATCCAAGGTTGGAGAAACTGGTTTACGCCCTCATCATCACCTCTAGGAAGGTGAGGCCTTACTTCCAGGCCCACGCCATTTATGTGCTAATATATCAGCCATTGTGAAGGGTGCCAGACAAGCCAAAATAGTTTATGATCAATTACAAGCCTTGAACTTCGATTAAGGGCCAGGCTGTGGCAGGTTTCATCGCAGAATTCACTTACACTAAAGAACAAGTCCCTGAGCGACTAGAGCTGCTGCCACCTGTGGACCCAAGCACCTCAATCCCACCACCTCAATGAACTTGTAACCAAAAATTTCCATATGTATACTCCATACGGATGAAGCTTCTAACTTGCAAGGTTATGGTGCTGGTCTAGTATTGATTACTCCTGAGGCCAACACTCTAGAGATAGCTTTAAAATTTATCTTTAAAGCATCCAACAATGAGGCCGAGTACGAAGCAATCATATTTGGCTTGAGAATAGTTAGCGACTTGGGGTAAGACAGCTGGTGGTTTACAATGACTCTACAGTCGTGATCGGCCAAATACTTGGCCATTACATGGCCAAAGAGGACCACATGGCCGCTTAGTTGGCTAAGGCTCAGGCAGCAGCACAGAGGTACGCGAATGTAGTCTTTTTCAAGGTCCCACGAGCTCAATATAACAAGGTAGATCGCCTAGCCAGGCTTGCTTCTTCATTAGAAGTACCCAGCAGTGTTCGCATAAAGTACCTGGAAACAAAGGCTATTGAGGAACTTGTAGAGCTAGACATGGCCCCAGTGCAGGTTTGCAAGTGCTGGATCGATTCGATATTGGACTACCTCACGAGCAAAGCTCTTCCTGAAGATAAGAATGTGAGAATCTAGGTCTCTGACCCGTCCTTTTCAATTTTCTTTCTTTGCTTATGAAATTCAATTTTGTTGAGAAGATATGTTTTCAAAGTCGCCAGTTTATTTTACCCGAAAACAAACAAAAGGTTGTATAAAATAAAATTCGATAACGAACCATTTTTCATATATTTGAAATCAGAGATTTATATAATAAATTGTTTTGCTAGGGTTCGGGAACTACATTACGAATTGGGAAGGTGTTAGGCACCTAATTTGCCATTTCAGTCTCTTTAATGGATCATATATTTAATTCATATTTTAGATACCTTACAAGTAGTTTGAATTATTTTCAGAACAGTCATTTCGGATAAATTCGGTTTAAAACATTATTTATGAAATCAGACTCGAGCTTTGTGAGCGTTTACGTATTCATTCGTAGAATGAAATCAGAGTCTCGTAGTTTCACTTGTTTGGAAATTGTTTTTATATTTGTTTGTTTTCAAAATGTGTCAAAACATATTTTAGCTTTCTTGTAAAACTTAGAAATGACTTGTTTTGCAAGCAGTTGACTTATTTGCAAATTATCTAATTTTCTTGATTAAAACTTGTATTTAAATTGATAACTGAAATCAAAAGAGTTGTAGAAAATTATACCTGATGCGCTTAAAAGGAGTAAAAGCTTTTTCCCTTATTGATAGCTTTCTTGCTTACTTCTTTCTCTCTAGAACTTTTCTCTCTCTAGAGTTTTCTCTTTCTAACATTCTCTCTCTAAAACTCTCTCTCTAATGATATAGACATAATTTCCTCTTTCTAAAACTCAATTGAGTGTTGATGATCCCAAATGAGACTCCAAGGGTCCTATTTATAGAGAATTTTTCGCTAAAAAACACTTCAAAAGGGGCTAGCCGCAAGGGGTGTGGCTGGGACCTACAATTAGGGGGTGAGGCTAGGGCGTTTGGCTAGCACCTGCGGGTAGTGGGCACGGCTAGGGTGTGCGGCTGAAACCTGCCGCTAGGGGTTGCGGTTGGGCATTCAACCGTGCGGTTAGGAAGTGGCAATAGTGGTTATGGCAAATTCCTGACGGATTCAAATTTAGGGTCTTTCCTGATAGTCTTCTATATGCATGATGATTCGAGACTTGATGCAGAATGCTCTTTATGTATGAAAATTAGATCCACACGAGAGTCGTGAATTAGGGTATTCATAAAGAAGATGGCCAATAGGATAAAATACATTTTCAACAGATACGTGATCATCGAGGCAACACTGTACAAACTTGGATACGTTCTTCCATTCCTGCTCTACTTGCATCCTCACTAAGCCCAAGCAACTCTGTCAGAAATTCATGAAGGCTTGTGTGTAGGGCATCAAGTAGCTCACTCACTAGCCCTCAAAGTTGGAAGACAATGCTACTTCTCGCCCACTATCTTACAAGACGCCAATGAGCTGTTGCGAAAGTGTAACAAGTGCCAGCGGTTTGCTAATGTCCAACAGTTCCCAGTAGAGCTAATGACCCTTGTCAACAGCCCCTGTCTTTTCTCTTAATGGGGCATGGACATAATTTGAGTTTTCCCCTTGGGCAAATTATAGACGAAGTTTGTAGTTGTGTCCATTGATTACTCACCAAGTAGGCTAAGGCAGAAGCATTGACCATGCTCACTACCATGAAGATATAAAGTTTTCTGTGGAAGAACATCATTTGCCGTTTTGGTCTCCCAAAGGTATTGATCACGAATAATGGAAATTAATTCCATTGTGACCTCTTCAGAGACTTCTGCGAAGGGCATGGAATAGAAAACCATTACAGCTCGCCCGTCCATTCTCAGGCCAAGGACCAAGCAAAAGTCACCAATAGAACCCTACCGAGCTCGTTGAATAAAAGACTTGATGATGCTAAAGAAAATTGGTCTGAAGAGCTCCCATCAGTTCTATGAGCTTATAGGACCATTATCAGAGGAACAACTAGAAAAACTCCTTTCTCCCTACTTACAAAACTGAAGCAGTTATTCTAGTGGAGATAGGAGTACCAACGTATATAATCAACCATCATGATCCATCTCGAAATAACGAAGGCCTACTGGCTAACTTAGACCTCCTTAAAGAAAAGATAGAACAAGTTCGGATCAAGGAAGAAGCCTATAAAAGGAAGTATGGTCAAAAGTTATAACAGGAGGGTCAAGCATAAAAGTTTGAATTAATGTAGGTGACTTAGTACTTCAAAAAGTCATTATAACAACCAAGATTTCTGAACATCGCAAGCTCGCTGCAAAATGGGAAGGTCCCTACATGGTCACCAAGGTTAACAGACCTGACACCTACTATTTAAGGACTGTAGCTAGCATGGAGCGCATGATACCATGAAACGTAGAATACCTCAAGAGATACCATCCTTGAGCTGAAATACTTTATATTTTTATAATAGTTGTTTCCAAAGAAAAATGTATATGAAATGCTTTATTTTGGTACTTCATTACTTGAAAAGTGAACTCTAAGAAAAATCATCTCATGAACAGGTCAGTTTAGTAAGTGCCAAGCTCGTAAAAACACACTTACACTCTACCAAAACCCTCTCAAAAAGAGGTTGGTTCTACTACTAAAGAGGCCTGCTAATGACTGAGAAAATTGTTAGAATTTGCCTAAGTCAAAAGGGGACATGCCTCTACTATAAACTTAGCCAAAAGTAAAAATTTTCCTATTACAACGCCAAGAATTTCAAAAAAATTCTTATCACCACATAGGTCAGTCACCAAGCATAAAAGGTCCTCATAAAGGCCTGCTGAGAACTGAACAATTACTCTTGCAAAAAGGTTAGCGTATTAACTGACTAGCTCAATGAGCACATTTACACACTAAGGAGTCCAACTAGCATTTGAGAATTCTTAACAAACTTTGCCTAAGGTCTTGGGGGCATGACTCTCCCAGACTTAACCAAAATAACAAGAATTCCATTTGTACCTAGAGACCCAACTTAACCAGTTCAACAAGCTCAAACAGGTCACTGACCTTTTGTGAATATGGTAAAGACCTCTTTCGAGGCAAATAGTTTATCTTGCTTAATTTTGTTTAACTTTTTTCTATGTTCTGGGGGCATTAGAGTACCATAGGGCTCATTCCATCTTACATTACAACTTAGACAAAAAGAAACTACAAGAATTAAAGCAAAATATGACAAGCAAATTTTTAAGACAAAAATTGTTCATTTCATTGATAAGGAAAGTAGTTACAGAGATCCTAAGGTTTCTATACAAAGGAGGAAGGGACCCTATCCTATCTATTGGTCATCCCTATCACCATCTGTTCCACCAGCTCCTGAAGGAGAGGGCTCACCAGTCTCCCACTTGGTTAATACATCGGGCTCTTCAGCTCTGATCAACTGTAACACTACCAGGGCGTCACTCCTTTTCTTAGCTATTTTGGCCTCTATTTATGGAGTCAAATCTATCTCCGAAGGGACCTCGAGACTCCCAAGATCTTCAGGTTGCTGAAGGGCCAGCTTCTTGCATTTATATAAGTTGGTCACGAAAAAGTCTGAAATCCTTACCAAAGGACCCCTGGCATTGCAAAACTCCTTAATAGCATGAGCCTTTACCGTAGGGATGGACTCATTCAGTTCCTTTATTTCCTTTTTCAGGCTCTCTTGGTGCTGACAAGAGATCGAAAGCTCTAGCTCCTTCGCCGACAATTGAGTTCTCAGGTCCCTCAGAGTTGTCTTAGCATCCTCCCTCCTTTTACGCTCAAACTCTGTAGCTTTTTGGGCCACCTTAAGTGTAGACCCAGTAGCTTGGAGGTCTCTCTTAGCGTTGATCAGATCGGAGTTAAAATTGAAAGCCTCATACCTCGTAGCCTCGTGCTCCTGCCCCAGAGCCTTATGCGCGGACTCTAGCAGGCTGAACATGCTATTGAAGCTGTCCACCTTGACTTTCAGGCCTTCTGTCTCTACCAAGGCATTGTCGAGTTTCTCTAGCATGACCTTCTTGTCATTTTCAGCTCTCTCCAGGTTGCTTTTGGTAATGTACAGCTTATTCTGTGTCTTTGTAAGCTCCTCCTGAAGGGCTGAGTTGCCAACAGAGCTGGAGCCCTCCTCAACCATGTGGAGCGTAGAGAAGAAAAGATTCAAGGCATGCAAGAGAAGAATAGGCAAGTTATACTCAAAGGACTTAAATAACAAAACCCAAAAAGATATCTGTATGTACCTAGCTCATATGAAGACTAAAGGAGTTAGCCAACGAGCTCGTTCCTTTCTCCCTTGCCTGTTCCAGAATTACTTGAGATAAGGGAAGGAGTGTGTAACCCTTCGCGAAGAAGCCAGAGCCATCTTAAGAACTGGGCTCTGGTGTGTGCTCACCTGGTCCCCTGGGAAAAGACGTCTGGTCAGGGGCCTCCTTGCTCCCAGTAATCACCACTTCCTTTTCCTCCACTCTAGGTCCTTCATCACCGTCAGGGCCCTCTGTGATAGGACTGCTAGAGCTGGTTTCTGGAGTTCCTCTTCTCTCTAGAATTGTCTTCTCCGGGCTGAGTAAATGGAGGTCCTCTATTGGGACATTCATGACGTCCACCCAGCTGCGCACATCTTTCGAGTTCAGGCTACTAGTGGTGGCAAGAATCCAAGTAGTTTTGGGGTCCGTAGGTGAAGCGGGGCACTCTCTTTAGCCCCCGGGGTCCCTCAGACCTTTTGGTAAGAGGTAGGCCTATGGATAATGCGCTCCTCTTCTTGGTGACCTTCTTGGTGTTCACTCTAAATAGCAGCTTTGAGAAAGGAAGGTGAAATAAAGTCATTTATAAAGCTTAAATTGCACAAAAGAATAAGGGATAAAGAATGGGAGCCACCTCCAGAATGGTGTCTCCAGGCAAACCACCTCGGTTTTACACTGGGACCTCCTCTTGTTAAGTGGTGCCTTCAAGCTTAGGTCCCTCAATGGCCTCTGGCCCACCAGAACTGCGATCACCCCCTTCTTTCTAAGCACCCTTTGAAGGTTATTATGCTCAAAGGACGTCAGCATGGCTAAGTGAGGGAGGTCCGTCACTATCAGAATGTTCGGGTCCGTGTCAAAAGGTCTGGGGCCGAGCCCATACCTCCATAGAAGCCTTGGAAAGATGACATTAGCGTATTACTTCAAAAAGAAGGCTTTGGTGTCTTCAATCCAAGGCGAAATCACCAAGTCAGGTCTTTTCTCTTTAATTACAAAGGAAAACATAACAAAAAAAGGCCAAATGCTATAATTAATAGAAAAGAAGAAAGGGTTGGTTCTAAAAATTTACTGAGGGAGTCTGGCTCTGAAAACCAGTGTTTTGAGGTCGTGGATATTGGGGTACCTAGAGTCGTGCTCCCAATCCTCACCCGAAATAAAGAAGAACCGCTTCTTCTAGTGTGGAATGCTGTCGGGGAGGCCGTGGTTAATCTTTGTGGCCCCTAGCCTTAAGGGACAACTAAGGACCCTTTGTTCTTACCCCCGCTGTCCTTGGGCTGGAAAAGGGTGATAAACTCCTCTACAGTTATGTCGTGGCTCCCAGCGAAGATAGCTCTAAAGATTAGCATTGACCTTATGAGGCAGGACATCACGTTAGGGCTAACCTGAGCTGGGGTGAGGTCAATGACCACTAACAGCTTCCTCACGTGGTCGTCCATAGGGAACTTTAGCCGTGTGCAAACGCTAATTCGTAAAAGCAGACCTCCCTAGGCCTATAATAGGAGGCCCTCTCCTCGAGGCCTAGAGCTTTGATCTTGACAGAATTAGGGATTTGTTATCGCTTTTTCAGGTTCGGGATATCGAAGGCTAAGAAGGTCGACGGTATACAGAAGGTGGCCATGGAGCTGAAGTACTCCTAGTATTTCTCAATGTCCATTGTGTCATTTGATACACTAGGGGGAGGTAAATACGTGCTAGCTCTCCTTCACTGTCCACGATCTCAATGGGCCTCATGTTGGCCAAAGGATTTGTGACATCCCCAGCCAAAGAAGCCTGTTCAGTGTCGGGAGGGATGTCTTAGTTTTGGTTTTGACTGGTGAAATGCTTCGTGAGTAGTGATAGAGAATGAAGTGGGAAAAACGGTGTGAAATAAGGAATAAGCCTTATGAAATCCTCAAAAGGAACACTTGAAAACCTTTTAAAGGAGTTCTCTGAAGGGGTTCTATAAGCCAGACTAACAAAGAACAATATGATAGAAGGTTTCTTAGCGCCTAGGGTTCAAGAAGAGAAGAAAGGTGAAAAGTAAAAAAAATTCCTAAGGCAAAAGGGTTTATATAAAGTGTGTAGGATAAGCTAAGTGTTTATTCAACGCCTTAATTGTCCACTCATAAACCTACTGCCACACGTTTGCACGTTTTTTGAGGAATACGGAACAACCACACATGATTTCCTTAAAGAGTAACGGTCATGCCAAAGAGCTCGGGGTTATAACAACTTATCACAAAATCAGGTTAAAGACTTCAATGTTCAAACTTTTCACCAGAGCTGGTGGAAACACCAAATTCAACCTCCTCAAAGAGCTTGTAACTTACACTGTTCATTTGACGGAGCTCCGAATTCACTTAAGGATCAGACAAGAGCTTTATCCTCACCAATTAGCTCATTTGAGCTAAATGGCAAAGATAGGGGAAATTGATGGTGGAAATTAGTAACCTAATTCACCCCACCAACCACGAGTTGGAGCGTGGCCATCTAAGTCAGCGATCGGACCTATCACAACAAGAGGAGCTTGGAGGAGCCCTGCTCGAGTACTATGGGGAGGTCGGAGTTCTTTATGTCTTGGTGTCTGGTCCAAAAATTGATTTTGCACAACAAATAACGGAACTCGAAGGCCAGAGCTCTTTCGACAAGCTCTAGAGCTCCCTCGTATAACCACTCTTCCAGAGTGGTTGACAGAGGCATGGGTGACTGCTGCTAACTCCGTCAGACGCCACAGAACCTCCCTTAACTTCATTAAATGCATACCAACTACATTTAATGCACCAAAATTCATGGAGAAGCAATGTCAGAGTTGGTAATGATCAGGGCATGGCTTCAGACCTGATCGGGGGACTCTTCAACACGTTTTCCTCTTAGTCATATATATAGAAGAAACATTTACTTCTCTCAAAAACCAATTCACCCGAATCAAACCAAATTCAACTAAAATCAGCCACTTCTAAACAACCAAGAAGAATACAACAGAAATAGAGCAGTCGCGAAAGAGGGAGAGATAGAACTCCAGAGCACATATTAGAACTCTTGACATAGGAAAGCTAGAACTTGTGTAGCTCAAGCACGCTCTCATTGTAATATTATGAGGATAGAATAACCAGAGAAACTTTTATGAGTTTGTAATAGTCATTTAATTACTCTCAATACAAACCAAACCGAGCTTCTAGCTCTATTCCACAGAGGAGGACTAACCCATATTTTCATATGAGGCCAACCTCGTTTATATATATTTGACTTTCTTAGCTTGTTGTGTTTATTACATCAATCATTTGAACCAATCACTTGACTGTGTGGTCTAAACTACCCTTCTAGTTTTACGCACCAACATATACCGTTTGTGATCAATTCATTGACTCCCTAAAGAAATTGGAGGGAGAATATCGAGGGGAGAAAAGTAGAGAGAATATAATTAGGGATAAAATTAATCTTTGATTAGCGTTTTGATTTTTTTATAGAGAGTTATCCTAGGGTTTCTTTTGAATCTATGTGTTTCCATTTTATCTGCCTTCATGGCTACTCGGTTTCCAATAATCCTAACTCTCTTAGGGGTTCCTCCATGGCCACCAAAGAAGTCGCCAAGACTATTGTTGGAGTAGTAGTCGAAGACGCCAGATCCATTTTCGATGTACCATTTTCTTTAATGGTTTGTCTTGATGTCACTTTTTGGCCTCTCACCACCAGATTTGCAAACTCTAAACTTTATATTGGAGAAATCCAAATCTAGATTAGTTGATTTCTTGTCCAGATCTCTTATGGAGGTTTAGTTCATTGGGTACTCCTACGTTCAAAAAGGCTTTTATATTTAGTTGTGCGCAAACTCCCGAGAATTCAATGTTCATCAATCCTCCCTATGTTTGCAAGATGCACAAAGGATGTATCTCTCCTTTAACTATGTGTCTTCATGGCTCGACCAACTCTTTGTTGTGTTTTGTCCCTTTTGTTTTGGTGTTCATGGTTATGCATATTTGGCATATATTTTGGGCCTTCTTTTGTGATCTATGCATTATTGGCCTATTTTAGGTTGGGTTTTCTTAAATGAACCCACCAATTTATTTTTCTCACCCCAATTTGGAAAAACTTGCAACTCACCCCACTAAATTCTTTTAATTCCTTTATACTAACTACCAATATTTACAAAGCCAAACAAGTCACTAAAACCCCCTTTAACCATCTCTTTGTAGGCATAATGTTCTTACACCTAAATTTCCAGCGAAATTACTAATTATTTTTGTTATTTCAAAATCCACATCCATAATTACCAAACTCCATTGCTTTAAATGAAACTAACACATAATTATCTTCGTTAATTGATTGGTTCCCATAAAGAGTAAAAAATAAAGAAGTATAAAGAAAAATAAATTCCTAAAACCAAATTTTAATTTTTTAATCCTAATAATTAAGTAATATCTCTAAATTTTAAAAATTCAATGATGAACGAAATTCATTGATTTGGCATGCTTCAAAAGTGTAAAGAGGACCTTTTTTCTTTTCTTTCTTTTTTTATTTTTTTCCGGTTAAACTTATAATGAGGGTGTTGTTTGAATGTTAGTTTGAAGTTTAGGATTAAATGGAAGTGATTGTAAAAGTTTTAAGTTTTAATTATCGGATTCAAATAATTGATTAGAAAGATTATGATCAGACGAGCACCAATGAGAACTTCGAAAGTGCAAAGAAGAGCAATTTTTTAATAGTGGCCTTTAATCCAAAACATCCACATGCCATAATCATTTGTGGGTAAACTTAAAAAAACCTTTTTTTAAAAAGTAGTCACTATACTAATTAATTGATTGGTTTAATTCCTTTGATCTCTCAACATATCATTGTCTTCTTCATATAGACAGATGAAATATTAACGTACGTTTAATTTATATTTTTTTAATATAAAATAATTTTAGATGTTATATTTCTTTTGTGCAATATATGCTTTGTATTTCCAAAAAATATGTTTCTTCCTTCAAATCTCAGCTTTTTTTTTCATAACTCAAAAAGGAATGCAAGAATTCGAAGAAAATTTTATCGAAAAATGTTGGTATTCTATGTAGTTTATTGAAATTGAAAAGGTCAAAGCTATAAAAGAGAGTAATATATAAAACCACGTAATTTTTCTTTCTAGCTTATCTCATGTCATTTCTTTATCGTTCTAGAATTAGCATTTCTACCTCTCCAGTATTATCATTAGGAGTGGGTTTTTGTACCACAATTACCGTATTAACCCGTACAATACTATACTATTACCAAATTGTACCCAAGTTTGATAATGATACAGTACCGATCGGTATTTGTACCGTACAACACTATTACCAATTATACCAATAATACCAAATACCAAAACAATGAGTATAAAAGGTGTTCTCCCAATGATTCTAGAAGGAAAATTATTCTACAAAATGAAGATGCCATGCTTTAATCTCGTGGGGGTGATTTGAATAAACTTAAAATGTTAAAAGCCCTTGTCCAATCAACGAGGGACCAACAATTTGATGAAATATCCAATGAAGTTGATAATTACTGTGCCGCCCCTTTTCCCTTTGAGTGGTCATTTTGATATATTGAATTGGTAAAAAGGGAATATAATTTTTTTTTTCAATCCTTTTAAAAATTGCCTAGGATATTTTTGCAATAACCACTTCCACCATTGCAAGTGAGGATGCATTTAGTTTAAAGAGGAGGGTTGTAGATCCTTTTAGGGCATTTTTAACTCCGAGAATGGTAGAGACATTCGTTTGTACTAGTGCTTGGCTTAGAATGGAATAATTCAACTTCTACAATGAACCAATGGACAAGATACTTCTATTTTATAAGGAGATGGAGGACATGGAATCAAGTAAGATGTGCTTTAATTTATGTAGTGATTTTTGTTATTAAGTATTTAAGTTGGTAATCAGTATCCACCTTCAATTCTTGTTCTAAATGAAACTAATATGTTTAATTATTTTTATTTTATATTGTTAATGTAAGTGTGACCTCTCAATCTTTTGTAAGTTCAATGCCTCATCCGTAGAAGAATTGGATTATTTTTTTTTTGGTTTTTGAATTTGAGTTTGGCTTGTAACTTTAACTTATAATTTAGACTTTTAGTTTTATGTTTTTGTATGCCAACTGTTTTAGCTTTTAATTGTGCCACTGTTGGATATTATGTGGAGATTGTTGGATATTATGCCTAGGCAGCCATTGTTGGATAGTGGGTATGAGCTTGTTTTGTCCTACGGTTGGATATTGTAACACCCCCGTCTTAATTGACAGGATAACATCAGTAATTAAGACCTATAGTGTTACTAACCCATCTTAGACTAACTAAAATGGGTTTGATATGAATAATAAATGATATAATAAATGTCAAACAACCATGATGCTCACTCAGATGACAACAATATGAAGTAGAAGCATTTTGGTAAACTACATAACACATGTATACGTATCCAAAAGATGTACAAATTCGTATCAATATGTCTACGTATATATAGTAAACTAGGCTAGCCGTGGCTTGCCATGGAAAACATATGCATAATAGAATAAATCAGTATCAGAGCCACCTACTTTGTCCCCGAACCCGTCGTCTAGTTAACCTCACTCATCCTCTGTGTACCTATATTTGTTTTATAAAAACGGGGTGAGCTTACAGCTCAGTAGGGAGGGGGAGGGGGGGAATAAGGGTATTATGTTTAAAAATGAAATCAACAGTTTATTAACAATTCATGCTTTAATCAATAATTTAGTTTAAAACCCTCATCTTATAAAGTAATGCATGCTTATGCATATGCATGTTACTTCCTTTGTGTCAACTCATTTCCAAATCTTGATGATTCGAACCAATGAGATTCCAAGCCAAAATGACATCATAGAATCCATCCACTTCAAGAGAATATAACATAATCATAACTCTTGTAGATGAGAAATTAGGGTGGAGATCACATCATATAAATCACATCATAGAATCCGTTCGTCCTAAGATGGTATCCTATTGTCATATACCAGAAGTGGAACAACCCATCCACAAATTCATAGAGAACATTTAACCCATGGTGCGTTGCCAATGCCTATGTTCCCGGGCTGCTCACCGGTGGCTTATAGGAGGCCAAACATTGCTCCCCCAAGGGTTTCAGGATTTTTAACCCAATGGCACCGAGCCTACTTATTTTTCATACAGACAAGCACCATTCAGATAGATATTCAAATGAAATTCACATCATTATGGTCATCCGTGACCATATATAATCATTGTCAAAAAATCGGTTAACCGATTATTTTTTACCAGAATATATCAAGCTGGTAATGAAGTCTCTATGAATTGCCATAAGAAATAAGAATCCTTGTAGCATCCGAACAGAGATATATAATGAAGCTTTAATGTAGTTGAGACCCCGAGTTGACACCAAATCAATAGAGCATAAACTCCGTTTTGCGTGGCCCCAACTCACGCTTAACCTCCTATGGAGGAAAACCAAGGTAAGGGATGATGAATAGTGAAAAAGAAGAAGGTTTGAATGATTTGAAGCCTTAATCTTTCATTTAGGATGAAAGATGAGTGGAAATCTATTTCTTTCTCTCTCTAGAACCCTCTAGAACTCTCCTTAGAAGTGTGTGGGTGTTTGTCTCGAAGTTGGGCTGAAAAATGAGCAAAAGTTACTTTAAAATGGGCTTAAATCGGAGCACAGGCTTAACTGGCGGATCGGTATGCCAAATATCAAATGCTGGTCCACGAGTCACAAATTCCCCAAAATTTAACTGCCGGACCGGTATGCCAAAATCGTCATACTGGTCCGCGGGTAATTTTGCCCTATTCTGCGCTGTTCTTATTTTAGCCATAACTTTTTGGTCGGTACTTTGATTGAGTTGATCTTTATGTCCACGGAAAGGTGATTCAAAGATCTACAACTTCCTAATAGGAATTTTTCCCAAATTATGAATAGATAATTTTTAGAAATTCACCAAAGATAGCAATCTGCCGAAGCACTACCAAACGAGCAGAGTTTAGAGATGGCGTACTTCAAACCTTGTTTTGACCAACGAGGAGGGTGAATTGGCTTTCGGTCGAAACACAAAATTTGTAGAATGGCATGCAACCTTAACATAGGTCCAAACGGCAACCAAATTGGATAAGAGATGGAGAAACTACAGAGCTCCAAAGTTAACCAAAAATAGCGAATTTCGTAAGACCAAAACTTCCTATCTACAATCCGAAATCGATTCGGACTACCCGAATCACCCAACGATCATTCACATGAGTGTAAAGACATACAACTAATGTGAAGCATTAAAACACTACGAGGCTCCATAATACGAGATTTCAACCCTCAACTAATATTATTAAATTATACTATATCCAACCCAATTTAAAACAAATTAAAGTACGGGGTATTACAGATATTGCTTTCCTTTTAATTGTTTTGTTATGTTGATGTGGGAGTATTTTTTTTTTCTTTATTGAGTTATAGTTTTTGAGTTTGTTTTGATTTACAATTTTGCGTATACCTATAATTACAAAAGCCCACTATTTTTTTAAAGGTTTTTTTTTTTTTTTTTTTTTTTGTGTATACCTATATATGCAATTTTTATTCATTTTTATGTTGCCTTCTTTTCTTCTTTATAGAAGAATTTATCTTCAAATTCATCAATTTGGTACTTTTTATAATGGGATTCCATGCATTGGGCTTATTGTTTTTTCTTTGACCTGTGAAGATATAAGCCTATTTTGGTTTGCATTCAACACCCAATTGAATTTATTGGTATAAGTATAATCATATTAAAAGTATATAATAATTGTGAGATATTTATAAATTCATAAATTAGCATACACTTATTTAAAACACAATAGATGAGTCATACCTTTTGCTCAAAGCCTTTCAATGAGACTAGGCTAAACTTTATTGAACGAATTATTTTGTGAGAGAATGAACCAAGATATTTATAGAATAGGTAAATTTTACTCATTAAGAGTTCAACTTAAAGCAAACACTTTATATTGTTTATAAGTATATTTATGAGGCAATGAGCTGAAAGGGCTTCCTCCATAATTATATTTAAGGGAATGACACTTTACACTTTACTATCCAAAACTCTAGCATCCATTACCAAAATATTATGACCTTACTAGAGCTCCGACATGGGTACTGCAAATCTGTTTTGCACTAAATCGGTTGTGACTAACGATACATAGTTTAGTGCAAATATATTTTTGCACTAAATCCTCAAGCAACTCATAATCTATTTTTACATTAAATCCGCAATCAACAATTCATATATACTTTAGTGCAAATCCGTTTTTGCACTAAATACGCAAGCAGCAAATGATACATATTTTAGTGCAAACGTGTTTTTGCACTAAATTCTCAAGCAACTCATGATATATTTTTTGTGCAAAACTGCTTTTGCACTAAATCCGCAAATAACTAATGTTATAAATTTTAGTGCAAATATGCTTTTGCACCAAATCCGTAGACAAATTAAGATATAAATTTTTGTATAAATTCATTTTTGCACTAAATCGGCAAACAATTAAAGATGTACATTTTAGTGCAAATTTATTTTTGCACTATATAACAATTCTAACTTGAGTGGCTGCTGGTGTAACCACCCGGGCTCTCACCTAAATGGCTACCCCGAGTTGTAAGTTAAGTTTATTGTTCTTACATATGTAACAAGGACCTTTCCATTACACAAGCGATGTGGGATATTTTGAGTCATTACAATCTCCCCCCGTTAAATTCCTGACGTCCTCGTTAGGCCAGGGTCACACACAATAAATTGGCCGTAGTTAGCCGCATCCATCGATTCTGGCTCGTCATCAACCGCACAAACCTGATCCACAATATCCACATCTCATGTGGTATTGGTCTTGGGTCCGCTCTGATACCATATATAACCATACGGGTTCTCCCCCAAAATAGCTAGCCCAAGTTATAAGTTAGGTTCATTGTTCTCACATATATACCAAGGACTTTCCCATTACACTAGCGATTTGGGATATTTTAAGTCGTTACAGCTGGAGTCCCCGTGGGCGGTGTTGGCAGAGGAAGTTAATGAGGCTTAATAACCACTAATGGTAATAAATAAATAAAAGATTGTAGTAAAGGTATAATTGACCATTCGAAAAATGGGTGTGTTCGTTTAATGAATAAATATTTAGAAATTGACCTTGAGGCCAAAATAAATTATGGAGAAAGTCGTCCATCTAGTTTGGAATAATAAGGTGTCCTTGTTTTGAATATAATTATGAAAGAGGTACTTAGAACCCATTTTCTCTTTTTCTTATTTGGTTAACAGATATTGCTATGAAGCTATCGATATCTTTCATAAAGTACACCGTAAAACCCATAGACTTTATATCATTATTTAAAGGTTATATAATTAAATCCTTAATTTAGTCTCAATCTTTAATCTGGATTTTCTGACCCTTTCCTATTAAATGGATTGAAGCCCAATATTCTTACAATAATCACGTTAATAGCATTATGTGATGGCAATGTTCTATGAAATTCATTTTCTTCTATTGAAAATATAAATAGTAGTTAGACAAAATTATTATAGTTTTTTGACTGATCTAATAGAGTGTGTGCATGTGTACCATAATAAGTTATCCTACATTATTAGTTACCACAAATTAGTAACAACATCAAGTAAGTATAATATTCAACATGCATGATATAGTTCGTAAAGCAATATTTCAAGAATTATTTCCCTTAAATACAACAAAAATGCGGTAAAATAAATAGGTATCCACCACAACCTCTAGTGGGAAGTACCCCCCCCCCCCAACTACGTTAAACATATATACATATATATATGTATATATGCAATGATTTTTTATAGTTTTTGGACATATATATTGGTACGACATGTTTTTGTTAAAATATGTGGGTGGCTAAGAGTTAACCAAGACCATTTTGAAGAAAATCAGCACAGTTTGTTTGTTTGGCAACCAAAAATTAAGGATGAAGAAGATAAACTATGATGATAAACTTAAGAGCAGTAAAATAGAGAGAAGACCATATTTTTTTTGGGGTAGGTTCCTCCAATGGCTTTAATTCCCAATCCGACAGTATACTTTCCCTTGTGCATGTAATGATTATATTAGCTTAAAAGCTTAAGAGATATAGAATAGCAAATTAGGGTCTTACTTGGGAAAGAAGTGAAGAAGGTGTGGGAGTGAGTATGGACAATATTGAAAATTAATTAATTTTGCTGTGGGTTTCCCCTCCTATAATTTATATATATATATGATAGGGTTACATTAGGGTTTGGGATGTATGAAAATTACCATGAAAGGTATGATTGGGCACTACTCCATGATACTAGTTGTCCTTAACCCTGTGCACATTTGTTCAAGTGGTTATTTCCCGTCACTTATCTTCTAGCTCAGTTATTCCCTCTTCGTTGGCCAACCAAAGTTGGTCAGTCTTCCTTTAGTTAGGTCACGTTGGTCGTCACACTACAACAATTGATTCATGGTCGGTTAGCATGCAAACACCTATTACTCAGCTAGATAATCCTTTATTTGTAATGAAAGTGATTAGGCTCAGTGGCTTTGATTATGGGCCAACCACAGTCTTAAACTTCCAAGGTAGGCCTTGACCAAAAATCCATATTTAATTTTTATCTCTCAAGAAATCATAATACATCAAATTTTACATATTCTCGTGCATAACACGGGTTGTATGTAATAAAAGAGTATTGTTGGACATCCATTTAGTTTCTTTCTACCCCTCCAGATATAAATGCTAAATTCCAATAAAACAATAACATTTTAAGAGATGTTATTTCTAGTTCCCTTTCCTAAGCAAACCATCTCATTTTTATTGCTTTTAATTTGACATAAAATTATTTTGGCCAATAATTGTTATTTTGTATTATTCCCAAAATTTTATATGAATGAGAATGAAGATTTCTCATTAAAAGAAGAAAAAAACTTATGATTTAAGAAGTGATTCAAAAGACAAATAAGCAAAATACCAAATAATTTTATGAAGGACTTTGGGAGTAATAAATCCCCCGTGAATGTCGAAAACCTGCTTCACAAATCGTCAAGACAATAATGCATCAAAATGGAGTTTAGTCACTTAAATTTCTCTTGTTTTATCATTAGATATTTAAACTTCAATTCATTTTATTTTGATACTTAAAATTTGAGTTGCGTCATCTCACTTTCATTTTAAATTATGTCCAGTCAATTTTTTTTGAGCAAAGAATTCAATTTTTGGATGGAGTATCAAGTTTAATTAGTACTAAATTACTACACTTTCTGCATAATTAACGGAGAAAAATTAGTACTAATATCACTTTATTTCAGTATTATGGGGGCGATTAATGCTAGTAGTTAACTTTTAAAAATTTAAGAGAGGCAAACTTAACTTGTATGTATATTTGTAATTTTTAAAAGTACCTTTAATTAGCAAAATAGTAATTCTTTTAAAATTTACGGGGTGGGGACAATTGTTTCCTTATTAATATTTTTATGTTGGAGTCTGAAATGTTTGGAAAGGATTTCATTATTTCATTTGCTTCTATGTATGGATAATTCATATCGTGTGACCGTCTATCCTATTCTAGATACAGGAATGTTCGTTTCAGAGTCTCCAGTACGTTTTACGAGAAAACGGACAAAAGAGGGATGTGATAAGGCTACAAATAAGCCTTTTCCTTACACGAACGTCTACGAAACCATGATTCTATAGGGTTCGGGAACTATATTATGGATTGGGAAGGTGTTAAGCACCCATTCCACCCTTTCAGTCTCTAATGGTCTTATATGTTTATTCTATGTTGAGAAACTTGGATGTTTTTACTAATATTCTACTACTTTCTGGAAATATCTCATGAAAACCTGATTTCAGGGAGAAATAGGAAAATGGATGAAAACCTTGTATTCCGTGATCTGATGTTTTGGTTTTGTTGAAGTTTGATTACTAGTAACAAAAATTTATATTATTTATTTTGAAATGAGAGTGATTCAGTATCGTTTTCTCAGATAACAATATCAATTATCTTGATCAATTAATTTAGAAAAGATCGGATCTTATCGAAATTGATTTGATATGGAAGTTAACTCTTAAGGAGAGTGTATCAGGTATATTACAATCTATATGAAAGACACATAACTGAATTTTAATTCCTAAAGAAACTTTATCAGTTCGGATTTTGAAAACATGGTTTTATCTAGATAATAAATGGCTTTACTTCTTCTGATTTTTGCAAATGTTTTTATCATTTTTTTTAAAGAAGAGGTTTTGATTCAAAATGGTAAATTATCAATAACTTGACAATACGTTTATCCAATTAGAAAGTGAACAGAACAACATATATAACAAGTTACTAATAAGGATGATTACGATAAAACAAGTACACATATATATAACTTAATCACTAGAAGAGACTTTAATTACCTTCCCAATGATATATACAAAAATATATATATATATAATGCGACAGAAGATACTTTAACGGATATTAACTTTTTTTCTCTAGATATTTTCGAGAATTTGACTCCATAATACAACACGTCGAGTGTTGAGAAACGACTCAGGAATTCCCCAGAATTAGACGCCTATAATTTAAACTTTATGATATTTGAAAAAATTAAAGAGAATAATATCACTTTTTAAAGAAAAGTTGTTGTCCTCAAACCCTTGAGGGTGTTGGGCCTGTGGGCCTGTCGCACAACAAACGACTGAAGTAATGTTCCTGACACACTGATGTGTAAGAAAGTGGATGGTTTGTGTTTGGAAAACTTTTCGCCCGATAAATAGGGGTTTTTTGTGCAACAACCCGATTTGTTGTGCTACAAACCCCTTCTAAAAACAAGTTTGTTTGGACAACAAAACTTTCCGAATCAGTTTCTAAAGTGTGGGTGAGCCCTGGACTCCAAAAGGTGTTTTTTTCGAAAGTTTTAGGGTTCTTGCGGGGGTCATCGATTGGGGTGTCTATAATAACCCTAAGAGGTTACCTCAGTGGTAAGGGCATACTTGTGATTGAGTGATTTGGCGCATGATCTCAAGTTCGACAAATGGGTAATTCAAGTTTTATCTGCATAAACTTTGCTTTTATTATCATTTCGGTCTTTAAATTTAAATTTTATTTTATTTTATTTTGGTATTCAGAGTTTGAGTTGCTTCTTTTTTTTATTTTAATTGGGATGTCACGTTATTTTTTTGAACGGAAAATCCATTTTTGAATTGATTATCCATGTGCCACATGTAGGGGCGGAGCTATACATTTTTTCAAGGAGGGAAAGTTTAATACTAAATTACAATAGTCACTTTTTGCAAAATTGAAGAAACATATTTTGTACTAATATTATTTTTATTCATTACTAGGGGCTCGATACATACTAGTAGCTACCTTTTAAAAATTTAAGGGAGGCAAACTTAACTAAATCGCATTTAAATTTTTGAGTATAATGGTGAATGATTACAGATGGTAAAAATGATATTCTTACCTTCTTTATTTATCGAATAATTACACTTGATGTATTAATAAATTTTAAACTTTGGAAATGTCCAACTATATATATTTTGGTACATCTAGTTTGATTATTCAATAAATAAAGATAATGAATATAGTATTATTATATGTGATATAATACACGGTCTCCATTCATAGGGAGCTTGAGAGTAGAATAATATTCAATCAAAAGGTGCCTTTCACAATCACCTTTGAATTTTGGTGTGGTTCGAGTAGCATAGAATAAACTGGTCTCCATTTCATTGGCTGTTTTAGATTGCTATATGATAAGCTTTACTTGGTGCATTTTATTTTTGACATCAAAATCTCAAAAGCAGCCAAACAAAACACTAAAAAATCATAGAAAGCCACGTTGAGCAGTATAATTTTCAGGCTTCTAGTTTTCATGTGTTGTGCTTTTAAGTAAGTGTATGTTAATATTATGAATTTATAGATCTTTTAATTATTAAAAAAAATCCATTAAAAATAATTTGAAGATATTAAAATATATTTTTTATAAAATACTAATATCATTATTTGTTAATAAAAAAATAATTTTATGATACTCAAAAGACAAATTAAGACGGGCTTAATAATACACCCCACATGAAATTAACATAAAGTTGAAACGGACGTCAAGGACCCACGTCATTAATCATCAAGAAAATAATGGGTAATTCACTTTTCATCTACATAAACTTTGCTTTTATTATCATTTCGGTCTTTAAAATTTCATTTATTTTATTTTGGTATTCAAAGTTTGAGTTGCTTCTTCTTCTTTTTTTTCTTTTTAATTGAGATGTCACGTTATTTTTTTGAACGAAAAATCCATTTTTTTAATTAAATATCCATGTGCCACATTTAGGGGCAAAGCTATACATTTTTTTTTAAAAAGGGAAAGTTTAATACTAAATTACAAAAGTCACTTTTTGCAAAATTAAGGAAACAAATTTTGTGCTAATATTATTTTTACTCAATACTAGGGGCACGATACATACTAGTAGTTAGCTTTTAAAAATTTAAGAGAGGCAAACTTAACAAAATCGCATTTAAATTTTTTAGTATAATGGTGAATGATTAAGGATGGTAAAAATGATATTCTTACCTGCTTTATTTATCGAATAATTATACTGGATGTATTAATAAATTTTAAATTTTGGAAATTTCCAAACTATATATATATATATACATATATATTAATACATCCAGTTTGATTATTCAATAAATAAAGACAATGAATATAGTATTATTATATCTGATATAATATACGGTCTCCATTCATTGGGAGCTTGATAGTAGAATAATGTTCAATCAAAAGGTGCCTTTCACAATCACCTTTGAATAAACTGGTCTCCATTCATTGGTTGCTTCAAATTGCTATATGATAAGCTTTACTTGGTGCATTTTATTTTTAACATCAAAATCGCAAAAGCACCCAAACAAAACACTAAAAAAACACAGAAAGCCATGTTGAGCCTGTTGTGTCCGCAGGCACTCGGGTCGAGCCCAGGGCACCAACCGGGCTCGCCGGTCCGCGCACATAGTAACGATATTGTCCCCAACTTAAACACCTTTGGGCCACAAGTGTGGAGTTTTATCTTAAAAAGCATCGCTGCTATGTGGACTCTCCCCCACTTATATACCTATGTTGAGCTCTACAATTTTTCCATGTGGGATCAATGGTTTGAGCCAACCATTCTCAACAATCTCCACCTTGGATCAAACCAGTCCACCTTGACTCCACCTTGGACTAACACCGGTCCGGCTCCACCTAGACCTATACCATAGTCCACTGAATCTATCTTTGAACTGTCCATGTAGTTCACCACTCAACAATGTCCATCTGCAAGATCATCCACCTTTTAGTCAATGCACACATCTTGAGGTATTCCCTTTTTTACCTTACTCCAGGAACCTGCACAACCACCTTGATAACAGCACCCGGGTGTACATAAGCTGTAGCAACTCCACCCCCGACTTCTCCGAGTCTAACTCCACCATAGGCTCCACCAAGTCCAACTACCGGGACGCTTTTTGTAGCGACTTATCACCTTAGGCTCAACCGAGTTCTTCTGACTCCACCGAGTCTAGCTCCACCAAGTCCAGCTACCGGGACGCTTTTTGTAACGACTTATCACCTTAGGCTCAACCGAATTCTTTCGAATCCACCGAGTCTAGCTACCAGTACTGCTTCACAAGTCCGTGGATCCACCATCAGCTCTGATATCAATTGTTGTGTCCGCAGGCACTTGGGTCGAGCCCAGGGCACCAACCGGGCCCGTCGGTCCGCGCACATAGTAACGATACTGTCCCCAACTTAAACACCTTTGGGACACAGGTGTGGGGTTTTATCTTAAAAGGCCTCGTTACTATGTGGAGACTCTCCCCCACTTATATACCTATGTTGAGTTCTACAATTTTTCCATGTGGGATCAATGGTTTGAGCCAACCATTCTCAACAGAGCCATAGAATTTTCAGGCTTCTAGTTTTCAAGTGTTGTATTTTTAAGTCAGTGTATGTTAATATTATGAATTTATACATCTTTTAATTATGAATTTTTTTTTTGCCATTAAAAATAATTTTAAAATATTAAAATATTTTTTTTATATAAAATACTAATATTATTGTTTGTTAATAAAAAATAATAATTTTATGATTTAATATGATACTTAAAAGAGAAATGAAGACGGACCTAATAATGCACCCTTCGTGAAATTGACTTAAAGTTGAAGTGGGCCTAATAATGCTCCCCTCGTGAAATTGACTTAAAGTTGAAGTGGACGTGAAGGACCCGCGTCATTAATCATCAAGACAATAATGCAAAATAATTAAAGTCGAACGCACCAAGGAAGCACCTTCCTCCTAACCAGTGTGCTACGGAAGGGCAATTGACATTTTACCGGTTTAAAGTTTCCTAGCTTTCTCATTTCGGTCTTTAAAATTAGATTCATCTCTTTTTACTATTTAAAATTTAAGTTGCATCTTACTTTCTTTTTAACTTAAACATCCCGTCACTTTTTCAAACAAAAAATCAATTATTTGAACTTAATATCCATAGGTCACATGCAGGGACATAGCAATAAAGAAGAAAATTTATTACTTATATTTTTTTTTACTCATTATTAGTGGAACAATTAATACTAGTAGTTAGCTTTTAAGAATTTAGGGAAGGCAAACTTAACTAGTTTGCATATATTTGTAACTTTTAAAAGTAATTAGCATTTTTTGAAAATTTAGTGGAGTATCAAATTTAATACTAATTTACAAAATTTTCTGCATAATTAACAAAGAAAATTTTGTGCTACTATCATTTTATTTCAATATTAAGGGGACGATTAATACTATTAGTTAGCTTTTAAAAATTTAAGGGAGGCAAAGTTAACTAATATGCATATATTTGTAATTTTTGGAAGTAACTTTAATTGGTAAAATAGTATTTTATTTAAAATTTTAGGGGGTGGGGGAACAATTGTTTCCTTAGTAATATTTTTAGCACACGATCTTAAGTTTAATTTCTCGTTATGTCAAGATTGTTTAAACCAATACAGTATCTCCCTATGGATAAACGGCAGTCACTTAGTCTTATGGAATTAGTTGGGATAGGCTCAAATATCTAAAAATACTCAAAAATAAGAAAAGAAGAATAAAGAAAAGTAAATAAATTAAATAAAAATAAAAGTGATATGGGTTTCAAACTTAAAGTACAATCACCTAGACAAATGACTGACCCACGAGCCTCTCTGATGTCACACTTTCACACATTGTCGGGACAATAAAGTTCAACGAACCAAGTAATCACCTTCATTGGACAAATGGGTAAAAATTTGCATTTCATCCGCATAAACTTTGCTTTTATTATCATTTCGATCTTTAAAATTTATTTTATTTTATTCTAATATTTAAAGTTTGAGTTGTTTATTTTTTTTCCTTTTAATTGAGTTGTCGCGTTAATTTTTTGAATGAAAAATCCATTTTTGTATTAAACGTCCATGTACCACATATAGGGGCAGAGCTAGACATTGTTTTAAAGGGAAAGTTTAATACTAAATTACTAAAGTCACATTTTACAGAGTTAAAGAAACTAATTTTCTGCTAATATTATTTATGTTCAATATTAGGGGCACGATAAATACTAGTAGTTAGCTTCTAAAATTTTAAGGGAAGCAAATATAACTAAATTGCATTTAAATTTTTGAATATAATCGTGAATGATTAGGGATGGTAAAAATGATATTCCTATCTGTTTTATTTATCAAATAATTATACTGGATGTATTAATGAATTATAATTTTTGAAAATGTTCAAACTATATATTGATTTATTCGGTATGACTATTCAGTAAATAAAACCAATAAATATAGTATTACTATATATGATATAATATAGTGGTCTCTATTCATTGGCCACTTGAAAATAGAATAATGTACAATCAAAATGTGCCTTTAACAATTAGCTTTGAATTTTAATGTGATTTTGATAGAATAGAATATACTAGTCTCCATTCATTGGATGCCTCATATTGCTATAGGATAAGATTTACTTGGTGCATTTTATTTTGAACATCAAAACCGCAAAAGCAACCAAACAAAACGCTACAAAAACTTAGAAAGCCATGCTGAGCCGTAGAATTTGCAGGCTTCTAGTTTTCATATGTTGTGTTTTTAAGCAAGTGTATGTTAATATTATGAATTTATACATATCTCACGATTACTAAATATTTTTTTTTATCATTAAAAGTAATTTTAAAATATTAAAAAAAAATTTGTTCAAAGACTCGCTTCATAATGGAATTCCATGATTTGGGCTTATTGTATTTTCTTTGTACTGCGAAAATGTATGCCAATTGTAATTTGTATCCAACACCAGTGGAGTTTATTGGTATAAGAAGATCTCTAATAGTTGTGTATAAGATAAAATATAAATCATAGTATCAACCCAATTTTAAACAAAACTTAAAGTCTAAAAAAATATTATCCGAAGGTACTTTTGTAAACTTGTGTAAAATTTGAAAAAAACTAATAAGATATCAACACATATAAAATGTTAATTTTATGCAATTTTTATTTTTTTTCTTGTATTATCTATACATAATTTTATAATTACAATATAGCTATGAAGCTATCCATATCTTTCATGCTCACAATCATATGTAGCTAAAATACACCGTAAAACCCATAAACTTTATATCACTATTTAGAGGTTATATAATTAAATCCATAATTTGATCTAAATCTTTAATCCGGATTTTGTGATCCTTTTGATATTAAATCAATTGAAGCCAAATTTTCTTACAATAATCACATGTAGTGGCATTATAATATGATGATGGCAATGTTCAACAAAATTCATTTTCTTCTATTGAAAAATATAAATAGCAGTTATTTGACAGGTCTAATAGGGTGTATGCATGTGTATCATAATAAATTATATAACATTATTATTTACTAGAAATTAGTGATAACATCAAGTGAGTACGATATTCAACTTCCGTGATATTGTTCGTTAAAGCAATATTTCAAGAATTATTTTCCTTAAATACAACAAAAACACGTTAAAATAAAGAGTTATCCACCATAAGTTTTAGTGCGACCCCCCCCCCCCCCCCCCAAAAAAAAAAAAAACAAACAAACATTGCACTACCCATATATATATATGAAATTATTATGCCATGATTTTCTATAGTTTTTATATATATACACACACACACACATTGGTACGACCTGTTTTTTTGTTAAAATCATAATGCAACAGGTTTTACATACTATCGTGCATAACATAGGTTGTATGTAGTAAGAGAGTATTGTTGGACATTCTCTTAATTTCTTTCTACCCTATATAAATGCTAAATTCCAAGAAAACAATAAAAGTTTGAGAGATGCTATTGCCCGTTCCCTTTCCAGAGCAATCTATCTCATTTTTATTACTTTTAATTTGACATAAAATTATTTTGATAAATAATTGTTATTTTGTATTGTATTCCCAAAATTTTATATGAATGAGAATGAAGATTTCTCGTTAAAAGAACAAAAATAATTTTATGATTTAAGAAGTGTTTTGAAAGACAAATAAACAAAGACCTAATAAGTTTATGAAAAAGACTTCGAGAGTAATGTATCCCCCGTGAAATCTCCTTTTCAAAGACCAGAGCCAGAAATCATCAAGACAATAATGCATCAAAATGGAGTTTAGGCACTTAAAGTTTGCTTGTTTTCTCATTTCGATATTAAAGTTCAATTCATTTTATTATAATTAGAACTTAAGATTTGAGTTGCGTCTCACATTCATTTTAATTATGTCCTGTCAAAATTTTTTTTGAACGAAAAATTCAGCGTTTAGATAGAGTATCAAGTTCAATACTAAATTACTACACTTTCATAAGAACTAACGAAAAAAATTTAGTATTAACATTATTTTATTTCAAAAATTAGGGGGCGATTAATCCTATTTGTTAGCTTTTAAAAATTTAAGTGAGGCAAACTTAACTAATATGCATATATTTGTAATTTGTAGAAGTAACTATAGTAGGTAAAATAGCAAAAAAATTAAAATTTAAGGGGCAGGGGACAATTGTTCCTTAGTTTGCCTTTCTCTCCGCCCCTGCCCACGTGGATTTTTTGTCTATAAAACGGATTGGAATCTAATTTATATAGCTAGGTATTCCCGTGTCGAACAGCACGGTGACATAACAAATTATTATATATATATACACGCAACAAATCAAATTATAATATGGCGGACATAAATGAGCTATCATAGATAGAAAATGCTAAAGATCTAACTATCAAGCTGGGGAGGGGTGGGATTTGCTAAAACCGATCTCGTTTGGCCACCTCATTAAGGTCGGGTTGGGCTAGTTTATCATCACTAATATATATATAATATAAATATTTGGAAAAAATAATGTACTCATTATTATTACAATGATATTATATATTTCTAAAATTTTAATTGTAAATAGATGATACCATTGGTAGAGAGAAAAAAGTTAGTCACAATACATTTACTGAAATTTTTTATTTTACACATTATTTTATAGTCATAATGAATCTTATTTTATAGGCATCGAAAAGTATATTTCAAATATGCAAATATTAATAATTTTTAAATTTTGTATTTAAAGTTAATGCATTTTAAATTAAAAAAAAAAGAGTTAATGAGAGAGAAAATTTAGAAATAGTAGATTGGTAGAATAAGAAAGAGAAGTTAATGAGAATAAGCTATTTATTTACTAATATAAAAAAAATTAAATATTTGGAAAAAATAATGTACCCTATTATATGTTATTACAATGACATTATATATTTCTAAAATTATAATTGTAAATAGTTGGTACCATTGGTGGAGAGAAAAGATAGTCATAATGAATCTTATTTTATAGGTATCGAAAAGTATAATTTACATATGCCAATTTTAATAATTTAAATTTTAAAAAGAAGTTAATGAAAGAGAAAATTTAGAAGAAGAACAGAGAGAAAAAAATTGTTAGCTTCTTTGATTTGATGTTTTAAAAATATATCTAATAACTTAAAATTTATCTTATTTATTATTGTAAAATGTGAGCCATTGATTTGATAAATTGATGATGTGATGTTTCTTTCCTTGTAATATAGGTAAAGAACAAAAATATCACATCAACAATTTATTAAATCAATGGTTGAAAATTTATTAAAATAAGCTAGATAAATTTTGGGTCACTAGATGTGTTAAACACATCAAATCAAAGAAATTAACAATTTTTTATCTCTTATTCCACCAATTTGCTTTCACATTTTTTTATCATCAACTTCTTTTTAAAATACATTAACTTTAAATACACTCATCGAGATATATAAAATAAGATTTATCATGACCGTTTAAAACTAAGATTCATGAATAACTTTTGTAACCCACTTTTTCTTCATTTAACTTGCATTCAAATTATTTTACCGTCAATTTAAATTAATGTCAAACCCAGATGCGGTCAAATTCTTTAGTTAGTTAAAAAATAAAATTTTGTTTAATACTTTACAAACTTAGATAGTTTTTAAAAAAATATATATTACTTTTTTAAACGATGTTACTAAGAATGATATTATATGTTTAAAATTAAAATTTTGGAAATATATAATATTGTTGTACTAATAATTTTCCATTTTATTAACAACATAACAAATAACTCTTTTTAGAAATCGCATTTAAATTTTTTAATATAATAGTAAATGATTAGGGATGGTAAAAGAGTCTAACCCGGCCCTAATGAGGCGGCAAGACTGCGTTGTGTTTAATTGTAAAATCCACCTCAGTCGAGTCTGGTCGGAGATTCATTAAGTAGCTGGAGTTCGGATTTATCAAACCATCTCTATCTATGATAGATCATTTATGTGGGTTTATTAAAACCCGGCCTATTGCCATCTCGATGATAATAATTTTTAATTCATGACTTTGCAATTTTGTTGTATGATTTTTTGAATATGTAATTTTTTTAATGTATATTTTGGATCGTTGCCCAGACACAATTTTTTTTTCAAATCTTAATATTTTTTATGTCATCATGCCGCTTGATATAATTTTTCAATAAAAGTGATTTATGATTTAAACTTCATTTACTAATATATATATATATATATATATATTTTTTCCTTAGAACTTCAAGCATGGGAGTAAAGTAAAGTAAAAAAAAATGAAAAAAAGGACAAACTTAAAAGGCCGGAAGAATCAATCACCTAGACAAATGACTGACCCTACTGTTGGCCGTTGGCAATTGGCAATTGGGCAATGAATGTCAGGGCAATAAATATCTATACGACAGCAAAGAAATAAGCTAAAAGTGAATAATTGAAAAGGAGAGGGATGTCAATTCTCAAGTAAAGAAACAGTTGATATTATTACTTAAAGAAATGATATAGACAGAGCTCATCATCCTCATATATTGCATCAAATCAAATACAATTGAGAGTTCATCATAATTTCAATTCTCACAAGAAAAATGGCCGAGTACTTTGTTACGTCCGTTGTTGAAAAAGTTGGAGAGCTGCTGATTAACGAAGCAAGATTCATGTGCGGAGTGCACGTCCAACTTGAAGAACTTCAAGCGGAATTGAAGCAGATGCGTTGCTTTTTAAAAGATGCGGATGGACGACAAGAGGAGAGCGCAACTCTCCAAGACTTGGTGATAGA
This sequence comes from Lonicera japonica, assembly GCA_021464415.1. Classification (NCBI taxonomy): domain Eukaryota; kingdom Viridiplantae; phylum Streptophyta; class Magnoliopsida; order Dipsacales; family Caprifoliaceae; genus Lonicera; species Lonicera japonica. Next base: position 233,649 of record JAKCWG010000843.1, read on the forward strand.
GATAAGGAAAGTCACTTACGATGTTGAGGACGTGCTTGAACTTTTCGCCATCAAAGTCTCATCCAGGAGGAGAAGAAACGTCCTCCTGAGATTTGCTTGCATCTTCAACGAAGGAATCTCCCTCTATAGGGTTGGCTCAAAGATAGACAGTATCAAAATCAAAATCAACAAACTCACTGCAAGCTTGCAAACCTATGGCATAATAGCAGTAAGGGAACGAGGAGAAGGTCCGAGCTCTAGTCACGAAAAACTAAATCAGGTAAGGAGGTCTTATTCCCATTTTATCGAAGAGGATTTTGTGGGATTTGATGAAGACATCAAGACATTGGTAGGGGAGTTGGTCAATCAATACACAGATCGTCGAGTTGTTTCCATTTTTGGCATGGGTGGTTTGGGAAAGACCACTCTTGCTATGAAAGTTTATCATCACCCGGACGTTAGACGCCATTTTGATAGTTTCGCTTCAGTTTGTATCTCCCAGAAGTGGGAAAAGATGGATGTTTTAAAACGAATCCTAATAAAACTAATTAGCCCAGACGAACAGAAGAAGAAGGAGATTAAAGAAATGATAGAAGACGATTTAGCAAGGGAACTTTGTCAGATCCAACAGCAGAAAAAATGTTTGGTGGTTCTTGATGATATTTGGGACAATGATGTTTGGAACGCCTTACGACAAGCCTTCCCATATGGATACACTGGTAGCAGAATATTGCTCACCTCGCGTATGAAGGAAGTGGCTTGCCACATTGATCCAAATGCTTTTTTGCATCCACTGAGGTTACTAAACACAGAAGAGAGTTGGCAGTTGCTAGTGAAGAAAGCATTCCCAGGAAGAAGAGATACAGGTAAGTTCATAACCCAATGTTTCTAAAAGGCAATAGGCACACCTAGGGCAGCCATTGATCATTTGAGCGTCTAGGCACTAGGCTCTCATTGTTTTGAATTATAAATATGTAATACTATTGTAATGCAAAATCAGATGAAACATTGTCATTAGGTTCAATTCGCTAAAAAAAATTAAGATTGGAGCAAAGGTTCCCATTCATTTGAAACTATCAATATTTCTAGCAACGATAAAAAAGCCTGTGAAAAAAATAAGAAAGAAAGAAAGAAGCTACAATAGAAAGAAAAGAGGAAGAAAGTTCAAGATAAGGTTGAGCAAATAATGTTTATTCCATTTCGTTCTCTTAAATCACAATGGTTTTTTTAAACAAAAAGAAACAATGGTTGCTCTTAAAATAAAGAGGGGGAAAAAAAGGAAAAAGAAAAGAAACTTCTTTATCTGCGTAGCCCACCTAACACGATTAAGCGGCCACCTAAATCTGCCTAATTCATCCAGAGATTAATCAATTGCCTAAGTGCAGTCTACAGTCTAGGTACCGCTTGGGCACCACCTTTTGTAACACTTTTATAATCCCGTTAAAATATTAGTTTAAGGTAGTTTTTGTTTGTACCTCCTAATGCTCAATGGACATCTAATCATCATTAAACGGTAAAACTGGTGTTTGTTTTCTCACCTCTTAATGCTTAATTGACTTAAAATTTATCATTCAACATTAAGAAGCAAGCCATGTGTTGAATGCTTAATTTTTACTTTAATGATTATTTTTTTCCTAACGTTGCCCCTGTTCTTTCTATTCGTCAATTATTGATGTATATTGTAATGATAAGGTTTAAATCGTAAAATGTGATCTATTCAACCTTCGGACCCAAATAAAATCAAACATATTTCTTCTATCAAAGTTTTGTTCACTATTAAGAATGCAGAGTAATTCAGTTTTCAACATCCAGAGGTTAAAAAAACAAACATTCCCTAAAACATTTTTCGTGAGTAATTGGTTACGATCACCTCGTATTCTCATTAGCTGCCTAACAAACAAACAATATGCATCAATTTTATTCTCAAGTTGTCATTTATTCTTGTTATGCAGAGCCTAGAGTTGAAACTCAGATAGAGAAAAAAGGAAGGGAAATGCTACGATCATGCGGGGGTGTACCACTTGCTATCGTTGTGCTTGGGGGACTATTGACCAATAGACATACCTTAAATGAATGGGAGGAGGTGCATTATAGTCTTGGTCGGTATTTGATGGGGGAAGGCATCGATAGACAAGACCAAAGAATTAAACAAGTGCTTACTTTAAGTTATGACAACTTGCCATATCAATTGAAGTCTTGCTTTCTTTATATGGGGAATTTCCAAGAAGATTATAATGTGAGCATCGAAACACTATGTCTTTTATGGATTGCTGAAGGAATGGTAGATCCTAAAGAGAAAGCAGAAGAAGAAACAATGATGGATGTAGCAGGACGGTATTTGAGTGAACTAGCACAAAGGAGCATGGTCCAAGTTGAATTATCAAATGAAGAACCGTGGTGGATAACATCGGAACAAGGGGGAACTTGTCGTCTTCATGACCTCATGCGAGAACTATGCCTCTCAAAGAGAAAGGGGGAATATTCTCAATCACATGGAAATGTACATGATTCATCTTCTTCATCAACGGGTATCACTAAAACACGTAAACTTGCAATTTATTTCGGATTGCGAATAGATATACCCCATCTCAAGGAATTCAAATTACTTAGAGTTTTAGATTTTGAGGGGTTTGACTTTGATGGGGAGAGGATACCAGAGGGAATCGGGAAACTAATCCACTTGAAGTACTTGAGTTTCAGAGACTGCTGGCGTGTGAAGTTGCCATCATCAATAGGCAACTTGCAATTCTTGCAAATCCTTGATATCCGTGGTACAAATAAAATTTCTATACCAAATGTATTGTGGAAGTTGAAAAGCCTAAGACATCTATATTTTCCTTATATAATTGATGTAAATGAAAAATTAACATTGGATGGCTTGAGCCGTCTAGAGATATTGGAGAATTTTGATACAAGAAAGTGTGTCCCGAAAGATCTCTTGAAATTGCCTGAATTGCAAAATTTGAAAGCAAGAGTTAGGGTAGGGTGTATGGAGGACATGGAAACAATCATCAACTATCTAAATGCTACTTCACACCAATTACGAAGTACATACCTTCGTATTATACTTGGTTTTGAGGAAGAAGAGCCCTTTCTTGTCTTAAGAAAAGCATTTACGATCCATAGACTCGAGAGCCTGGAGGTATGGGGGAAAATAGGTAACTTACCAGAATATCCTCAGATCCATTCATCCACGAGCCTCACCAGAATCGAGTTATATAAATCTGGACTTACGGAAGACCCAATGACAACACTAGAGAAGCTCCCAAACTTGAAATCTCTTGTATTAGGGTATGAATCGTATGTTGGAAACGAAATGGTTTGTTCTGCTGGGGGTTTCCCTCAACTGCGAGGTCTAAGATTGTCGTATTTGACGAAATTAGAGAATTGGCGAGTGGATGAAGGAGCTTTACCCCTTCTTTCTTCTTTACGTATTCGTGGCTGCAATAAAATGAAGAGGCTCCCTGAAGGACCGAAATTTCTCATTAAAATTCAAAAATTGATAATTCTTCGTATGCCAAAGGCATTCGGAGATAAGGTTCGAGAAGAAGACTCTTACATAATCTGGCACGTGCCTTCCGTCAACATAGAGTACGAGCTTGATTGATGAATTGGAGAGGCAGGAACCAGATACTATTACTTTTTTTAATTATCTTATGAACTATTGTTTTTTCTTTTTTTTAAATAATTTTTGTAAATAAAATAAGTTCTTGTGTGATAATATTTTTTTTAAAAAAAATTAAGGAATAATATTTTTAAGAAATAAGGGCTTAGATATTATTATCATTTTAAAATAAGAGTTTGTTTATCAATTGTATTTTAAAATAAGGGCTTTAACCGAGTGCAAATTTAACTTTGTACAAAATTGTATTTTGTATAAACTTAATTTTGCAAAAAAAAAAATTAATACAAATTTATTTTACATGATGTGTTTATATTTTTATTTTTTCATTCGTAAAACTTTAAAAAAACGTCAAATAAACATAAATACATAGTAATGCTTTAGAAAATAAAGAGTGTAAACTTAATTTCGAAAAAATTATTGTATGCATCTTATTAATAAATAGGTTTTGAATATGTAATTTATTAAAATTATTCTAAAGCACCCTCAATTAAACACTTATTTATAATAATATGTTAAAAAATATATAGTGAAAACCTAATTTTGCATGATTATATAAAAAAAATACAATTTAAAAATCTACTACAAAGTTAACTCTGTACTCATTTTGGAGTTTAGTTAAATTAGGTCCTTAATTTCCAAAAATATTATCCTCTAGTCCTTTTTTACATAAAACTTTTTCTAACAAACCCTATGTTTTAATGAGATAATGGGTTCAAAGGCCTCGCTCTATAATGTTTTATAACTCTAAGGACGGACTCATGTTTAATAAAGGGAAGTAGTACTAATTTCATAATTTGGTTTTACAATAAGGACACTTTTCATAATATTAATTTATTTTAAGGAAAATACTAAAGGTTGATGGACAAATATACCCCTAATTAAAAAGTTAATGTGTCCACGCCATTCTCATCTTCTTTCTATTACGAGATTGTTTAACTTGCTACGGAAAAATAAAAATTGCAGGTTATTGGTTTCTGTTACATTGAAGGATATGGGACTTCCTTAGGTAACTGTTATTGCTTCCTTATTCCATTCATCCCCTGTTTCAGCGCGCGACACTACATTAATTACGCTAGACATGATGGTCAGCCACAACCCCCCCACACTCTATCTCTATATATACACACACACACATATGTGTGTGTGTGTGTGCATGTATAGGTGACCAATTTATAGCAGAAAGCACGCAATTGTGTAGAGAATATGTGGGTTCCCCTGTTTGAGCATAGCAGAGAAAGTTAAGCAGAGACCTCTCTCTCTAATGATGGCGACCACTCTTGTTCTACTGAATTCTAAGGTTACGACTGCTCTTTGCATCACTCTTTTATGGATATATATGTGTGTGTGTGTATTGGCAGAAAATGACTCATATGTATTATTTTATAATTTTATTACTTTTCTAATTTAATAGTCGTGTGCATAAATAAGCTGTAATGTGAGATTTATATATGTATGATAAAGAAGCACTTCAGGTGTTTGTTGTAATGACTGTTAGAATGATGGGTAGCTTGGCAATGAGTAATTTTCATAACTTGGCAATTTTGGATTCCTATAAGCGCGGCCAAGTTCCTATGTTAGTTCGGGACAAAAACAATGGGAAGTTTTTTAATTTAAATCTATTAATTCAAAAGGTTTTACCTAAAACTTATCGAAAGATTACATGAAATTCATTAGTGCTAAATGCATTTAGCACATTCTGGTTGTTGTCCAGGTGGTGCTAAATGCATTTAGCACCTTCTGGTTGTGCATTTAACATTTTTTGGTTATTATTCAGAAGGTGCTAAATGCATTTAGCACCTTCTGGTTGTTGTCCAGGTGGTTGTTCAAAAGGTGCTAATAGCACCTTCTGGTTATGCATTTAACATTTTATGGTTATTATTCATAAGGTGCTAAATGCATTTAGCACATTCTGGTTGGTGTTCAGGTGGTGCTAAATGCATTTAGCACCTTCTGGTTGTGCATTTAGCATTTTTTGATTATTGTTCAGAAGGTGCTAAATGCATTTAGCACCTTCTGGTTGGTGTCCAAGTGGTGCTAAATGCATTTAGTACCTTCTGGTTGTGCATTTAGCACTTTCTGGTTGTTGTCCAGGTGGTGCTAAATGCATTTAGCACCTTCTGGTTGTGCATTTAAAATTTTCTGGTTATTATTCAGAAGGTGCTAAATGCATTTAGCACCTTCTGGTTGGTGTGGTTGTGCATTTAAAATTTTTTGGTTATTATTCAGAAGGTGTTAAATGCATTTAGCACCTTCTGGTTGTTGTCCAGGTGGTTGTTCAAAAGGTGCTAAATGCATTTAGCACCTTCTGGTTGGTGTTCAGGTGGTTGTTCAAAAGGTGCTAAATGCATTTAGTACCTTCTGATTATGCATTTAATATTTTCTGGTTATTATTCAGAAGGTGCTAAATGCATTTAGTACCTTCTGGTTAGTATTCAGGTGATGCTAAATGCATTTAGCACCTTCTGGTTGTGCATTTAGCATTTTTTGGTTATTGTTCAGAAGGTGCTAAATGCATTTAGCACCTTCTGGTTGGTGTCCAAGTGGTGCTAAATGCATTTAGCACCATCTGAACAACAACCAGAAGGTGCTAAATGCACAACCAGAAGGTGCTAAATGCATTTAGCACATTCTGGTTGTGCATTTAGCAATTTCTGGTTGCTGTCCAGGTGGTGCTAAATGCATTTAGCACCTTTTATTTGCTGTCCAGAAGGTGCTAAATGCATTTAGCACCTTCTGGTTGCTGTTAGTGTCATAATGAGCGTGAGACATTATAAAGAAGGGGTATTAGTGTCTTTTTGTATAGTGTCCTTAATTTACATGGCTTATTTTTAAGTGTCTTTTATAATTACATTATTATTAGAATGAACCCTTATACCTAATTGCCTCTTTTTTAATATCCTGAAAATTTTTTTACTTCATCAAATTATTATATATATATATATATTTAAAACAGGTAGCAGAAGCCTATTTGTGAGCTACAGTAGACCATTCCAAGCACGCCAAGGGCAAAAGAGTTACGACACCAGAATCACGTGGACTACAATTTTTTGACCCAAAATAGCTTAAAGAATTCATGTCACTGCCGATGGACGCTATTTCTTGGCCAAATTCCTTCATTTAGGCATCTTAATCAACAAATTTACTATTTACAAGATGTTTGAATTTGCTAATAAGTTGAGTTATGAATGTCATATTTGACTTCGGTTCAATTGGCATGATTATCCCACGATCTTTCTAATTTTTTATTTTTGGAGTTATTTTGAATTTATTTCCTTACTTGCAATTATGTTACCTATAAGAGGATTTCTTTGTAATCACTAAGGCAGACTACTATTGAATAAAATTGCGAGTGTTTTTTTTTATATTGAGGTGATGTTTGGTTGATGTTTTGAGTTGAGTTTTTAAAATACGGTGTTTGATAGAATTTGGAATTACGTTGACAAGTGAATTTGGTTTTTGTTTGAGTTATTTTCAACCAATTAAAAAATCTCATAAATTTTTTTCAAAAAATAGTCACAATGGATCTTATTTTATAGATCTCGACAAGTATGTTTCAAATATATATTTTTTTATCTAATTTTGATTTTTGGATTTAAAGTTATAGTGTTTTAAAAGTTTTTTTAGAGAGAGAAAGTAAAGTAAAATAAATTTTGAAAAGTATAAAAGTAGAGTTGATATTGAGTTGAGTTTTTAAAATTTGAAAAAAATACTCACCAAACAGGCCCCGAGTGTTTATTGCCTGCTCAACCAAGATTTGTCGACTTCATAAATTTATGCTACATCAATTTTTCTTATTTTTTCTCTTCACAACGTCATTTTCAAATTTAATGGACTCAGATTATTGAATAAAAGATTTATCTCTTGCACTTTAGCAAAGAACACCCAAGGAAATAATATATTCATTACCAATGGTGTGTCTGTACATTGAATTGCGATTTTCAAAATTACATAGCAATGACTGCTTCACAACAAATTTAATAGCAGCAGCAAAATAGATTCAGAATAGCAGCAAAAACAACAGTTGATTCGCAGCAAGAAAAAAAATATCAAAACCACTACTTCTCAAATCCAAAAAGCACCAAATTTGAGTATACAAAATAAGCTAAGTCTCAATTATATCCACAGCAAATCTATCCAGCAAAAACAACAATGGAAGCAACAGATTTCAAATATTACACCACAAAAACGTATCAAGAAAAGTTAAGAATTATAATACCGAATTTATGAAGAAGTGTCCACGCAAAAATAGAGAGAGAAAGACAATTTACAGCACCACCGTGAACACCACAGCCAACAGAAAAATATAGCAGGACCGAAAATCTCCCAAATCGCTCTCTTACCTTGAGAGATGACTATACAAATCGAATGCCACGCTAATCTCTAGAATCTACCAATTACAAATCAACAAGAACTTATGTTCTTTATCTCTTCTAGAGAGAGAGAGAAACGAGAGAGCGAAAGGGGAACACTACATATGTAGATATCATGCGTTATCAAACTCTTTGATTTGATAACGCATCTTTACACATCTTGGAACTCAAAAGTCAATAAATGAGATTACACAATATATGATAACGCACATCAAGCTTAGACATAAAAATGCTTACAAGTTGTAATAATTATAATACTTCACTTGATTGAGTTTATTCACTGTTCTATCACCAACGTACTTGACTGTGTCTCTCAGCAAAGCCATCCTATTTAAATTTTTTACTACTAAATGAACACTTGTAAAAAAGCCAGCACAAAAGAACCAAAGTCCAGATATTTGCTATACAGTGTTTTAAAAGACGGGTTAGGCAACGCTTAGACAGTGACCGAGTGCCCAGATTAGTGCTTAGGTGATGATTAGGCCTGGTATAAATTAGGTGGATTTAGTCGAGTGCTTAGGCGGGTGGTTCGGCAAGTTTAGGCAAGAGCTAGGCGGATGAATTTATTATTTTTCTTGTTTTGAAAGACCTACTTATTTTTCTTTTTGTTAAAAAAATACCATTTTAAAAAATAAATATAATCTATCAACTATCATAAATAAATTCATCTTTCATTCCTCCAATTGAAACGAAACCCTAGCTAACAATTGCAATCGCTAGAAGACGTTCAAGAAAAATTCGCTTTGACTAGTTATAAACACATCATGCTGCCTTACTTCCTCAATTGTCAATCAAAAGCACTACATATGTAGATATCATGCGTTATCAAACATAAAACTAGTAGATAGCCATTTGTTACCAACAACTTGTATGTAAAAGAAGGCGAAAATGCAAATTAATTTAAAAAAAGGCCATCACCTCGTAGTCTATTGGTGCCTTGGATTTGGCATTGCTGCTTTGGGATCTGGCATCACCGATTTGGGATGTGAGGTCAAGGGCTTGGCCTCTTGCACCATCAGCTTGGGATATAAGGTCAAGGGCTTGGGACCTGCCACCACTGGCTTGGATTATGAGGACACTAGCTTGGTATTTGAGGCCACTGACTTGTGTTAGGAGTGAGTCAACGTCGAACTCCAGTGAACCCCTGATATTGCTGAGGCAAGGAGAATCAATTACGGCAGCTTTTCCCTCCCCCAGATATCACTGGTGTGCAGTTTCAGATTAAGATTTATTGCTGCTTTCTGGGACTTCTTTTTCCGGGTTGCTAGACTTAGGTGCTTCTTCCTCCTGCACCTACAAGAATAAGAAGAGCTAATTAAAAATAAAAACCAGGCACAAAAACCAAACAAATGCACAAATAATTTTCCTTACTCTTTCCTCTTTTATATATCCAAAATAATCAAGAAAATAACTTTCTTGGTTGGTTTTATGTGCACAAATAGTAGCCATTCGTCATCAATATGTGTAATTATGTTAGCTTCCTTCCTTTTGAAGAACCAGCCATGGCCCAACAAATGCCACTCTCACCAGTCTTGGCTTGCCTTTATAATGAAACAAACAAACCAGAGAGATCCATATAAATAGTTTACAAAACAAATAGTAGTAGTGGTAGGTACAGTAGTAGTTACAGGTACCTCTGGCATTTCTTCATCTTCGAGTGTATGACTAAACCTTCGAGTTTGTTTATGGTATCCAAATCTCCGACTGGTAAAACGCTGCCAAATCAGAACACATATGGTTGAAGGCCTCATCATCAAATTAAATAATTGGCTTTCGATTCGCTACTTTTAGTATTTCACTCATTTGCTAGATTTCAGTATATTTTCCTCTTCAGATTAGAAAACGGAAAAATGTTAAGGGAAAGCAAGAATAAGGAGCTGAGTTGGGAAACTACAATTCTTTGGTAACCATGATATTTCAATTGGGATCTGGTAAGGCGTCCAAGCTGGGAAATTACAGGTTTTTGATCAGGATCTTATTGGGCGTGTGACCTTGGAAATCTGGAAACCTAGGTGGGTAAATTTACTGGCTATGGCACCACGCCACTGCAAGAATAAGGAGCCAAATTATATCAGAGTTTGATCTTATGTTGGCCTCTCCTATAATTTAAAAGTGCAAACTGATCATTTAATTTCAAGTTTTAAATTACAAATTAAACCTCCAAACCAATGAACCCCCACATTTGAATTACAAATTCTGAATTATAATTTTCTTTTTAAAGGATACTCTAAAATGCGTATCTGATACACATTGGAAGTGTATTTGTTTCCGATACGTATCGGATACAATTCTTAGCCCTTTAAGAAGTATCCGTGCTCACAGACAACAACTAGTGTTGAGATTCAAAGAGTAACTGATCAAAATCTATGGCCACGTACTGATTACTGTACAACTCAAAGGAGATTTCTAACATGTGATTCTTGCGAACAGGAATCTTTTAAGCATGATATTCACTTTGATTCCTCTCCTCAGTAGCTTAAACTTTTGAGAGAGATATTCTCTTAACATGTTATCAGAGGCAGGTTGTTCGGGAGGTTGAAGTCCTACCCTGGAATTCTCATTCAAATGAGTGAAGACATTAAGTAGAGAAGCTCTATAATGAATTAAACGCCTAAACGCATCATGCAAGTGTCTTAAATGTGCAGTGCATTCACATATGCTGTGTATGTAAATATATATATATATATATGCAGTATCTTCAAAGACATGCATTAAATGAATGATGTTTCTTAATCCATTAATCAGTCAGCAAAAATTTATAAGCATCTCCAATGTAAAAATGGATTGTATAATTTCAAATCATGGAGAGATATGAGTATGTCTTTCCTATGTGGCATAAAAACGCCTTTTAATAGACGAGTCTTGCAAAAAGCATGTCTGATGGTTTGTCCAAAATATTGCCTATATATTAAGAAATTCATAAAATATAAATCACGAATTTTATGATGATAAGACTACGATTTGAAGTTCAAGAATTCACCTGAAGTTATAACATCCGATGCCATGTGATCAACGCAGGACATGTTACAATGAATGACACAACATAACCAGTGCATTCTTAGGATTAGTGTATGAGGGATGAGCCAAATACAACATCATGCATAAAATAAGATAAAGAAAAAAAGACAAGAAGATAAATGATTCTACATCAGTTAAAACCCTTTCTTTTTCTTGGGAGGGCAATGTTCAATGACTATCATAACTCGTTTCTCAGTAAAAGGAGAAAAAAAAACACCTGTTTGACAAGATTCTAACAGAGCTATATAATAGCATTCTGACAGAGCTATATGTTTTTCTTTCTTGTTATCCCATCAAAGAGATTCTCACAGAGCTATATAAATTAAAGAAAGGGAAAGAATTGTTTTATTTCTTCGCCATCCCAAAAAAGAATATGTATTTACCCCATCAAAACTTCAATTTTTGCTTCTCTATTATTTTTTCTATCACCACGATTGAATGAGTGTTAAGTGTAAAAGAGAATGTGGGCGCCTACTATTAAGTTTCTCTATATATATACCCCACAAAAACAACCTCCTGAGATCTCTACAGTATATGATGTGTTGCAGAGCACATATTCAAACAGTTTTCCATTCATCTGTGTATGTATATACCCCCAAGAGAAATCAATCTTTTTTGTTTTTGCTCCATGGAAAACAAAAGGGAAAGCTCGAACAGTCCTGAAAATTGAAACAAAATGTAATAAATTATTGAGAGGGTACTCAGTTTTATGATATTTACCCAAAATAGGTGAAAATACTTTTCGCCCGTTCATTTTTTACTTGGGGAAATAGTGTTTCACCCTGAACCAAACGTGGCCCTTTAAATTATTCACTTTATACCACCACACTAGTAAACCCACAAACTACGAGCTAGCTAACGAAAAAAGAAGCCCGTAGCCTCTCTTTTTCTTGGGAAGGCAATCTCAATGACTATGGTCGCCACTTGTTTCTCAGTAAAACGTGAAAATAATAAGCCTATTTGATGAAATGACTTAACTGCAGCCACCCAACTGCTGGACCACCACCAGGGCTCCGGTGGTGGCAGTTGATGAGGCCCAGCGACCACCATGGATGAGAAGGAATTACAAATGATATTGTCCTTGTCATAAACAAACACTGCAAACACCCACATGACTAAAACACATTTTGAAGAAACCCCAGTATGTGTTGGGTAGAAGCAAGATGCTGTGCAACGGTACAGATTTTGAGAGGATCCCTTTAACACCATTTTCTCAAAAAAGTACTATTGATCAGTTAAGTTTTCCCCGTTTTGTAAAAGTTAAAACTGTGTTTTCACATATTTCAGGTAACAAAAATTTGATCCTATGCATATGATGTAACAGTAACACCTTTTGAAAATGAACACTCGGCTGTAATTATCAGTTAACGCCATCTGAATTCTAGATCCTCTCTTTATTTCTCAAGATCACAAGAAAATGAACACTTTCCATTTTGAGATGTCCCTAATTAAGAGTTCTATTTAGTGGTGATTTATTAAAGATTAAGATATAGCAATAAAGTTTTCTCTCCTCAAAAGAAAATCGGCATAAGCAATAACTGAAAATAATTTTCCTTTTCTTTCCACTCAAAAGAAGTTTTCTCTCCTCTACTAAACTTTCTAGGGTCATGTTAACGTGTACCCTAAGGGCACAGGTTAAGTACCAATTTTTGGAAATAATTTACTCCCAACATGCATTAAATATGGCACAGATTCTCATACAAGATTTCATTATTTCCATTTATAGTGGCTTTAACATGTTCCCTAAGGGCACATGTTATCATTTTCCAACTTTCAAAATCACTATTAAGTGATCCCGTAAACAACCTGTTCTAATAATACACGAATTGCATATCTAAGAAGATATTGACAGAGCTATATAATGGCATTCCATCCAAGAATATGTTTTTCTCGTCGTCCCATCAAAGAGATTCTAACAAAGCTATATAAAGGAAAAGAATATGTTTCTACTGATAAAAACTTTCAGTTTTTCCTTCTCTACTATTTTTCTATCGGTATGATTGAACACGTGCAAGTGTAAAAAAGAATGTGGGCACTTACTATAAGGTTTCTCTTGCTATACATCAGACCAGAAACAGCCTTTTGAGCTATGTAATGTATACGGCGCAGAGTGTATATTAATTCAGACAGTTATACATTCATCCATGTATGCGTATATATACTCCCAAGAGCAATCAATCTGTTTTGCTTTTGCCCCATGGAAAGTGGAAGGGAAAGCACGAGGAGACCTGCAAATACAAAACAAAAAGTAAAAAATTATTAAAAACATCAAATTGAAAATGATCTTTATTAATTTCTATTTTCAGAAGAATGATTTTTTTTTATTGCTATACCTTTGGATGCATAGCCCTTGTAGCCTCTCTTAATCTGCCACTCGATTTAGCGGATGGTATGTCTCCAGACTGTCGGCCAAATGAGAAAACAAACACATGTATAATACATACTCTCTTTCTAGCCATAAATTAGAACAGATTCCTATATATATACGGTTAAATACTGGTGGGGCCTTCTTATTCTTACCATCTTTGGGGAGGAAATCTCCATGTCTGTAAGTTCATCCTCAAGTTCTCCTTTATCAGCACATTTTCTTGCCCACAGAAAGCTAAAGCAGCCGCTCTGAAAAAAGAAAGGAAAAGAAAAGAACAAGTATAAGTTACAGTAAAACAGAGACATTTACGCGCAGCTTGGCATTGAACTTGTGCAGTATTTTATACTGCTGATACGGGGGGAGGGCCACTTTACTATTTCTGTTATAAGCAACTCCCTCTTCTCTTTACTTATTTTACAACATGAAACTTGAAAATGAAATTACAACTTTGTAGACATTTTGGGTGAACCTTCTTGTATTATTACTTTTTTGTTTTGAAAAACAAGGTAATAGAATAGAATCTTGTTGTGTGGCCCTTTGTAGTATATTATTCTTTTAGTGCAGTGACCTTTCTATAAATCGCAACACCAACTCACCAAGTACAAAAGGGCAAATGGATTCTTAAGTTAGAACAATATTTAGTAGAATGACCTTTATAATATTAGAATCTGTATGTACCTTCCAATGTTTTAGTTTTTCCCCACGTCGCTCCTGAGCAGTTGAAGAAGAAGAAGAGGAAGCTCGTGTTCTGCCCCATGGAAAGCAAAAACAGCCCTGCAGAAAAAAAGAAGAAGTTCGCTGATTATATAATAATAAATTTATATATAGTACAACACCACCTTCAGGGCTTGTTTTGTTCGGCATTGAATTTGTTTACCATTTCTGTCGATTGCGTGTATTTATATAACTATTCGTAAATTTATACTCAAAGTCCTCTCCTCTTTCTAGCTCTTCTTTAATTATTGATTTATTTCAAAACATCAAGGTTGAAAAATGATGCCTACCTATTGTGGACATTCTAATTATCAGATAAAATTATCAAAAACATCAATCATGTTTTGGGTTAACTTCTTTATTTTATTTTTACTATAAAAAATTAATCTTTTAGTGCAATGACTTTACTATAAATTGCAACAAGTACATACACAATGAATCTGTTCAGGTCAGTAGGAAGAAAGAAAGAGGTATCCGCCTACATACATACCTTCAGGAAAAACAATTTTCCACTTCCCGTTTTCTCGGTTGCTGTTGTCAATCCAGCTAATTCCACAAGGAGGTCAGGCTGCCAAATCAGAAAAAATTGCAATTTATATAAATATATACACACATAACTCCTACAATCAGTTTAACCGATGGAATTAAGGATCCATAGAAAGATATACCTTTGAGAAAGAACTTCCACGTCTGATCTCACCGCCAGTTTCACGAGGAGACTCAGAAATCAAATCAATCTCTCTTAGTCTCTGGCATAGTAGCTCTAACCTTCTAGGAGATTCCAAATCAGCTTTTATTGGAATGTAGTAGTCCTTCAAAAACCATAATCATATTATGTGGATCCAATCATTAAGTCATATATAATACCTAACAACTAGCAATAATATATATAGAGATAGAGAGAGAGAGACTTACAAGTTCACCTTCGGCGTTAATGTACCTCAATCGGGAAGGCCTTTCATGCCTAGCTATGCGATATAGCTCCACAGTGGGAGAACCAGCAGAATGACCAGGCGGTATCCTCAATGGCGACAATGACACTTCTTCACTATCATTTGATCTTCGTCCAGTACACTTGCTAAATAAATCTTCCAGAGTTGAACTCTTGCTAGGTCTCGCTGATGTTGTTGATCCCACCTCCTTTTCAATTTCCAAAGTGCCATGCTTTGGTCGTTGCCCCTTCTTCTGCTGCTGTTACAGTACAACTATATATGATCAAAGAATGGGTTTTGAATTCAAAAAATAATGTAGAAGGGATATGAGAACAGGTTGGGATGCAAGATGCACGTGGTTTTGTAAAATGTTATATATATATATATATATAAGTAACGCACATGAAATGAGGACAAAACAAATACATTCAAAGGTTGTCAAATTCAATTGTAGCTCTCAAAAGATTCAACAATGAAACAACTTATTTTATTGGTTTTATATGTACATCAGTATCTCTGTAAGTTGAAATACGAAGTCCAAAAATCTTACTCACCAGCTGAGCAAATGTGATTTCTCAAATTGTCCAAACCTCAATGCACTTCAATTGTGAATAGCATATTGGCACATACAATCTCCTGTAGTACAATTTCCTTTTATGCCAAAAAAGACATTAAGTACATGTTTGGATTACACTTCCTTTCCATCAAATATACTGAAGTATCATTTTCATCTCTTGTGGTACGCCGCATCTGTGTTTGATTACATTAATCAAATCCAAAAGGCATCTCCCCCTAAGTTTTTGTGTTTTGTTAAGAAACAATATCAAGGAACTCAATTCCATCCCGTGTGAACTGAAATCATGTGGATTAGGGGAATGGGGATAAACTAGGGTGCATTGGTTAACATGATAAAGAATTGAATTCCTTCGAATTGTTTTACATTGAAAAAGACTTCAAGCAAAGCAGAAACTTTAGGGGAGTTGGTTTATGGAATCCATGGGAAAGAAAATGATTAGGTCCATAAAAACCACTGCCATCAAACACCAATATAGATGGAAAATAAGAAAACTTGGATATTTCTCTCATGGAAACGAAATTTAAGCAAGCATACTCTTAGTGCTTTGTAAAGATGTACACAACGCTTTGATAGTGTTTGTCGGTGTGAAGTCAGCGCGCATGTAACAAGATATTTAACTGCCTGAAAATGTCAATAACATCTGATAAGTTATAGTCTTATAGATAACAGCATCTCAAATGGTCAAAAAATCATAACTTGCAAGTAAAACCAAACACAAATGTCCAGTCTATCTTTATAAATGGGCATTAGATTCTTGTGCAGAGTGCGACATATCAGGAACTGAGTAGGTGCAATTCCCAATTCCCACTTGAAGACAGAGCATCAGTACAGCAGAAATTGCGGAAGGAAATTAAGAAGAAGACAAGAGAATAAAAGAAAGATTGCATTTCTTTTCATAAATTTTTTTATTACATAACCATACCAATATATATATCGAGACTGACCGACCCACTCCTTTCACAATCACACCAATTGCACTCTCCTATATAAAAGGACTAACATACCCTTTTTCTTAAAGAAAATTACCAATTAATTTGCACTACAACAACACCGTTCAACTAACTCCCCATTTTCCAGTCCTGACATTGCCTCCCCCATCAGCAAATCCTTGTCCTCAAGGATTGAACTGAGATTTGAGGGTACTTCTGCATAAAAGGCCCATAATCTTCTCAGGTGGCAGCCAAAGGTGGCATATTGAACCATTGAATGAGGAGCTGCACCTGTGAATGATTGCCATATCGAACAAATCTTCGATCAAGAATTGCTACTGGTTCCGCAAGAAACTGACCAAATGATCAGTATGAGGTAAGGTGGCCTCAGGTACAACAGCATTACCAACCTTTTTCTTTAGCAATGACACATGAAAACAGGATGAGGGAGACCCATGAAAGAGTGAGACTCATAAAGGAATGATGTTCAAATGAGAGAGGTATGAATATATGATGCTCTGTTAAGTGAGATGAGGACTTTGGTTTCTTGAATAAATATTTAAACAAGCAAGAAAAACAACAAGGTATCCCATAAAGAATTTCAAGACAATAACTGTGTGTTTAGATTACACTTGTTTTCCGTGGAATATGCCATAAAATCCATATCTTTCATCTCTGGTGGACATGTGGTATTTGATTAAAATATTTGAATCCAAAAAACACCTATTCCTGGTTTTTTGTTTTCTATTAATAAACATATCAAGAAACTCAATTCTATTCAAATGAATGATATGGTACTCTGTATCAAACTTTAGTTTCTTGAATAAATAATATTAAAAAAAAGAAAAAGGCAAGAAACAAGAAGGTACCCACAG
The DNA here is from genome assembly GCA_021464415.1 of Lonicera japonica. Classification (NCBI taxonomy): domain Eukaryota; kingdom Viridiplantae; phylum Streptophyta; class Magnoliopsida; order Dipsacales; family Caprifoliaceae; genus Lonicera; species Lonicera japonica. The sequence continues at coordinate 251,036 of JAKCWG010000843.1, forward strand.
AGAATTTTAAGAGATACCAAAACCCCTGTAATCAAAATTATATGGAAGATTCGAACACGAATCCTCTTTTGCTCAAAATTACAATGCATATCAAGTACTAATGAATATAAACAATGAAGATTCGGAACGTCTTAACTAATTTGAGTAATTTCTAAACCCAATCCAAAAATTAGGGAACAGAAATTACTTGAAAGAAACAATGAATATTAATACCCAAGAACCCATAATTCAACTATACTAATTAATACAAACAGTGAAGGGGCTGCAAAATTAACAAAATCAACTCAAAGAATTAGATAACATAATCAAAAAAAAAAAGGACCAAAAATACTTAAGATTGTTCAGGCATTATGTAAAGGGAAAGGAATGATAAATCAAGTCTAACAGAAAAAACATAAATTACTTCTCACTAACCCCAAAACTGAAAGCCGTCGTCGGAATTGAATAGAAAAGCATGAAAGTAAGAAAGAAAGAAAGAAAGAAAGAAAGAAAGAAAGAAAGAAAGAAACGCATAATTTATAATAAACAAACCAATCAACTCTAAAAGTGAAAAAAAAATACAAAATCATTTAATCCAAACATTAAGAAACAGAAATTACTTGAAAGAGACAATGAATGGTAACACCCAAGAACCCAAAATTCAACTATACTAATCAATATAAACATTGAAAGGGGTGAAAAATTAACACAGTAAATCAACTCAAACAATGAAATAATATGAATTAGACATTTATGGAAAGGGAAATGAATGATAAATCAAGTCTTAACAGGAAAAACATAAATTACTTTTCATTAACCCCAAAACTGAAATCCGCAGTCGCAATTGAATAGAGAGGCATTCGAAATGAAAGAAAGAAGGAAAGAAACAAATAATTCATAATGAAAATGTTCATTGTAGGCGGGAATTTGAAGTGAAATTACTTACTGCCATTATTATTCTTCAAGAATTAACTTCGAACAAAACCCTTGAGAGAGAAATTGAAACTTCAGTACTGAATAAAGAAGCTTTTGATTCGTACAAATAGTACTCAAAGAAACACTACTACCACTATTTATACAACTACTAGTCATCATCAGAAGAAGAGGAAGAATTGGAGGGAATAATATGTAACGAACAACTGACCGGTTTACAGGTTTCACCGGTGGTGTCATTTTCTTTGACCTAATTTTCACTCTCTATACATAGAAGACCAATCAAAACCGAAATGAAATATGTTTGGTTTAAATTTAGATTTTTTCCGTGTAAAATCGTACATATATGACTCTAAAAATAAATAAATTACTTCACTGTTTATAACTTTATATTCTTAAAAATTTACTATAGAACTTAACACTTTAAGTTATTATGAATATTTAAATTATATTATAAAAAATAAATGGTCTAAATAAGTATAAAACTTTCAATCTAGTATTACTTTAACGATTGAACCTTAAAACGAATTGCTTTCGCCATGTAATTTAAGAGTGAGTACTACTTTGACCATCTTGTCTGATTCGGTTGGTAAATTGGACGAAATGAAGTTACATGCGAGACACAGGATTTCACTTAAGGGTTTTATGGTCATTTTGGTTATAAGAAAAAGCCTAACTTGCTATATTTGTTTGAAATATTACTATGTTATATGACACTCAATTTGGAATAATTTATTTGAGAGAATGGTGTTTAGTTGAAGGAAATTGTTGTTTTGTTGCAATATGACAAATATTCTCAATGGTACTCGTTCCAAAGTTAAATGGCGAAAGTAGTTCATTTTATAATTTGATGCCTAAAGCGGTTTGTTTTATAATTTGACGGCCAAAGTGATACTGCATTAGAAATTTAATGGCTATTTGAGCTATTTATTCTATTATAGATGTAATAGTTCCTATTTTTTTGTCCAAAATAAGGAGTAAGCAGAGTTGCTAAATTTTTTGACTAAAATAAGTGTTGGCTTACAATTTATTTTCTTATATAAAATATACATTAAAATCGAATAAACCCGAACAAGATTGAACCTAAAATTTTGGTTAGTGTTTAGGTTTGGAAGATTTAGAAATAGACACCGAACCAAAGCCATAGTTTCAAATTCAGTTTGGGTTTCTTAATTTCTACGTCAATCAAAACCTAAAACACCCCAACTTATGAGGGATGCTAGTGTGGCCATACCTCCAGCACTATTAAAAAATAATGAGGCATTTTTGTCTAAAATTTCTCAATGCAAGAATAACTTAAAAGATTTGATCCATTCACTTTGCAATTAAAAACATGAGGTTCTCGCTCATAGATATATTAGAATAATAGTATTTAACTTCAAATAAGTATACCCTGACTACTTTATTGAACACTATTATAGGTTGTGTGTTGTCTGCATAGAGATATAAAACACACACACATATATATTTGATACTTATACAAATTATATATAAATATATTCTAAAAATTTATGTATATACATTTACATATGTGATATTATGTAACTATATACTATTAACAAGTTCCAACGATCACTAAATTAAAAAATATTAATTAACGAAACCCGTTAACTTATGGTGTTTAACTTATTAGCATCAACATGACTCAAAATCAAGGATGATGGGCAAGGGCGCAATCAGTTGAGAATTTCTTACTAGTGTATAGCTATGACTTTCAAATTGTAAGGGTTGGCCCCCAATTTTTTTGAAAAAGAACAAGTATCTCACCCAGAAAAAATTGTTATATGTATGGTTCAATATATGATATTAATGTCAATTACAATAAGAAAATTGTCTTTAAGTAACTAAATATTTAAGAGAAAATTTGATGTTTACCATTATATGTCACATTTGATAGCTAGAAGCAAATAAATACATGAACGCGACTATTATGAAATAATAGAAATATATGTTTCTTAACCGTTGAATGTATTAGTTTACAAAAAAAAAACCTAAATCATTTATTTAAGCAAAATATCACTACAAAAGTCCTATTTTTTTTTTAATACGAGTGACATATTTCCGCTGCCCAAATGTCAATCCCTAGCTCTTTCCTTGCTCAAAATTGTTAATATATGCTTCGTTCATTAATTTAATATTTTGTGTTAATGTATGTTATGTTATCATATCAAGAGTTGTTTGACCGAGTCTAAAAGTGATTAGATTTTGCTCCTACTTAAAAAATATTTGTTCGAGCTTATTTAGCTCAAACCTTTATTTGAGAGCTAATTAGAGGCGGCTCATATAATTTTTTTATTAATTTTTTTCCTAACTATGTTCTTTAACTCAAAACATTAGTCTATCCATTAAAATATGTTAATTTTTATCCTATATTAGTTGTACATTAATCTAGTGAAACTTGCGCAGCATAATTATTGAATATTTTCCACTTTCAACATTCCATCCAATTTTGCTTTATAAAAGTTGGAAACACATATAACTATTTTAGTGGTATTTAGATTCAACTATTAAAATCTTACATGTTCTCCCTCTATGAATGAGCAAAAGAAAGAAGATAATGCAACAAATTAAGGGAACAAAAAATATTGATTTTTACAAATTTTGTGGTCTAAATAAAATGTTTATTTCGTTTATTTTTTGCTGTCTTGTGCCTTTTCTTCTTCTTCTTTTTTTTTTTTTCATAGAAGTAAATGTTGGTTTTCCGTGGTTAGCAGAAAATCCTTAAAATTTATGAGTGTGTTCGGTGCACGTGTAATATGACATTTTTTTCATCAACTTTAATCGTCAAAGTAAAACTCAATAAATATTTTGAAAAATTCTAATGCCGGTTTTTGAAATAGAGAAGTTGGCTGAAATAAAATTGGCATCATAAACTAAAGCATTTATAATGGTTATAGTAAGTATGGTAAATATATTCTATACGTATACGTAGATGCAATAGTTATAGGAAATAGGGTCAAATAATTCTGTAGAATAAGGATATGATAAAATTAAATTTTACTAATTTCCTTAATATACGAAATAGGGAAATTACGTTTGGAAGGAGTCGCGCTAGACGCATTATAAAAATGCTTGTAAACTGTAAACCATTCCGACGCACAAAAGTCACGCGTTTTGGTGTTTCTTCTCAAGGTCACGTCGTAATTAAGACATCCTCTCTCTCTCTCTCTCTCTTTTCGTCAATTTTTTTTTTAAAATTATTATATTAAATTTAACTAAAGTTTAATTTATAAAAATTTGTAAAAATGATCTATACAGTAAGAATATCACTTCTACTAAATTTTATAAAAAAAAATTCAATAAATGGGTAAACCAGAAAACAAATAAATATGTATATTTTCGGCCATTGAAAATTTTGATTTTCACTCACTCTTATGTTGAATTGTTTTTTTGAAATTTGGTGAAAGTGATTTACTCATTTTATGCATCATCTTTACAAATTTTCATTAAAAAAATTTCAATCTATAAGTGGGAATCCTTCTTTAGAGACCAACTCCTTACTTAAGTGTTGAAAGAATAATAAGTAGGGCTAAACAAGCAAGACCTTGTAAGTACCAATGAGCTCTAACTTAGATAGAATCATTGTCTGCTTGGTACCATAGCAAAAACAAGTCTTCAAGAATAACTTGAAGGCGACGGTGATGTAGGCTCAACTCCCGCTAAATCCCTTTAGGTTGTGTTTGAAATGCATGATAAGAGGGTGGGTTAGGATAACTTTTTTTTATCCCATATTTAGTGTTCGTCGGGATTATATATCCGGGCGAATTGTTTATCCCACTAAAATTTCTTGTCCTACCGAGAGAAAGATATATTGTTTTATCTTTTCCGAATGGAACTAAATAATCTTAACCGACTCTCTAATCCAACACGTCAAACATAATTTTAACGGATAGTTTGATTAGAGAGAATTACCCCATGTATATAGCCCAATACAATTTGTTAATAAAATTTATGCTCTACTCTTTAACTGAAGTGTTAGAAAGAAAAGCAAATTAAAATTTTAGAACCATAGTGTATTAAACTATATATATATATATATGTTTGTTTGGGCCGAGTCCAATCCCATTTTTATTTTTATTTCTTATTAATTATACCTTAATTTTTAAGTTGACCTATCTAATGGCTTTCATAGGTGTCCTCCTTTTCTTCATGACAAGAAAATCATTTGTTCGATATCAGCATCGATATAATTGTAGGGCATTTTTGTCATGTCTATCTTTGTGTTGTATATCCATTCTTCATTATAGTAGTTGTGAAATAAAAAAGGTTGAATTGCAAAACCGTTGTGTTCTATATATACTGAACTGGAAATGTAAATCTTGAAATCTCATAAAGTCAAAATTCACATGTGTATAATCATGGAAGGGTAAAATAGGGATTTGATTGAGCTTATCTATACTATCTTTTATATTAAACCCGATCGAATAAAGAGTTTTCAGTATGTATATAATTATCAAGATACACCTTGGACTGGAAATTACAATGAAGCAAGTAAAATTATACATCTTAAATGCGAAAAATTACTAAGTATATATATATTGTACAGATGTAGTATTCTACGTATGTGTGCACCCGGGGCTAGTACACTAAAAGTAGGATGAAAAGGATATATTTAAGCTGGACTAAATATAGATAGAAATGGGTCAAGTTAAAAGATTCGGAATGATATTCTTAATTCTAAATTTTGATGAAAGAGAAAATCTTTATCCCACGATTCTCTCTCTATTGTGGATGAATTTCATTCCAACTTTGATTTGAGCGATATCAGAGGAAAACCTAACTGTATATATGGCACCCCAAATAAAAGCAAAGAGATATATATGTGGGAGTGGAAATTAATTTAATAATCAAATTAATTCTTCTCTCTTTTGGGGCAAAGCTCTTTTTCTTGAAGAAGAATAATATATATTATGGCAGTAAGTTTCACTTGTAATTTCTATTCTATCACTTCTAATATGATGCTGAATCACAAACTCTTTTAGTTATTTCCAAGTAATAATGTCTCTTCCTTGTGGTTTAATTAATTAATTTGTTACTTCTTTTACCTTTTTCCAAATGTTTGTTTTTTTGTATGTCTGTTTGTATGAGCTTTGGATACTCTTGAAGAATTACACATTATACGATATAATAATACAAAGAAATTATATGTTGATAGGTGAATCTATAAAGAATTTGTGTGTTTATCGCGATTAAGGTTCACTCTTAATAAATTCCGGTGATTCGCTTGTCCCTTTAAAAGCTTTTTCCATGTTTAATTGAACTAATTAAAGTTTACTAAATGAGGTTGGGGTTGCATTTATATTATATCTAATCTAAATAAATCACAAAACTTTTGTTCATCTTTCCAACTAGTTGCTGATCAGTCTTATTTACTTATCTTTTAATATAACAGCATAGAATGATTTCAATTATAGTTATGGGTTTATTTAAGGGTTGATATTCGTACTTGACAAGAATACTCTTAACACTTAAAAAGTCGTAGTGTCACAAAAAATCTATATAAAATGCCTCTAAAATTAATTTTAGAGTGTTAAATAATTATGTATACGGCTAATTATGTTTGTGTTATAGTGAGTAGATCATCTCAATTAATCTTGCTTTCTCACAATTATCTAAAAGCATGCTTTTATTTATTTTAATTATCCTATTATTACAATTTCATTTCAGATTGTGTGTATATATATATTATTAGAAATGTATTTTATTAACTTCAATAAATCTCTATAGCTTGATAGATATAGTTATTTTGTTATATACAATTACATTGAGTACAAGTCGTAGTGTCACAAAAAATCTATCTAAAATGCTTCTAAAATTAATTTTAGAGTGTTAAATAATTATGTATACGGCTAATTATGTTTGTGTTATAGTGAGTAGATCATCTCAATTAATCTTGCTTTCTCACAATTATCTAAAAGCATGCTTTTATTTATTTTAATTATCCTATTATATTACAATTTCACGTTGGATTGTGTGTATATATATATTATTAGAAATGTATTTTATTAATTTCAATAAATCTCTATAGCTTGATAGATATAGTGATTTTGGTATATACAATTATATTGGATTAAGTTATTTGATCTATGTAACTACATGTACATCTTTTTTAATTTATTTTTAGGAAAACTGAAATGAGAAGCATTTTTTTTAATGCCAAAAAGATCTTTTATATTTGCTTGATATTTCATGTAAAGGTACACAATATTTGAGACAATAGGGCAAAACACGAGATGACTTTTTAGGACTTGTCTTATCTCTATTACTTTCCGGTCTAATTATGTTTAATGGAATTTAATTCCAGAAGTTTTTTCATAAAATTTGGTGGAGACTCAACCAAATTTCGTCAAAATTCAATATAGAAGGGTGAAATGATCGTCTAAAATTTTAATGCTTGAAAATAAACATATATATCAAATTTGTACTACGTCCACTTCCGGTTTGATTTTTTAATGAAATTTTGTGGAGACGATCTACTCAATAACAAGTTGTACAAAAAAATTCATCCGTTTAACCCTCAAAAAAATAATAGAAAGGAGGCAAGTCCGACTTTTTATTAGTGTTTATGTTTATGGTGAATGATACCTTGGGAAAAGAAATTAATATAGGGTAATATTGTAATTGTGAGACTAAAAAGGGCTATGCCAAAAAAAAAATTTAAAAATTAGGGATGACAAAAAGTTCAACTCAGTAGGTTTTCAAGTTTCGACTGATCCAACCCTAATGGGGTGAGTATTTTTTTAACTCTCGCATAAAACTAGATTCTAAAATACAAACACAATTCCATCGGGTCAAGTTCAAGTTCACATATTTTTAGCTTGTTCGACTTGAATTGACTGTTGTTATATACTCTTTTTCTTTAAATATTCTTATATATAATTATGTTTCAATTTGTCAAAAATATCATATATAGGGTGTTTCAATTTACCATGTTCTTTTATTGGAATTTTAGAATTTGAATGTGGCAGAGTGATCGAAAGAATGTTTGAAATACTGTAGCCTAACTGTAGAAAACTCCTCAAAAATACCTGGAGGAAATAACTTAATTACAAGATAATTTCTCTTTTTTACCTCCTTTTCTCAGGTTCCTTAATTACATAAAATATTTTATTTATAGGATTACAAAAAACTTAAACTAATAGTGAATGTTTTCTAACCTCGAAAATATTTCGAGTCTCTCTTTAATTGTGAATTATGTTATGAAGTTTCAACGCTCACAATGAAGGTTGTGACATTCATGTTCTTTTCTTGCGGATTATCGACTTTCCTTATCGTGTCTGTCGCGCTTCTTGCTCTTCTTTCTTCTGTTGTATTGTTCACTCTCTTCTCTTGTGGGCTTGTTGTGCATTTGTTCCACTTGAACTTTTGGGATTGATTTCCTTTTACACACCTTGGAGATTGGATCGCGATTCTCTCGTCATTCAAGCACTTAATATTGCTAGCTTCCCAATTTATTTTATGCTTTCAACTCAAATTTGCGCGCGCGGCACATTCTACATTCTTTTGGAGAATCTTCTTACCATGAATAGAAACCATTTTTACACTCATCGCCCAAAGAATTGAATTCCACAGTAAAACAGAAAAAATAATAAAACAACTTTCCAACTTTTCATATATTTAATTTTTTGAATCATTTTCGAATGTTTATGCCTAACGGACCAGACTAAGTAGCAATTTTGCACTTTAGGAACAAGTTTTTCTTCAAATCTCAAAACGAGTTGTTTTGCAATATTCTCCGCCGCACACTATGCATTTTATTTATATATGGGATAAAAAAACTAGCACAAGTCTGAGATGATGAATTCGTCCACACATTTGTTTATGAAATTTTTGTACTTATATTGACTTGGTTCCTCATTCTTGCAGCTGATGGAAGCACCAACATTTTGTTCTCCGCTGTGCTCTCATGATGATGCCATATCCCCGGTTGCCCATTTTGAATCCAAACCTATTGTCGATCTCGAATTGCAAAAGAGTTCTCCGTTGAGAGCAGATCTTTCTGGTGACCAAAATGTAATTCCTCTTTCTCTCTCTCTCTCTCTAATTAAGTTATGTACGGGCGAGAGGAAAATTATACATGCAAAGCCCTTGCGATGAAAGAACATGTCAGTTTGCCTCAGAAAATACCAAGAATACAAACTTTTATAATCTTGTTGATTCTAAGAATGAACAAGAAAGTAGGAAAATAAATAATATATATATATAAATCTCAATAATCAAGAAAAAGAAAGAGCTAAAATAGCAAAGAAAGCAAGGGCGGATCCAGGATTCGATGGAAGGATGGGCTAAAATTATAAAGGGGTAGGCTAAAAGAGGAAAATTCAAAAAAAGTTATATTGTCATAGGAAGGATTTGAACTGTCAAACAGAGTTAGACACTAAACTTAATAAAGGATCTCATGACCACCGGGCTACAAGCTTAAGTTATAATAAAAATACATAATGTACTACTTGCTATATTTTGGATCCCATGACCACCAGGCTACAAGCTCAAGTTATAATAAAAATACATAAGGTACTACTTGCTATATTTTTGGAGGGCTAGGCTGAAGCCCCCTTGGGTCCCCTTTAGATACACCCTTGAAAGAAAGAAATTATGATTCAATAATATAAAGAAAGGCGCCTTACTAGCTATCCACTAACCAAACAAAATCCATTTGAATTAACGGAATATAAGAAAATAGGGCTTATCTAGAAGAAAAAAATAATCTACGAAAGAACTATGAAATAATACTTTTGTAAATTAAGAGCCTATGTTTGATCACGTTTCAAAGGGAGTATAATGTTAACTTTTCAATAATTTTCAAATTGGTATTTTTCAAGGAATCGTGCAAAATTAAGTTTGCACTGTATGTTTTTTATCACGTTTTACAACCAAGTGTTTAATAATATAAGAAAATTAAGTTTTGTTCAAAACTCTCATTTTAAAACATAATTGATAAACATACCCTTACATTAAAAAGAAAATAATAAAAAAAAAACTAGACTCTTATTTTAAAAAAATATTATTCGCTGATTTTTTTGCGAAAAATATTATCACATAAGGCTTTTTACCTCATTTTCAGTTGAATTAAAAAACCAAGTATAATTAGCCTCTTACTAAAAATAAAGGTTAAATTACAATAAACCCCCTTTAACAATCACTCTTTTTCATTTTTCCCGTTAAAAAACATCCAACAATAAACATTGGCTCTTATCTTAACGCAAGAAAAATGACCAACGATGTAATGGAATCAACAAAATGACATAATTAACCTACTGGAAATTCCTTTGGTCTTCAATTCCCAAATCCCTTCATCTTCAATAATCCCCAAAGATAGTATATGGTTTTCAACATCTTAGGCTCTGTTTGATTGCAAAGATGGAAAAGGAAAATAAATTTAGTTAGTTTGTATGAAAATATAGAAAATAAGGTGAGATGTTACTCATTTTATGAGTATATATCCTCCATCCTTTAATATTTTTGGTGGAAAATTTGTACTCACCACCAAGCAAAGAAAATTTCTTCATGGAAAAGCTTAAAAATTAAGATGATATTACATCTATCACTCAACTTATTTTCCATCTTTTTATCAAAACTAACTCAATTTATTTTCATTTTCCACTTTGCAATCAAACGGAGCCTTAAAGTTTTGTATATGAAATAAATCCTTCAACCGAGGGACAAAACTAGGTAATAGGCTTTGGTGTTGGCGTTCCAAATTTTAGTGTACCTTTATATACTTCCTTTAAATCTTGGTATACCTTTCATATATGTATAATTTAAATGCCAACTCAAAATGCGAGATACCTATTGAACAAAATGAAGCTATTGTTAGTACGTAGTAAACGGCTTTACCTTTTTCCTAACTAAAAAAAATAATAATAAGTTGGGCATAGGTTAGTGTTAAGTTCTACGGTAAGTGATACGGTCATAGTTACTCTAAAACGTTTAGGGGGAACTTTTCATTCTCAACGTGTTTTCCTAAGTAAGTTGCTTTCAGAATTCGTTTATATTCTCTGAAAATGCATCTCGTTTGAAAAGCGTAATACTATACAAAATCAAAATGTTATCGAGGAAAGTTAAAAATAGTCAAGATAAGACCAAAAGTCTATGAAAATGAACATCAATATTCTTTGATCATGGCTTATTGTAGAAGCAATTAAAAAAAGTAAGAGGAAAATAATCAAATTTTAAAGGATCAAAAGGATATAATGATGTACGCCTTGTTGTGATATCTTACATTTATGGAAGTTGAATTGGTAATGAATAAGAACGAAAGTCGTAGACATATTGCCATGGATAATAGACTTTGATGACAAAAGGATAGTGCATAATAAAACCATGAAAGTTTGTTATTGATTCTTTCTGCATAAAAGATCGAGGAAAGAAAGGAAAGCAATTTAATTATTCGTTTGGTTTATGTGCAATTTTGTTTGCTTGGCTTCTATTCATGCAGCAACAGCTAGACGAGCAAAACCCAAAGCTTGGCAACTCGGAGAGTGAAGAAGTGTATATCCACAAAAGCAGTGAACCCGAATCCAAGATAGGTCAAGAAACTATTTGTTGTGAATCAGATTTAGTAAATGACGATGAAGATCTTGAGTCCGAACTCACTGACATGGAATCCCGACTCGATGTCCTTGAATTCAAAGTCCATGATTTCCAATCTGATGTCGATGACTTCAAGTCCCAAGCCCATGACCCCAAAGCCGAAGTCCTTGGCCTCAAAGCCCAAGTCCTTGACCTCAAATCCAAGGTCCCTAAACGTAGATCCCAAGTCCCTACCCTTACAGTTGTAGTCGTTGACCTCAAACCCCCCCAAGTCAATGACCTCAAAGTTGTAGACCCTGACCTGAAATCCCAAGTCCATGCGCTTAAAGCTAAATTTCTTAACCTCAGATCCCGGATCTTCGACCTTTTATCCCCTGGTTTCAAAATTAGAACGTGTTGCCTTAATTTGGAGTTTCTCTTTCTACGACCTCATAAGCTATGGCTTCTCCCATTTTACAAGGTGTTGTTTTTCTTTAAAGTGTCTCATTTCAAATTAATTAAGCGTCATCTTATGCAAGTGATCATTGCTTTTTTAAAATAGACATTGATGACAAATTACTAGCTAGCATATAAAACCAAAAAGAAAAAGTGTGCACTTGATTCTTTTGGATGATGTATGTGTGCACTAACAAAGAAAACGCAACAATCGCGCGATGCATTTTGGTATTCATTTGATTCAAGATCAAAGCTAGTTTTGAGCTGTAATGCATATATAACATAACTTCTTCATATGCATATACATATATGTGTGTGCAACTTCTAATGTCACTCCTTATTTGTAGCAGGGAATGTGAAGATACACCGACATTGAGGCATGCTATTAGAAGATCGGAGGTAGCTAATCGAATTTTCAGTGGAATAATGGATATTTAGGTGCTAACTTTGTCATAAAATTGGCTGTGATTATTACTGCAATAGGCCAAAATTTAGTTATGGAATTAGCTACTTTTGTTTCCAAAATAAGAATCAAGAATGGAATTTAGACTGCTATGGAATTCCCATTAAAAACAAAATATGTCATTCTGCTCTGGTTCTGGTTCGTTTTATGTTTTATGAGCTAGATATTAATGCGTCTAGACTGTATACCTCTTTTCAGATGCAGGTCATCTTCTGATTTATATTCAAAAAGTATTATATATGAATCAGAACATACATGTAGAAAGTTGATTACTAAGGCTCAACTCTTTTCAGACGCAGGTCATCTGATTTATATTCAAAAAGTATTATATATGAATCACAACATACATGTAGAAAGTTGATTCTAAGACTGAGGATTCTGAGGATCATTTTCATCATTTCTCTCTCCTCCTAAAAACCAAAGGCAAAAGTAGTCCTGGCAAAAAGAGAAGAAGAGGTTAATTAAAGAAAGAAATCGAAGAAGAAGAATGAGATTGTGCTTACGCACCCAGCACCCACGACAACTAGGAAAAGCCTGATGCTGCGGACCAGGAAGAACCTGATGTTCTAGAGCGCTTCTTGATTGTTGGGCTTGATCACTGGTACAATAGGAGGACGAAGATCCTGACAAAACATGAAACCCAATAATCATATATATATATATATTTGTGTGTGTGTTTTTATATATTATCCCTTACTGTCAATTAGGACTCTAGCAATTGTTGTCACTCCAACATCTTTAATCCGATATTTTTCCTTACCAGAGGTCTGGGTACAGCTGGAGCTGCTGGAAGGCCAGGACGGTCCTACAATAATCAGAGCTAATTTAGATTATAATAAATATACATATATATATTAAGAAAAACTGATATACACATACCAGCTTTGATTTCACTAGACCTTTTTCCTCAGTCACTCCTGGACCCTCAGAACTTGTGCCTTCATCCTGCAATAATGGGAATGGCCAACAAACTTAGAGAAGCAAAAAAAAAAAAATTATGAAAACACTGAAAAATAAAAGGTATATTGACCTCAGTAGCTTGATTCTTTCGCCAGGTTTGCATCCTGCGCCTATCTGCATCAGTCATCTTTAGTTCGAGTTCTCTCTGAGCATCCCAATCGTCAGGTCTTGGAACAACTGGTCTGATTTTCTGCTAATTTCAACAAAAATGCAGTTAATAAACTACTATGCTTTGACCCCAATTTTTTTTTTTTTTTTATAAAGAAACAATAAGCCTAATTTACACCACTCTGATCACCTGCAGAGTCAGAGTCTGACAATGCTTCCTGTAAGAACGAAGAGCCAATTATTAAGAAAGAAAAATCTATAATATGGGCAGCACACAAAGACAAACAACTAGATAGATATAAAATGTAGAAACGATAAAAGATGACTAAATACAAGATGTGCTTTTTTAAGGGTGGAGATGCAAGATTTGATCTCTTTGAAGGGTTGATAGTACCTTTGGAATAGGTTACAACTAGTATAGATGTATATACATATATATTGCACACAAAATTAAGACGAAACAAATGCAAACTTCAATCACAGCTCAAAAAAAAATAGCTCAATTTTATTAGTTTTATATGTTTATCAATATCTTTGCATGTTGAAAAACAAAGCCCAAAAATCCTACTCACCAGATGATTTTATGTTTTCTCAAACTGAGAAACACTCAATGCACTTCAATTGTGAAAAGCATATTGGCAAATACAATATATTGGCAGCAGAGAGGTTGCTGCACGGGCCACATAAAACATGTAGCACAATTTCCTTTGATCCCAAATAAAGACATTAAAGGGTGTGTCTGGATTACACTTGTTTTCCATGGAATATGCCCTGGACTCCATATCTTTCATCTCTTGCAGTGTTTGATTACATTAATCAAATACAAAAACACCCCTCCCCTAATTTTTTGCTTTCGATTAAGAAACAATGTCAAGGAACTCAATTCCACCCAGTAAACTGAAACAATGCTCGCAAATCGAGAAAATGGGGATAAAATAGGGTAAAAACCGTGCAATCAAATACCACTAAAGATGGAAAAGAAGGGATCTTAGGTATTCTCTCATGGAAAAGAAATACAACCAAGCATACTCTTAGAGCTTTATAAAGCTGTAGACAACTCATTGGTAATGTTTGTAACAAGATATTTAACTGTCTGAAAATGTCGAAAGCAGTTTATAAGTCAGCTACCATAACCCATAAGTAACACAAAAAACACAAATTTCCAGTCTATCTTTATACATGGGCATTGGACTTTGCAGATTGCCGCCTTTTAAGAGTTCTTTAGTAGTGTGCATTTTTTAGTTTCGGTCGGAAGAGGTGCTTGATGACCCATATCGTACTAGCTCAGGACCTGTTCTCAGTATTGCATATACTATTAACCTAGCACCTTCTTTGGGTTATTACAAACATATCCCCTTTATGAGGAATTACTTCTCATGCTTATGACCAACCAAACGGATATAAAACATACAATTTTGAAACGTGCAAATCTGAATGCATTTTAAATTGTGAGATCATATTGGTACAATAAATCATTTTGCAGTCCAAGACAATTAAAAGCATTCCATGTAGAGCGGCCAAGATACTTTGGGTGCTTGATTACATAAACGTTCCAAGTAATCAATTTCAAATTATGTGCCACGGCTTACTTTCTACAGCAATTTTTTCTCTTTTCCGTTGAATACGTATAAAAACTATGTTGTAGCATGGAAAATGATTCCTCAAAAAATCAATGCAATCAAAGACCAATAAAGATGGACAATATGGAATTTTGGGCATTTCCTAGGCGAAAGACGTATAAAATGTTTTGGTGGTGTTTCTAGTTGTCAACTCAGAATGACACTAAATGCGGATTTGCAATCTCTGAGGAGAGACGGAGTAACAAATAAACATATCAATCCTAATTCTAACTACGCTAGAGAAATACATAAATGTCCAAACATTAAGAAACTGAAAATAATTCAAAAACAATCAATATTAACAGAATAACACCAAAGAATTGTAATTCTAATCAGTATAATAATCAAACATTGTGAAAACGGAAAGGAATCATAAATCAACTTAACAGGAAAAACAGAAAATACTTCTCATTAACCCCAAAACTGAAATCGTTTCTAACTTTCTAAATGCAAGAACTAAGAGTTGCAGCATTAGGCCATAAATTTCTAGCTATCACAAGGCTATTATATCTAGCATAAAACATCCCTAGTCAGTCAAAAATTAACCAACAAGCATCAGTTAACAGGACCAGCAAAAACACCTCTAAAAACACCCACTATAGTGCTTACCAATGCGCTCCAAACAGAGCAGCAAATCACTAAGCAATATAAGCCTACAAATAGCAATAAGAAGCTATTCAAATAGCTCATTGAATAGCGCTCATAGTGCAGCCAAAATACTGCAACAAGCTCAGCGAATACTATCTCCATTTAAGCACAGTTAGCAATCCAAAAACAATCAAGAGTTCATCAAAATCGCCCTTAATTAGGACATCTCCCAATAATAGTAAAATCGATGTTAATAAGGGGGAACTATCGATCAGCAATAGTATATTGATATCCTTTACAACAACAACAACAACAACAAGCCTTTATCCCACTAGGTGGGGTCGGCTACATGGATCAAACGACGCCATAGTGGCCTGTCATGAATCATATCTATAGTGAAACCATTTGCCTCTAAATCCTTCTTAATAGTTTCACCTATAGTTTTTCTCGGTTTTCCTCTGCCTCTAACAACTAGGCTTCCCTCCATATGATCAACTCTCCTTACCACAGCATCTATAGGTCTCCTCCATACATGCCCAAACCATCTAAGTCGAGATTCAACCATCTTTTCTGTAATAGGTGCCACCCCAACTCCCTCTCTGATGGTAACATTCCTGATCTTATCTTTCCTATTCTTGCCACTCATCCATCTCAACATTCTCATCTTAGCTACATTTAGTTTATTCTCGTGTTGGCTTTTGACCGCCCAACACTCAGTCCCATACAATATCGCTGGTCTAACCGCAGTACGATAGAATTTTCCTTTTAACTTGAGTGGTACCTTTTTATCACATAACACACCCGAAGCTTTCCTCCATTTCAACCACCCTGCTTGAATCCGGTGGTTTACATCTCCCTCTATCTCCCCATCTTCTTGTATAATGGATCCAAGATACTTAAACCGAGTGACTTGTGGTATGACATTGTCCCCAACTTTTATCTCTAAGTTAGGAGTACTCCGCCTTTTACTGAACTTGCATTCCATAAATTCTGTCTTACTTCTGCTTAAACGAAAACCATGCGCTTCTAAAGAAATACAAACATTAATAAGAATGTTGAGATCGATAAAAGAAATACATGCATGCACATAAACGTTTCTAACTTTGTAAATGGAATCCAAACATTAATAAGAAACTGAAATTAGTTGAAATCGATCAACATTAACAACCATGAACGCCAACTCTAACTATACTAATTAACATAAACGGTTTGGAAAGAGGAACATATTAAATCAACAGAAATAGCTTCCAACAGATTGCAGAACGAAACAAGAGATTGTAAAAGCCTAGGTAATATATATATATATATATAAACTTATCAAACCTAATTAGTGAAGAAAAAGAAGTACCAAAGTCAATGAAAATAATAAGAAGCAAAAATTGCTTGAAAAAAAAAAAGCAAGAACCCTAATTCTAAGTAAAGTGATGAATGTAAACAGTGTGAAAGGAGGTAAAAACCTAGCTAGAGATCTAATCAACTCAGAAAAAACAGAATAATTATTCTATTCATCTAGCTCCCCCAATTTTAATAATACAAGCTAGGCAAACATTATAAAATTAAAGGAAAAATCAAAAGAAAAATTGATTTACAGAAAATTGAAAAAAACACATATTCTCAATTGAATACAATAGATGCAGAAGGAAAAAAGATGAATATATGTAAACAGTGTGAAAGGAGGTGAAAACCTAGCTAGAGATCTAATCTACTCAGAAAAAATAGAATAATTATTCTGTTCATCTAGCTCCCCCAATTGTAATAATACAAGCTAGGCAAACATTATAAAATTAAAGGAAAAATGAAAAGAAAAAAATGATTTCCAAAAAATTAAAAAAAACACACACACTCTCAATTGTATATAATAGATGCAGAAGGAAAACACTAGATAGAATAGATACAAAGTGAAGCAATGTTTATTATTAAATAATTGGAAATCTGAAGGCTGAAGAATTGAACTATGAATTACCGCCATTGTTATCAGATTTCTTCTTCTTCTTCAACAACAACTTAGAGATGGATAGATATGTATAAACATAAACAGTGAAAGGAGTTGAAAACCTAGCTTAGAGATTTATTATTCAACTCAGAGTTCATCCAGCTCCCCCAATTAATAATACAAAACAATCATTATGAAATTAATTAAAGCAACATGCATGCAATCAAATCAAATCAAAAGAAATATTTCATTTCCAAAATAAATATCAATTGAAAACACTAGATATGATAGAATAGATACAGAAGGAACAAGGTGAATCAATGTTTATTATTAAATAATTGGAAATCAACTCGATATATATGAAGGCTGAAGAATTGAACTATGAATTACCTCCATTATTATCAGATTTGATTTCTTCTTCTTCTTCTAAAACAGCTACTACTACTTAGAAATTGATATTGGAGTTGATTGAGAGAAACGAAATTTGCTTCAATTCAATTCCACTACAAGTACGACTAACACTAACTACTACTACTACTTTATATATAAGCATTCAAAGCGAAAATTGAAGGGTAGAAGCGGGAAATTAGTTTGTAACCAATAACAAACTAACCGTTTCACAGGCTCTACCGGTGACAATTTCACCTCCTCCTTCGTTAGACCTTGGGATTGGGAACAACTGCTCTTCGTTGCCGGTAAATTTCCCTTTGCTTTGCTTGCCGCCTCAGTTCAGTTCTCAATTTCTCATTCTTTTCTTTTTACTTTTTTTTTTCTTTCTAATATTCCATATTAAAAAAAATAACGTGGGGTATGGTAGTACTATCATATCAATTGGACTTTGTTTTTACTTGGTCCGAAATAATATATATATATATATATATATATTATATATAGTGTTTTCAATATATATATATATTATTTTTAAAAATTAAAAAATTAAAAATAATATATAAAAATTTAAAAATTAAAAATAATATATATATATATATATATATATTATTATATATAGCGGGCTTACTTTTGGGCTATTTCACCAAATTACGCACTAATTTACTTATTTTTAAAAAAAATTAAAAAATAATAATAGTGTTTTCAATTACTTTTTCAATTTTCAATCAATCCGGCCCTTAATTACTTCTGAGGCATAAAAAGTATTTCCTATACATTATGGGCATAAGATTTTGAATCTCAAGAATAAAAGATATAATATAGATTGGATTGTTAAGAGTAGAGATGTTTTGGATTTCTATTGTGGCAGCAGAAATTAGGAGAACTAGACCAAAACCGAACTTGAAAGTTGATTTCAGTTTATAAATCTTCCAAACCCATACTTGAGACATATTTTTTGGGCTCTTTTGGTTCAAATTTTAAATCATTCCTGGAATGATAGTTACATTCCGTTCTAAAAGGATTTCGATATTTAATTCTGGTTTTGAACGATGAATGCATTATTCCAGGAATTAATAGAGTATTCTTTCAAGACTCTCCCTCTTAAACAGATGGAAATAAAGGATTACTCTAGATATTCTCTTTTAGATTTTCTTCTAAGAAAAACAAAGTTTACCTTTGTAAAATTGTTAGGACTTGTCCTTTAATTTATAAAATGAAGAATATTTTGGTAATTCACACACATTTCACTCATATTCTCGTTGAATCAAATGTAGAGATGTAATTTAACGTTTCAGGAAAGAAGAATTCATGTCCGAGCCAAACATGGGCAAGGCATCTTTAATGCCAGGAGAAAAGCTTTTCAAAAATTTAAAATGCCAATTCCATTCCCAAAACTCAAACCAAACGAGTTTCGATTTCGGTTTAGTTTTATTCAGTTTTCATATATGCTTTGACGAGACATAAATCATAAGATTAACACGTTCGGTTCGGTTCGGTTCGAGTTTTGCACTTGCACAACTCAATCCACAATTTTTTCCAGCCATTAATCCAAGTAGATTCAATGGCTTGGATGAGAGCACAAAGTTCTGCATAAAATGAATTATGATTACCAATTTTTCCTGCAAAAGCACCCTTGTAGAAACCCCTACAATTTCTAAAAATTCCTCCGATAGAAGCACGACCAGGGCAGCCATTAGTCATAACATCAATGTTTACTTTCAGCCAACCTGGAAGAATGGGAGTCCATATCACTTCAGTGATTTTGGAGCTTGGTTTAACTTTGCCAGCTAAATTGAATTTTTTAGGAATAAGAAGATCCTCCACAGTGTTTGACATAAACCCAAGGATAAAATCATTAAGTTCAAAAATATAGGTAGTCAATGATGTTTAAAAATTGTGAGGTTTAATTTTAAGTTATTGAAAATGAGATCTTGGGAGAGTTTGAGGCCTGACCAGATGAAGGAGGACTTGTAAGATGTTTGAGATTGGTAAAATTTGATGTTAAATCTGGCTATCTCATATTCGGTTTATTTAATTTAGTTTTGATTTTCTTTCAGTTCAGGTTTTTACAGATCAATTCGGTTCAATTATTTGGTTCCCGTCCCATGGAGAATTTGATTAATTACATATACATTTTTTTTATTTAGAATAATTTAAGTTTATTACTTACAATTTATCAAATATATGTCTATAATATGCATTATTTTGAAAATTGTATCTTAAATGGAAAATTGTATTTTAATTATAGTATACAGAACACAATAAATTTAGAATATGCATTATTTTTTAAAGGGTACCACGAATTAATAGCATTCTAGATGCATACTCCAAAGTGTGTTCTCAATGAATAAGACTCCACAAAAATGCACAAAACGTATCTTGAGTGCCAATAGCTTTACCCTTTTGAAATCGTTTTTTGCTAAATTTAGAGTGCAAATAGTTCGTATAAAGGCCAGGGTACAAATCGATAGTTGAAAGACAATTAGTAAAATGCAAATAAAAACATTTTTCTTTTCTTTACAATCTCTCCTCTCTAATATTTCCTCTCTTCTTCCTCCTAAGCTTTCAAAAGCAATGATAAGTGGTTGTATCAACCTGTTCTGAGAAATATGAGAAGCCGAGTCATCCTTAACCTGTTTATTTTAGCTACGTACTATGTTAAGAAATGTTGGAGCTCGCTGCAAGAATAAGAAGCCAAGTCAATACATTATTATGCAAACAAAAAATTAACACTGGTAGCATATATTTAAATTTAAAATAAAATAAAAAGGCGTATAAGCAAAGTAATTTTAAAGAAATGTCTCCTCGTAGCATATTGTTGTCTTGGATATATAAGTCAAGGGCTTGGTAAACGAGGCTGCGTAAATTTCTCAGCTTGGAGAAGGTTAACTTCCTCAAATAGCCTCATTTGATCAGCGTAAATTTCATCAATTGACTTTTGGGGTCCCACACAATCCTCCTCCTGATGTTGCTCAGACGTGGATGAGTCACTTACGGGAGCTTTTCCCTTTCTCAGATAGCATTCATGTGTAGTTTCAGATTCCTTTTTCCCAAGAAAAAGGTATGCACAATAACCAAAAAACTACTTGTAGTCAAAATAGTTCTCTTTACTTTTTCCTCCTCTATATATCCAATTTTGAACTTGAGGATATCGACTTGGGAGCTGAGCTCATCGACTTGGGATCTGAGATATTTAACTTCATAAGCTCCGTTGGATATCGACTTGGAATCAAACTTAGTTCTTTCGCCTGCTACAAGAAAAATAAAGGTATTCTGTCAACTTCAACACAAGCTCAGGTTTGGTTGGTTTTCCTTTCCTTTCACCCGTCTTTATATTAACGAAGTTAATTGGAATTATCTTTCTTTACCTCCCTCATATGTGCGATATCTCATTTTCACTTTTTGACTTTTGCATCCTTTAATGATACAACATCATCACAAAGAATCAACTAATGACTTTGAACAGGAAGTTAACAGATCCTACTCACCGGGTATAGAAAGGCAACAATTTTAATTATCACTGACTTATCTTTTTGTTTCTTTGAAATTGTGCTCTACCCATTATCACTGAACATAATTGCACATTACAATCATTTGGATGAGAAGGGCTGCAGTCCAGGCCATCAAAAAATTGTAAGCTCAATTTCCATTGTGCTTGAAACATTAACGATGCTTTTGAATACACTTGATTCCGTATAAAACAACTAAGAATCCGTATTTTTATTAAAGACTCTAGTTCTAGCGTAATGAAGAGGATAAGGGACTGCGTATTTACTGCCATGTGTGTCTATGAGGGATTTATTAACAGACTGAATGGGAGTACTTTTATTGAAACTGGAACTATTATTGGTAGAGGTTTTTTTTAATGGATGGTTTGTTTTTATTAAGGGAGCAAGGAACAACAGATTCCATAAATGGGGAGGAGGTGTACTGGGTGGAATTGGCAGAGAAAATTGAAGGAGAGAGCAGCAGTTTTGTTCATCAGTTTTAAAGCCTGATTGAATGGTTGAAATATTGAATGCCTGTGTTGTTGGTTTTACGAAGGTTTGTATCATCAGCAATGTGAGCTGCAGAAATGATGGTAGCATTACATGTTTTTGTGGAATGAACAGATTTGCCTATAGGTATAACAGGGTCATTAGGCACAACATGAGCCTTGTTTCTATGAGCAGTTGCTTTGATGGGAGCAGAAGAAAGATTAGTGGTGATCCTGTAAAAATTCTAGTGCTGTTTGGAGGCAATATCTTTGGATTTCGAAGCTGCTTTGATGGAAATGTATGTTGAAAAAAAAATTTCTTTTTTTTCCCTTTCTCTTTCCTCCGATTGGTACTTTCTCTTCTTTTATTTTCGCTCGTAAATTCCTAAAGACAACAAAAATTATTACCTTTTTGTTTTTTATTTCTTGTAATGGAATGACATTTCTATATATTAATTGCAATATATGTCAACGTTTAGGATAAAAAGACCCAAAATCATACCTCCAGATAACAAAGACTCAGAATCCAGATCGCTTTGCCCTTTCAACTTTTCAAACCTTTCTATCATCCTTAACAGACTTTCAAGAACATCGCCAGGCTGCCAAATCAGAACAAACACAATATTCTCCTTCAACTACTTATCATAAATTTGATTAAAGGGCAACCACCAAGATTACAAACCGATCTATGCGCGTGTGTCTGTGTTCAGAGTTGTGGGTCTTCTTTTTTTCGGTGTTTTGGGGGGGGGATTGTCCTTGGTTTCGGTTCGTTTTCGTTACTGTTAATAAATCTTCCAATCTCATACCCGAACAATACTTTTAGGTCTCGTTTGGTTCACAGAAGGGAAATCAATTCCTTTATCTTTCTCATCGAGGTAGGAAACTAAATTTCCTGTCAAGTTTCCTTTCTTGTGTTTAGTAAAGCATGGAAAGTATTTAGGTAAGGATATTATTGTCCAAATTTTTTGTAATAAATGCTTGAAAAACACATGGAAAAATCAATCCCATGTGTTTTGAGAGGAATAGTTTTACCCCTTACTTTTCCTTCTCTCGGGAAAGTGTTTTCGGAATTTTTGATTACCAAACAAAGGAAAGGAAAGATTTTCCTTTACTGAGTACTAAAATCCGTAAACCAAACGAGGCCTTAGGGTTTGTTTGTTCCGAGTTTCAAATTGTTTTTGAAACGTTATATTTTATTTTAGAAAATTCTGATGTTTTATTCGAATTTTGAGATAGGAATGCATTATTTCAAGAATATGTATTTTTTTTATAACAAATTAGTATTTGTCTCAAGATTTGAAGGGTTCTTTTACTTAAACCCATCGTATTTAATAAATTAATTAATAGCCCAATTTTTAAATTTAGCCTAAATTCAAAAATAATTTTCTCTTTTATAATATTCTAGTTTTTATAATATTAATCTAACTAAATTATCTTTATTGAATAATAAAATTTATAATAAATATTTATCATTCTAATAGTGTTTATCCTTAACTCTAACACAATTAATTAATATATATCTCTAATAAAATATTTTTTTAATTAATTAAATAACAAATAATACAAATAAATTAAAAGGCTACATATCTGTCTACAAATTGTTGTCCATCTATTTACGGAGGTTTTGAAGATTGACCCTTAATTCTGATGAAGAATACCTTCCATTACGAAGAGAAATATAGCAGTACAAAAACACATATTTACGGTATCAATCATCCAACGTGAAAGTCTAGTGTCCATGGTGAAATATGAGATATACAAAAGGTCTAATATAAATTTATATGTTGTTGCGATAATCTAATCTACGATCCAAGGAAACCACCAATAATCTTTTATTTAGAAGAATAATGATTTGTTATAACGTTCATTCTAAGGTTAGTAAATTCTTTATTTCCACTATTTTGAATCCCTCTTTCTACATTTCTTTATATTTAACATTCTTGATCTTAATCATTTTTATATGACTGTGTTTTTAATTTTACTTGTATAATATCTTTTCTAATATGACTGTATTTTTAGTTTGACTTGTGTAATGTCATTTTAATTTTACTTGGGTATTTTTTTTTAATATGACTATGTTTTTAGTTTTACTTGTGCAATGCTTTTTTTTTTATATATATGACTACTTTTTTTGTTTTATTTATATGTAATATTTTCTACTAATATGACCTCTAGATGTCTCGAGTTTTAATTTTTGATATTTTAATATGACTAAGGTGACGTTTGATAAAACATCTAAAAATTGAAACTGAAAAAATTGTGTGTTTACTTCTAAAAACTATATCTGAAAAAATATTATTTGTTTGAATATAACATATTTGAAAACTGATTTTTTTTAATATGACAATTTTGCCCTTATTAGTGTATTTAGATCACATGATTAGGGCTTTAATAAGGGTAAAATATGCATTTTGTAATGACGAGTTTTAAGTTTTTAGATTTAAGTGACAAATTTGTCACTTAAAATTTTGGATGCAAATTTTCAGATTTAAGTGACAAATTATTTAATTTTTTTGCCAAACAAACAACTTTCATACGACTTAAATCTAAAAACTTATTTAAGTGGCAAAACAAATGACCCCTAAGTTTCTATTTTTACTTGTTTAATCTCTTTTTTACTATAATTGTATTGATAGTTTTGCTTGTGTGTAATAATTATGTCTAATATGTTATTTTGGTTTGAACAATTAAAAACGGACAAGGTAGGAAAAACATAAAAAAAAATAAAAAAAAAATTATAAAATATATATTTAGTAATTATCCACTATTTGGGGGCAATGACTAATTTCTCAAATGGTGCGGGTTAAAAACTAAAAGCCTCCTTTTTAAAAAAATTTATTCTGAGATTATCTCTTAAGATCAACATATCCCCTCTGCTTATCAAGACAATTTTTTTTCATTTATATTTTGAAAAAAAAATTGTTATTGAACTTTTTTTATTATTATTAAATACATAGAACGACTTTTCACATTTTTTAACAATAAAAACAAATGTTTACCTTTATAAAATTGTTAGGACTTATCTTTTAATTTTATAAAATTAAAAATATTTTAGTAATTCACGCGCATTTCACTCATATTCTCGTTTAAACCAAATATAGAGAAGTAATCTAACGTTTTAAGAAAGAAGAATTCATGTTTGAACCAAACTTGGGCATATCATCTTAGATGGCAAAAGAAAAGCTTTCCAGGAATTTAAGATGCCCATTCCATCTCGGTTTGGTTTTATTTGGTTTTCATATATATGCTTTGACAAGAAATAAATCGTAAGACAACAAGTTTGGTTCGGCTTGGTTTTGCACTTACACATCTCAAACCCGAGCTTTACATATTCAGTTTCTTTAATTCAATTTCGATTTTCTTTCAATTCGGGTTTTAACAGATCAGTACAATTCAATTATTCGATTTTAAGATTCACCACAACACACCTAGTTGAAATCACAATAAGTTTTTTCAACAATAAAAAATTCTATCTTTAGCACATGTTATCACTAATGTAGTCACACCTAAAACAACATTGAAAATGTATGAGGTAAAAATTGGATATGGCCTTTTCACCAAGGCTAAGCTTGGGAACACACATTATTAGTCGGTCTACAATTAAAGCCTAGAGGCCCAACTTTATCTTCAGTAAGCAATTATTTGGTCGACTAATATGTATTTGGAGGATAAGTGATAAAAATAACTACTTTTACAAATTTGAACAACATTATGAACATCTAGAATTTTGGAGTAGTACCCAAGTTTATCCTTTATAATAATTTCCATTCACCCGAAACTCTAATGTAACCTTATCCTACACATATAAATAGAAAGGGAACCCACAGTTAAAGAATCAATTATAGTCAATCCTTACACTCATTCCCACATATATTCTCTTCTTCATCTTAAAGTAAAAACCCTAATAATTGTATCCATTTTATTTAAACCTTTGACCTAGTCAAACAAACACATACATACAAGGGAGGATGTACTACCACATTGGGAATTAATGCAACCGGAAGAACCTACCCAAAACAAATATTGTTTTCTTTATGTTTATTGTTTTTACTGTTCATCATCATCACCTAAGTTTTTTGGTCCAAACAACTCAATTTGAATGGGTGGTGTTTGATGGGGTTAAATACTAATTTTACCATTGGCTTATAAAGGTAATTCAACATTTTTTACCTCCGGTAAAATTCCATTTTTACCCCCGGTAAAATCTCATTTTTACCTCCACTCAAATTCCACTCATCTCCATTAACTTCCACTTAAATTCCACTCAAATTCCACTTACATCCACTCACCTTTGTAAAATTACTTTTTTGCCCCTCATCTTCATCAAATTTACTTTTTTACCATTCTAGATTTTACCTATAAATACCCCCTTCATTCATTCATTCATTCAAACCACACCAAAAAACATAATTCTTCTCATCCAACACCATCCTTCTCATCCAAGATCCATCCATCTCATCCAAGAGATATAAAATCATTGGCAAAATAAATACAAGCCAATCTAAGAAGAAATAGAAAGGTCTTATACCCTCTCTTTTCATACCCCCAAAAAATAGAAGGGTCATATACTCTCTATTTTCATACCCCGAAAAATATCAACAACCCTTATACACGCTCTCTCTTACACAGTTTATTATTTATTCTTTTAAAATATTTGTAATCCTAATTCTATACTTATAAATAGAATTAAGGGAATTATATAGAGAGAAGTTGGTAGCTTGTATTATCATCCAAATTGATTTCCTTTGAGCTAGTACCAAACAAGCACACACAAAAGGAGGACGTACCACTGGAATAGCATAAGCGCTACCGGGGGAACCTACCTTAAAAAAAAAGTCATGTGTTCATCATTGCGCCGCATTTATTTTTTATTCACCGATATTCGCTTATTGATTGGTTAATTATCTACTTTTAGATTTTGACACCATCAGTTGGCGCCGTCTATGGGAATGATAAGCTCTCTAAAGCTCTCGTTCTTTAGAAATTACAAGTGAATTTTCGGTGAAAAACTCATAATCCCGCGGGTCTACGTAGTTCGATATTCTTGGGGGCATAACTTCTTGCTCGGAACTCCAAATCATACGATTCTGGAGTCTATTTTGGAGAAAATTTCAAGAGCTAAAACTTTTCAGTTCAAGATCTTTTCAAATTCGTCCATCTCGGGGTTCAAAACTTCGATACAAACTTTCTTGAACGAAATCCCGCAGGCCTATGGTAACTCAATATTATTAGGCGCATAACTTTGTGCTCAAAACTCCAAATCATGCGATTCTAGAGTCCATTTGGGAGTAAATTTCAAGAGCTACAACTTTTCAGTTCAATCCATTTTCAAATTTAGCCATCTCGGTGTCCAAAATGGGGATACAAAGTTGCTGCAACAAAAAATGCGAAAATCTTAAAAGGCCTACGCTAGCTCAATATTTACGGGCGCATAATCATTCAAAAATCCGGTTACCCAAGGGAATAAAACCCAAAAGAAGAGATAAGTTATTTTTTAATAACTCATATATAATTTTTCTCTCTATATTAATATATCTAAAGTTGTATCATTTTCTTATGATTAATAATCTTTATTGTAGGTAAAATTGACGAGCTTCCAAAAAATTACAATTGAATGTAATTTTCATCAAGTTTGAACAACAAACCACAAGAAAGAAATTAAAGAAATTTTCAGCGGATATCAAACTTCCACAAAGCTAAACGCGATTTTGAAATTCATCAGACAACCGCTGAATCACCCCAGCCCAAAGAGATCTCGCTGAAAATTGGCCGACAACAAAGGCAAGCCTCAAAAAAAGAAGAAGAAGAAAGAAAGAAATTCGAGAATTTGATGACAGTTGGAAAAGGCCCGAATATAATCGAACTATTTATGACCAAAAGTATAGCGAGCTTTACATATTAATGTTCCAAGCTCTACGACTTGCATCCAATGTCTAACGAGTTCTACACATTGATGTTTCGAGCTTAACGACTAGCATCCGAGATCTAGCTTCCTTGGACTACGACTCGAGATCAACGTCTAGCCAGCCTTACACAATGATGTTCTGAAGCTCTAAAAGCTCTACACATTGATGTTTTGAGCTCAATGACTAGCATCCGAGATCTAACGTCCTTGAACTAAGACTCGAAATCAACGTCTAGCCAGCCTTACACAATGATGTTCTGAAACTCTAAAGACTAATGATCAAAGTCTAGCTAGCTTTACACGTTAATATTCTGAGCTCCACAAACTTATGGTCAAAGGTTAACGAAACCTTACACGTCGATTACTCAAGCTCTCCCCATGATTATCTTCCTTGACAAGTACCCGCTTTTACACCTTAGCTTTGAGCCGGACCACTTGACCGACAAAAACATTTATCCTTCACATTCAGCTTTTAGCATAAAAATAAAGGATATGGGGCAATTGATGGGGTTAAATACTAATTTTACCATTGGCCTATAAAGGTAATTCAACATTTTTTACCTCCGGTAAAATCCCATTTTTACCCCCGATAAAATCTCATTTTTACCTCCACTCAAATTCCACTCATTTCCATTAACTTCCACTCAAATTCCACTTACATCCACTCACCTTTGTAAAATTACCTTTTTGCCCCTCATCTTCATCAAATTTACTTTTTTACCATTCTAGATTTTACCTATAAATATCCCCTTCATTCATTCATTCAAACCACACCAAAAAACATAATTCTTCTCATCCAACACCATCCATCTCATCCAAGATCCATCCATCTCATCCAAGAGATATATAATCATTGGCAAAATAAATACAAGCCAATCTAAGAAGAAATAGAAAGGTCTTATACCCTCTCTTTTCATACCCCCAAAAAATAGAAGGGTCATATACTCTCTATTTTCATACCCCGAAAAATACCAACAACCCTTATACACTCTCTCTCTTACACAGTTTATTATTTATTCTTTTGAAATATTTGTAATCCTAATTCTATACTTATAAATAGAATTAAGGAAATTATTTGGACACCATCAGTGTTATTTACACCCCCAAAATTTGTTATAAACACCTGTGAGAACCCGCGTTCTTGACGTCCTGGGGTCCTCGTGAGCGGCGATTCCGTTGTTGCTTTGAAAATCGATTTTGAAAAGAATAAGAGTCACCAGTTTGTTTTACTAAACAAACAAAAAAGGTTTGTGTAAAAGAGACGTATTTATGGAGTAAATTTCCTCTTTTACACAATGTATACGAAACCAGTTGATTCGAAGGTTCGGGGACTAAGTTATGAATCGGGAAGGTGTTAGGCACCCAATTCGCCCTTCCGGTCTCTTGAGTAGGATATACGTGTGTTGTAATTCAGTTCTTGCATGCTATTCCTATTACTTTACAGCTTTTCGTGCTTGCCTTAGAAATTGTGATTTTGGGGATGGGATGAAAATGATGTGTTTCCTAGTTCGCCCATGATTTTGAAAATAAATATGTGTGTGATTTGAAAAAATAGAGTGTGATAATAATAGATGCAATGAAACAAGTGATTTTGTAAAGCATTAGACTTTTCGGAAACTGATTCAATGTGGAATTTTATACTTGATATGATATGAGGTGACTTGACCATATTGTATACCATAGTCGATTGATTAAACAGGTATAAATGGCAATAGTGCTCTCATAATCGAGTATTTATCACATTTACACCGCAATCTACGAGTTAGATTGAATATATAGCAATTATCGATTCCTTCGTATAACAATACCGCTAATCCGAGCTTTTGAAAAAGTAAGAAAGTAATAATAATATTTTGGAATTGGATTAGGGTTTATTATACGCCTTTGGTTTTGAAAAACAATTTGAAAAGTGGTTTTGAAAAGCTATCAAGTGATAGAAATTATTCAGACAAGAATATAAATTATAAAACCGACGAATAAATAAAAGAAAAGAGAGAAAATTATACCTTAGCCTCTTTGGAGGGAGAGAATAAGGATCTCTTGGTGTGTACCACTAAATTCCCTTGATTTTTGATGAAAAACATGAATGGAGGAGGGGTCTATTTATAGTTGAAAAAATACTTGGAGAGCAAGAAAAGAGATTGCAACTAAGACTCTTGGAGCTTATCACGAAGCCTTCCCACTGTTGGTTCATCCTGATTTTTAGATATGTATTGAAAATAGAAGTCTTCTAGATCGTGTAAAAATTTTAGGTTGATCAGAATTCGGGAAGGTCTCCTTTTGTTCTAATTGGTACGAAGAGTTTGTTTCCACGTAGGAAAGGTACTTGTTGTAGATAAGGTCCCTTGTTTACACGACAAGTCAGGTTCTCACCATTGGATCATGCTGAATTTTGGATATATATTGAAAATATAAGTATTTTAGACCATATAAAAATTTCAAGACGATTGGAGCCCGGGAAGGACTCGGTCTCCTTGAATTGGTATAAAGAGTTTGTTCTCGCATAGGAAACGTACTTGTGTACAACAACCTCGAGAGCTGAACTTCTAGCCATTGGATTATGCTGAATTTTGGATATGTTTTCCCTCAAAATGTTTTCTAGCTTGTGTCCAAATTTGAGGTCGATCATAATTCGAGAAGGCCTATATTTATTTTAATTTACTACGAAGGACATTTCGACTAGAATTGCACGATAGACAAATTGATTCTTGAGGATCCCATGTCTGACAAAGCTGAACTTTTAATATGTTCTTCCTCATGATAAGACCTATCTACTGACCAGATTTCAGACCATTTTAACTTCGAGAAGACCTCCATTTGATCACCCGAAATAAACTCATAATTTTCTGAATTTTTGGAGATCCGACCGTCGAATTGAGCTGGTTTTCGAGTATGCTTCTCCTTATGGTAATGTCTAATAACTCTCAAATTTTGAGGATGATCTGAAATGCGTAACTCTCCTTTCACAAGTTTTCAAGAGTTTTAACAGTTTTCGGTTCCGGCAATTTTCGATAATTCTGTAACTTCTCATCCGGGGTCCTTTCGGCTTTCTTTTTTGACCT
Source organism: Lonicera japonica (assembly GCA_021464415.1). Taxonomy (NCBI): domain Eukaryota; kingdom Viridiplantae; phylum Streptophyta; class Magnoliopsida; order Dipsacales; family Caprifoliaceae; genus Lonicera; species Lonicera japonica. The sequence goes on from JAKCWG010000843.1 coordinate 281,920, forward strand.
GTATCACATGTAAATAATATATACATCTAGGAATGCTCATGCATGCATGTGTCCTTATTTCTTTTGAGATCAGAATTTTTGCGGGGGTCGCAAAATGAGGTGTTTACAACACCCCTCTCCAAAATTTAACTAAAAACTCATTTTAACACAACCTTATTTGTCACAAACACTCCCGTCCATTGCCTGATGTTAAGTGAGTGCTTAACAACACATTCTCTTCATGTAAACCAAGTTTATATAAGTGCGCTCACCTCTCATTAAGCGAGCCTTATTTCAAAAACACTCCAGTAATCTATTTGTTGACATTAGGCGAGTTATTACAAACAAACTCTCTCCAAGTAGGACGAGCATGTGCATTTATACTCACCTCTCATTAAGCAGGTCTTAAGGGGTGTTAGTGATTAAAAATGTACCTTTGAAGGGTGTTTGTGATAAAATGGGTGTTTATGACAAAAATGTGGGTTGTAAATAAGACCGCCCATCTTTTGTTCAAAAAAAATAAAATATAACACCGCCCATCTAAATTGCTTTCTTCTTAAATAGACTCGATTAGCTTTTAATCACCCACCGAAAAAAAAAACATTAATGTTACCCTCCTCTTCCGTTCAATCTTCCTTTTTCGATCTTTTGGCAATCTTAAAATGATGTATGCATCGACACCTAATTAATAAAAATAATATGCCACTAAAAGAAAAATTATATATTTATATAATTATATCGATATCTATGTGTGCATGTATGGGCTTTTGAATATGTGTACGTGTAAATGAAGGTGTAAATGTGTGGGTATGTTAAGAGCTGGCCATATTATAATTGGGCTTCATGCCACGCTGTGGCAAATTTAGGGCCAATTGGGCCCACTTACTTAATTCTTGTTTTATAACTTTATATTTAAAGAGCGGTGATAAATGCACTTTTTTATTTTATCATTAACACCTTATTTATCTTATATACCTTCTACTTTTATAATTTTTATCATAAATACTCTACTTTACCATCCCTTAGGTTAAGAAACATAATTATGTTAGTACTATTCTGTCATTAGGAGAGTATTTTCATTAATACTCGCTCGACATTGAATATTTGAAATTTCATCAATAACTTAAATTATGGTTCATTTTTTGAGATATACCCATCCAATTTATAATGAGCAAATGTAGTAATACTCTCTCGTCATTGGGATAATATATTTATTAGCACTCGCTAGATATTGAGTATCTAGTACTTGAATAATAACTAAAGCCCCCCATTTTTTGAGACATACTCGTTTAATTTATGGTGAGCGAGTGTGGTAATACTTGGCCATCATTGGGTGAGTATCTTCATTGGTACTCGCTCGATATTAAGCATCAAGTACTTGAACAGACATGTGGGTATAATTTTTTGTTTGTTTTTTTAGAAAAGATCTATTTATATATGCATTTTTTCGTTTGTTTCTTTCATTTTAGAATATATATATATGTGTATGTATATATGTATGTTTTGAATATATATATGTGTGTGTATATATGTTTTCAAGAAGAAGGAAGAGGGTGGTTAATGGGGTGGTGAAAGATGGTGTAATTATTTTGTTGTGATAAAAGATTAATTAATTAAGTTAATTAATAAGTCAGTAAATCGGTGTAGAGGAGGGTGGTAGAGATAAATTTAATTTATTAGAGGCAAAAAATTTTAAGAGGTGTTAGTGGCAAAAATTTTTAAGAGGTGTTAGTGACAAAAAAGAGGGGTGTAAATATCACAACCCCCATCCCTTCCCTTATTTAAATAGTGGAGTTTATAATGTACTAGTGTGTTACCCGTGCGATGCACGGGCAATCTTTAATATATTATTGACGGATAATGAAATTTATTGTAAGGTAAAAGAAATATACATTATAATTATTGAAGATGTAAATTAATTTTAAATATTAATCTCAAGCACGCTATATTTATCTGTTTATATCATTAAAATATAAAATGATTACAAATCATATATAACTAATTAATCACCCAATGAAGTCTTATTTTCTAATTAAAGGATTGAGGGAAAAAAGAGCAAATTAAAAAATTAAAAATTAAAGAATAAATGACATAATGGAGAACGACTAAAAATAAAGTAATATAAATATACTATTAAATACCAAAATAACAAATGACACATGGCAAGATTTAAGCAAAAGAAACATTTAATAATTCTATTTCTCCCATTTTATATATATACTATTAGATTAGATTAGATATGGAAATAATTTGAAAGAGGAGGAACAAAGGGTTGCTATGAGTTATTGAATAGCAAATGAATTAGGCGTAATTATGATGATATTTGTATGTGTTATTCTTGAGATAAGGGAGTCTACATAACATTCATTTAATCTCTAGAGTAATTATTTATTATCTTATTTATTGTACTCCTTTTAAGATCATGATAATTGTTTGGCTTTTGGCATTTGTGTTGATTATTTTTTATGGTTAAATCGCTGTTGGATTTATTAGTACATGATTAAGTTTGCTCACCAAAATGCCTAATAAGCTCATTGTATAAGTTTAGAAAGAGAAGTTTCAATGTGGTAAAGCTGAGGTAGGTAGAATTTAACATGTTATCAATAGGGACCGGTATATGAGGCCGGGTGATAGTTGGTTGAATTTGTTGACTTGGTTGAGATTAAGATATTTTTTATCTATATAAAATATTCGAATTTAATGCTTTCGTTCACGTGTATTACTGCCCTCTTTAATTTACATGGTGCGGGATTGGAAGATGGTGTTGGATTGGATTAACAGGTCATATGCGGTCTAATTATTTTTTATAGAAGAGAAATATTGTATTATTTTATTAATTATGCAAAGTGGAGATATTGTAAATTGTACTTTTACAAATTATCTTGGTATAAAAATGAAATTGATTCAAATTTATTGTTTTAAAATTCATTTTTTGACACCCATGGGTCAAGGCGTTACAATATGTATATGACTTACCACCATAAATATATGTGTATATATAATAAATAAGAATTTTTATTGATGACGGTCAAGAGTAGATCATTAAATGAAAAACAATAAAAATGAATTGCTAGATGATTTAAAAATAAACTAACAAAATCAAAAAAATTCATAAATAAAATAAAAGTTTGTGGAAGAAATTGGACATTTTTGGACATGGACAAAAATACAAATTGATAATTACATTTATAATTTGTAATGGAATAAAAAAGAAGATAAATCAACATTGGGATATATTATCATCGAGAAAGAAAAGGCAAAAATAAATATCGATTTATAGTTCAAGTTAGAACGTAAGATATATCTTTTAAGTTACTAATTTAACATTGTGAATCGTTTCACTTGTCCTACATTTTTTACAATCCAAATTCACATGAAAGTTAAATATACTCAACTAACGAATAAAAACATTATAGAATTTTCACTCTTGATGTTTCCTAACTTACCCAATAACATATTGAAAGAGGAGAATGGGAAATTAATTTTATTTTGTAAAATCTATACTACTAATATATATTGAAAACAAGAACCAAACGAAACATAGAGTATGCTTTAACACCCTTATTTTTTTATTTTATTTTTTTTGGATAGTATTTTGACACCTTTAATTAGATTTGTCATTTGGGACCTCATTATTATTATTATTATTATTATTATTATTATTATTATTTTGAACATGGGACCTTTTTTAGGGCTATAGATTTTCTTTTATTTTTGATTTGTTTGGTTTGATTTTTAAATCACTCCCGAAATGCTATATTCCATTATTAAATGATTCTGATGTTTAGTTCAGATTTTGGGCTAGTAATTCATCATTTTAAAAATTGGGTATTCCTTCAAAGGTTTGCCTCTTAAAAAAAATACGAATAAATGATTACTCTAAATATTCACTTTTAGATTTTTCAAGTCCGATTTTATGATCAAATCATGAGTGTTTGGAAAGAGAATGAGCCTAACTATGCACGTCTTTCCCCACCAACTTATCAAATGGTACTACCATTTGCCTCAAGACTCGCCTTGTGCCAAGATCATTGCCAATTCCCAACCTCCCAAGTCCCAAGACCTTGGTTGGCTTTCATGCAGAAATGAAAGGAATCTCTCAAGGCTTGGTGGCTTTCTCCAAGAAGTACCAGGACCTTTATATTGAAATTGAATGAGACTGCCCCCAAGTTACCATTGCATCCTTCAGACATGGACTCATCCTCCTAAAATTTTGTGTTATTAAACTTTTTCTTTTATATTAAATATGTGCAACGACTTTTCGTATTTCTCAATAATAAAATTTTTAATATGCCTTTAGAAAATTGTTAAGACTTGCCCTTAAATTTTATAAATATAGTATATAATTCACACTATTCTTGTTTAAACAATTACATAGATGTAATTCAACGTTTCGTGAAAGAATAATTATTATCCGAATCAAACATCGGTACGGCATCCTAAATTCAAAGTGAAAAGCTTTTCAAAAATTTAGGATGCCTATTCCATTACCAAAATCTAGAACCAAACAATCTTTTTTGTGTTCTGACGAAATAATTCTAAAATTCATCGAAGTTATAATCGATAGAACTTAAGTTTCATTGTTTAAAATTTTTTCAATTGTAACTTCTCATGTTTGGATCATTGGATGTCCTATACGTAGAGTTTAAAAATTGCATTAATTATAATATCAATAGTTTTAAGTTAGAATTTGAAAACTAACATCTTCTTACATGGAATTTTAAGTTGCAATTTTTAAATGCCAAAACGTAGCAAATTTACCGTTTGTAAAAGTTTTAAATTATTCTCTAATTTTACCAAATAATGAATTTTTATTTTTTTTTTCACTTCAAGTCTGACCTTTATTCGAAATCTCAAATTTTTTTCCTTTATTCAAACACAATCTTCTCGATTTTTAGGTGACGCTTGATAAAAAAAACTGAAACTGAGAAAACTGTTTGTTTAATTCTGAAAACTATATGTAAAAAAAATGTTATTTGTTTGAATATAACACATCTAAAAACTGTTTTGTTTTTAGTATGATAACTTTGCTCTTATTAATTTATTTGGATCACATTATTCTAAATGAAAATAAAAAAATACCATATAATTTATATTTTTCAACCAAATTAACCCATTTCATTTATGAAAATTAAAAATCACCATTACTTCGCTAAATGAAAAATTCATAAAATAAAATTTGTCAACTTGAAAAAATTTGATAACATAAAAACATAAACAAAGTCCTAAAGATATAAACAAAACAAACAAAATTTGAAAACATAAAGACAAAAACAAAGCAAATAAGAGGAGAGGGGTTGACCCAATGGTAGACAACCTTCATCATTGTCTTGAGGTCAAGTGTTCGACTCATGGGAGTGGGTAGGGGGGTTTCTTTATTTGTAGGATTAAGGGAGAGACTTAAACTTCCCTTAATTAAAAAAAACAAGTTTTCATATTTAAGTGGTGAAAACAAATAACCCTTAAAACTGGAAAAATTGTTTGTTTAGTTTCTAAAAATTGTATCTAAAAAAAATGTTATTTATTTGAATATAACACATCTGAAAACTGATTTTTTTTAGTATGAAAATTTTGCATGTATTAGTTTATTTGGATTACATGATTTTAAATGAAAATAAAAAAAATCATATAATTTAAACTTTTTAACCAAGCAATGGCCTGTGCGTATGGCGGTAAGGGTGTTAAGACCAATCCGAAAACCAACCGAACAAACCTGTAAAACCCTGACTGAAAAAAATCGAAATCGAAAATAAGAAAACCGAACCAAAAAGTTTGGTTCGGGTTTGGAGCAAGCTAGTCCAAAACCGAAGTAAATTGAACCGAACCGAATTATGTATAATAAAAAAAAATCTTAATATATACTCTAAGGGCATAAGATAATTATACTATAATACAAAAAAGATGACATTTTATAAGAATATATTTTTTATTAATTGCATATTGTGATAATCTTAAAAAAAATGTCATTAATGCATACCCTTATTATTGAATTAATTACACAATGCTAAGATTTTTTTATCACATGCATAATGACAACATAATTCATCATTTTATTTAATGTGTTTTATTCTTATAAATGTACAAATAAAATAGTAACTAAATAGAAAATGTGGTATATATATATATATATATATATTTGCTCCTGCTTGTTTCTAAAAAATAATGACTTTAATTTGAATATGAATCATTCTTATCATTCTTACATTACTATTAGTATTAAATTGTGATGTTAAATTATTTTTTTAAAAAAAATATGTGTCAAAACCGAATAAAACCAAATTGAAACCGAACTGAAAAGTTTGGTTCGAGTTTGGGTTTCGAAGATTTAGAAACCGAAATTGAATTGAACTGAACCAAACTGAAACTGAATATTTACTTTTGGTTTAGGTTTGAAGTACCTTCGTTTCTACCCTAATTGAAACCAAAAACACCCTTATACGGCGGTGGTTGTGCTGGGACCCCTAAGGAATACAAAGAGACTAGAGATGATGGATTACGAAATGAGAATCGTAACTTAAAGAGTTAAAAGTGAAGTTTAAGGACTGCCGGATAGTATGATAATTTATTTAAATATAATAAGATAAAATATGTGTTTTACACTATTTAAAATTAATTTTTTAATTTTAAGTGAAAAATTTACCGCTTAAAATTATAGATAATTTTTTTTTTTAATTTCAAGTAAAAAATTAAATTAACCTTATGGTTTGTTTGTTTGCATCACTTAAATCTGAAAACAGGTTTTAGATTTAAGTGGTTTCAAAATTGTTTGTTAATCGAAACTTAAATATGAAAACTTAATTTTTACCACTTAAAATTGAAATTTTTTATCAAAAATTTTAAGTGGTAAATTTACTAATTAAAACTGAAAACTTAATTTTAAAGAATGTAAAATATTTATTTTACTCTTTTAGTACCAAGAATCATGTAATTCAAGTAAAATAATAAATGTAAAATTATCATATTAAAAAAAATCAATTTTTAAATATATTATATTTAAATAAACAATATTTTTTTAAATACAATTTTTAAAACTAACAAACAATATTTTTATTTTCAATTTTCAATTTTCAATTTGAAGTAGTTTTGTCGAACAATATTTTTATTTTAAAGTTTTAAGATTTACGGTTCGCTTGAATGGAAGGAATGAGAAGGAAAGAAAAGGAAAAGAGGACGAATGGTTGCATTTCTTTTGTTTAGATATAATATTTAAAAAGAATAAATGGGATGGAGTGTCATTCCTATTTATTCCCTTACTTTATTTTCTTCCAATATAAAAAGAATTACAGTTCGTTTGGATTAAGGGAATGGGAATGAAAGGAAAGGAAAAGAAGAGGAGGCATTGCATTTCACTCGTTTGGATAGATTTATAAGAGGGAGTGGAGAGGAAAAGGAGGGATTGGGAGGGAATGCCAATCCCCTTTGTTCCTTTATTTTGTTTCCTTCCAAAATTGGGAGGATCGGGAGGGAAAATAAAATATTTTAATGATTTTTTCACGTTATTCTATATTTAACCCTAATTTTTTAATAATATATTAAATCACATTCCTTTCCTTTTTTTTCTTCTTACTATCCAATCAAGATTTATTTTTATTCCATTTTTTTTCCATCTTTAGTTATCCAAAAAACAATAAAATTAAACTCATTATTTTTTATTCTATTCCATTCCTTCCCCTCCTAATTAACTATTTCCTTTCTATCTATCCCCTTCAGGGTCTGTTTGGTTCAAGTTTTTGATGATTCCTGGAATCCTAGATTCCATTTTAGATAGGATTCCGGTGTTTGGTTGGAGTTTTTGAAGGGAAAGGAGCTTTCCTAGGAAAGCTCGATTCCTCCATTTCATTCACTTTTATTCCCTTCAAATTTGGGAAGAAAGCATAGGATTCCAAGACAATTTTTTTTCCATAAAACGAAAAAATTATTTTTTTCCAGAAAATGAAAATATTTTTTTTATTTAGAAAATGAAAAAAACAAAAATTTTTGCCGATTTCATTCATAAAACTCCAACCAAATGAGCACTTAATAGATTGGAATAAGGATGACAAAAATAAAGATTTCCTGGTATCTAAAATGCCAATTCCATTCCAAAAACTCAAATCAAACAAGCTCTCAATTCAAACCAAAAAAAAGAAAGAAAACACTTTAAATAAATAATTTATTTTTTTAATAAATTACATTCTTACTGTTCAAATAGAATTCTTTTAATTCCATTCCTTTCTTTCAATAACTATCCGAACAATGATAAAATTAATCTCATTTTATTCCGTTCCTTTCCTTTCCTTCGTGCCTTTCCTTTCCGCTCCCATCCCCCAACCCACCCAAACTCCCTCCTTACCACCGTCGGTCGCTCTACCACCGGCAATGTGGATACCTAGACGGACTCGGAGGAGGCTACGCGGCGGTTGAGGCGGGCTACGTTGCGAAACTCGGGTATTTTCTGGTGTGTTCCCCAGCCCTCGGATTCCTTTAGTATTCCAACATTCTGTCACGTTCTGTAAAGATGTTCCAATGTTCTGAATTAGCCTCCTATTATTACTTTTAGTCTTTAATTTCATGTTATTTGACTCAAGATGTACTTGTTTAAATTGATTTAGGGTTATTCTCACGGTGTATATACGGATTGGATTGGTACAAATTTGAAGAAAAAAGGTAAACAAACATTGAGTTGATTCAGACTTATAGGTTCAGTTTTGTATCTATGGCTATATGCTAGAGAACTTGCTACACCAATACCACTAATATCAATTGATTATTTTATTAATGATGCAAAATGGTCTTAAGGCTCTATTTTGTGACCGAAGATCTTGAAGTTATGTATGTTTTTGTGGGAAATCCACAGATACACTCTTAAATCATTTTTTTTCCTTTTTTCTTTTTTCTGTTGATTATTATTTGTGATGTTTTCTTCATAATGTATGGTACTAGTTTATTGCTTTTCATTTGTTTCTGTTTTCCTGTGCTTTGATCTGTACGTCTTTTTATCCCATTATATTTGCTAATTGCCCTCCTGATAACTTGTTTTGTATTGAACTATAATCATATCTACTTACTTTACATGATACTTTCTTCAATTAAGCTAGATATATCAACATTCATGCTTTGGATTGCAAGTAACTTGATGCTTTGTTTTGGAATTTTGCGATATCTACTCAGCCTGAACTTGTGGTATGTCCCGCTTAGACAACATTATATCGTTTGGTTTTCACTGTCTCATTAGTTTGTTTGCCAATTCTATTTTGCATTTGGGTAAGTAGGTTGAAACTTTGTTTTCTTCTTTTCATCTACTAATGTTGTCATTTTTTATATAGGTAACATAGGCCATAGGGATTTCTCCCTTCCCATGAACAATTGAGCCTAAATAATGATATAGCTCACTCTTTGGTATTATCTCTTTACCTTCAAGCTTCAATACCTCTATTTGGTGATGCTAAATCATATGTATGTTCAGAAAGTTGTAGACACAATTTAAAATATAAAAGCTTTCTCTTTTCCTTTTGTGGTTCCCTCTTCAATGATTTGCAAGTGTGAGTTCTCCATCTTGTATTTTCATTTTGAGCGGGCTTTTAGACTCCTAAATGTAAGCAATTGCTTGTAAACTAAATTTGATCTTGTTCCTTTATATATGAATTGCTGATCTTTAATTTAATGTATGGATTATTGTATTGTGCCCTAATTATACTTTATGCATGTCTTATTAGGGGAAAAGGGGTCAAAGCATTTTTATGATTTTTGTATCAGCTGCTATTGTGTATTAGAACTAGAGAGTTGATTTATTTTCAAAGGTAATCTTTCACCTTATCAGTTGGAATTTTCTATGAAATTTACATGGGGGTTTGGATCTGTGAAAGCACTAATATATGTGTGTGCAAATATGCATCTAACTTTATTGTGTTTTATGTTCTAGTAGGCCATTGTTGTGCTAATTTCAATTTATGTATCATGCTTAATACTTTTTTATTTTGGGCTTAAAGTTGTGTAGATTGTGCTTTTATCTCACTGCCTAGAGATAACAAGTAGCTTTTCTAATATTTCAGTTATGTAGTTCAAGATATACTACATACAAATAACCTCATTTGATTTTGTTTGTAGGTTTATAAAACGAAGCATAAACTTATTGAAATATTATGGGTATAAATGTCCAGCTTCCACTCGTAGATTCTTGATTAGAAACTAGTACAATGTTCGTATAGTTTCATTTAATTGGTTTTTGACATGGTTCTAGTTGGACTTTGTTTATATGATTTTGTCCTTGATTTTGGTGCTTGTCCTTGATGACTTGATATAGTGCTCAGGATTCTATTTGAACTTCATCTCAAATGGTGATATTTCTTTCATATGATGAATTTTTGCGGTTGGTCTGATAGTTATGTTGTTTACTGTAAAGCATATACATCATTTGTCTTAAATTAAGAGTTCCATTTGATTGTGTCCAAAAAAGGAAATGGGCTCTTAAATAGAGGCATTTCGGAAACAAACGTGGGACTCTTGATTTGAGAAAATTCTTGAAAAGAAAAATGTATAGTTTTTTATGCGTTCTTTCATACTGTATATGTCCATTACATGCGGTGTGCGTCTTCTTCCAATTCTGTGCAACTTGCTAAAAGATTGAAACAAGCAAACAAGGTATAAGTCTGGCTAATTTTGTGTATGTGCTTCGATTTCCTTTTATGATTTCTATGCGCGGGTAAAGTATAATCTAAACTGTTTCTGAGAAGATAAAAGCTAGAGGCTGAATTATTTGAATTTGCTTAATATCAAAGATGTTGCTTGAGGTACCCTGCATACAAGTCAACTTTTTTAGTGCATGAGTAGTTTTCAATTGCCTCCTGAATATAGAAATAAGTATTTGGTCTATTTGATCTTTTTTTTGCTACCCTTACCTTTTTATGAATATTTAGGTTGCAAAAGCTGCGTTCAAGAATTTTGGCGCTTACAACTTCACAGGGTGGAAGATCATTTGAGGAGGACTAAAGGACTATTGGATATTGAGTTTTGTAATTAAAGCTTGATATGTTGTATAAGATCCTAAATGATTAAACTTTGTATAAGATCCTAATTCCTAAATGACGAAGGTATTCTCGTTTTTTTGTTACCTGTACTTTTTTATGAGTGAAGGTTATATCTTAATTATAATCTGGTGGAATTTTTTTTTTGTGGTGATGCATATAAAATTTATATTGGTTCTGTAACCTCTCTTTTTTTTTTTAATTATTATTATTATTATCTAAAAATAATCTCGCACTACTCTAAGCAGTGGCAAAAACGTACTCAATTGGCCATTTCAGGTGATATGTGGACAGATGATGGACTGCCGCGTGCATCAAATCTGGCAAGTAATGAAGTGACATGTGTAATTAGTTCGGCACGGTACGTAGCCGTGCAATTACCATGCCAAATTTAATGAAACCGGTGTTCTTTGACCAAGAAAATGCACGGTTAAAGTAGGGGTCGGATTTGTGCCAAAATAATAACTCGCCTCCAGATATAATTTTGGAAAAAGCTGATAAAGTTGCCCAATTCAAATCCTCAATTGACTGTCTCGAATCCAAACTTGAGTATATAGAATCCATGCGAAGATCTATTTCCCTCTTTTCGTGTTGACCAAAGTGTAACCCCTCTTTCTCTCTCTCACACACACACATATCTAATCTTTGTTGACAATTTGCTGACATATAATGTCAAACAAAGCATACAAGCACGTACTATGACCTATTAATGCTTGTTGGGATTGCTAAACTTGATGTAATTACTAGTTTACTGCATATATTTCTTTGAATGGTCAGATTGGTTGCTGAGAAATTGTAAGAAACAGAATGTTATTATGACTGCTAATCACTGAACTTGCACTACCTGACAAAGTTAAGCTCTGCAAATGTGTTCTATTGAACTTCTTTTCCGTGGGAAAAGCCTAAATTCCACATTGTCATTCGTGTTTGATTGCATTACTTTTCCAAGAAGTCATTTTGATGTAATTGTATATAGCCTAATTTTATTTTTTATCCTTGGAATTCACTTGTTTATCATGTCAAAAAAAGATGCCTAACACATTAAGGGTTTGATCTAAATTCCTTGACCTTAAATCCGAATTCCATGACCTCATATCCCATGAACTGAAATGCAAAGTCTGTGACCTCAACTCCCAAGCCTTGACCTCAAAGTCGGAGCCATTGACCTCAAATCCTAACTCCCTGAGCTCAGTGTTGAAAAATGTAATTCACAATTAAAGAGGGGTGTTTGATATTTTGAGCTAGAAAAATGTTGAGTGGTCTAGGTGCATTGTGTCATGAAAAGATCTAGCAAATATTTTGCTGTAGTAACGGTTCTAGAATGCTCCTCGGAATTATCTTATACTTGAATTAAGTTCTATATATAGGAAAAATCTAGTCTATGAAAATATCTAGGAATCTAGAGATTTCTTTTGTACCCTATAAATAGGTGCATTTTTCATCGTGTGATTAAGAAAGAAGAGAAATAGGAAAGGTTCTATGCAGAATAGTCTTTCTTGTAAGATTTTTGGAGGAGCTCTGTATAGCTCCATAGCTTTACATCTCTGTACACACAATGCACCACACCACCCTAGAGTAATTCAAGCATGCTTGAAACTCTAATACTCAGCTCTGAAGTCCCTGAGCTCAAAAGCCAAAGTCGTTGAGCTCTCAAATCCTAAGTCCGTGACCGCAGACCCCAAGTCCCCGACCTTAAAGTCTTAGTCTTTGGCCTCATATTCCAAGTCCATGGCCTTAAATTTGAAATCCTTGACTGCAAATCCCAAATTAAGAGAAATCCCGTCTTTCAGCTGACCTTTCCTGCTTCTCGGGGAGGAGCGCGATCCTAGCGTGAGCGAAATCGAACTCCTCCTTGGCTAAATCCGGCCTATCGATCTCAACCAACCCCCCGAGCCGGAGATGATCAGCCACACTGGGACTGAGACATGGCCCGGACTCCCACTTCGGCGCCCGGGCCTTGGAGCGAGGATGACTCCCCCTTTCCTTTCTTCAAAGATCTCATTTCTCAGTCTTGACTACTTCGGGCATGCCGTGCAACGGAACAGAAAATGAAAGAAAAGACACTGACGCCAACCAGGGGCAGGCTCCCATGCCGAAGACAGCCTTTTTGACTTTAAGTCTGGTGGGAAAAGCTGTGAAGAAGTCCGAGTTTTGGCTCCATCAAAGATGAGCTGCCAAGGACTCTACAGCAACAGATCGACTGGGCATAAGGACCCGACCTCAAAGCTGAAGTCCCTGACCTTAGAACCCAGGTCCATGACCTTGAATCCATGGTTTTAGCGTTACAATTTCTTGTTTGGTTCTGAAGTTTCTCATTTTGCGACCTCGCTTCCCATGGTTTCAACTTTACATGGTAGTGTGAGTCCAAGGGGTTGGTGCCCCTGGGCATAATGTAGGCTGATAGTCATGTGAGCTTGAGGGGATGTCACATTCAGGCATACGTCCCTTCAAATGTGAAAAATGCCATGTAAGTACTGGGGTGGCATGCCATGTAGTGTCAAGGTGTGCATGGGCCTACAGTACCATACTACACCCCAAACACAAGGGAGAACATATAAGACCTTGATTACAACGGGGAAGTGCATAAAACCAATAAAGCTGTCTGTTATTATTATTATTATTATTATTATTATTATTATTATTATTATTATTATTATTATTTTTGTTTTTAATAAAAGAAGAAATAAATGAGGTGAAGGAGGTCACGGGTTGGATCCACATGGATGTGGCATTGAGTCCTTTGTAGTGTCCACACATTGTGGTTGTTGTAGTCCACCTGTTCGTGGTGTTGTGCCCACACATTGTGGTGGTTGTGTGTCCACCCGTTTGTGGTGGTTGTGTGTCCACCGTTGGAATCCAGGATAAACTGAAAAAGTACCTGAACATTTCTTTTCAAACTTCCCATTTATTTTGGCGATGTTTCTCATCAACTTTTAATCTTTTTGTCATAGCACCTTGAGTATGCATTTGCTATGCAATTTAGTCTTTAGGAACAAGTTTTGCACATAAGTGATATTATCAACCGCTCCACATTTTTATCTATTTCCTGGATCAAAAACTGAAAAAAGTCTGAGCTGTGATGAATTTGATAACACATCTGTCTATGTAATTTTGTACTTTTATCGACTTACGTGGTGCCTCATAATTGTAGCAATCCCTTCAAAACTTGCCTCCAGATTTATGTTCAGAAAAAGCTGATAAAGTTGCCCAATTCAAATCCTCACAAAGATCTATGTTCCCCTCCCTTCATGGTGAACAAAGTGTAATCTCTCTCTCTCTCTCTCTCTCTCTCTGTGTGTCACACACACACACATATCTTGCTATCTTTATTGAGAATGTGCTGACATATACTCACAAAGAAAACATAGAAGCACGCACTATGACCTACAAATGCTTTGGATTGCTAAACTTGATTTAATTACTAGTTTACTACATACATTTCTTTGAATGGTCAGATTGGTTGCTGATAAATTTGAAGAAACGGAATGTCATTATGATTATTAATCACTGAACTTGCATTCCCTTACGAGGTTGAGCTCTACGAATGTGTTCTTATATTGCACTTCTTTTCCATGGGAGGTTCCATGGAAAAGCCTAAAATTCCATATATTCCATCTTTATTGGTGTTTGATTTCCAAGAAATTATTCTGATGCTACTACTTGTTTTAGCCTAATTTTATTTCCTAACCAAGGAATCCAAATTTATTTATTATTTTTTTTATCATGTTAAAAAAAATATGCCCAACAAATTAAGGTTTCAATCCAAGTCCATGACTTCAGATCCCAAGTCCTTGACCTCAAAGTAAGACTGACCTTGAATCCCAAGTCCATGGCCTCAAAGTCGAAGTCCTTGACCGCAAATCCCAAATTGCTGACCTCAAAGCTGAAGTCTTTGACCTCATAACCCAGGTACGTGAGCTTGAATCCCATGGTTTCAACGTTACAAGGTGGTTTTTTTCTTGTGAAATTTCTCATTTCGCATTTTCGCCTTTCTATATTTGATATTGATGACGCATGGTTTGCGTATAGAACCAAGGATGTTGCTTTTTTGATTCTTTTGGATAATGCTGTATGCAGTACTATGCAGTATGCACTAAGCACTAACAAAGAAAACCCAACAACGCCACATTGCCCCAAAATGTATTGCATGGTTACATTCTCGTTGAGTGTAAACATAATTACAATGCAGCTTGGTACTCATTTGTTACAAGATCAAACCGACTATATTCTGAGCTATGTTGAGTTTAATTGTCAAAACATCTTCATATGCATATGTTTGTACTTGTATTAACCCGGTTCCTTATTGATAACAGGGAATCTGAAGATGCGCTGAGACTGAGGTATGCCATAAGAAGATTTGAGATAGCTAATCAAATTTTCGTGAAAGATTGGATCTAGGTGATAAATTTGTTCGTGGAAAAAATCAGTTAGATAATAAATTACTCCTGTATCAGATTCCAAGTCACCGACCACAGATCCCAAGTCACTGACCTTATTATTCCTTGTTAGACCCTGACGATGAATGTAATAAAAAACAATTTGATTTCTTAGGAATAATTTATAAGCTATGTAATAAAAAACTATTAGAAACTTGCAAGTCAAGGAATTTGTTATCGCTTCTGCTGAAAAACATGTGATCTCAAAGAACCTATTGAGATCTCCAGGAAAGAAACAATTTCTTCTGGATCCGCTAAGGTCAGTGAAGTTCAATCCTCTTATTGCTTTTACTCATGATCATATAACTACTTCAAAATTCTGATAATAGATAACAAATAATCAAGGGTTTGAGAGCTACATTGTTGCCAAATTGTCTACCTAAGGGTCTGGTTGAATATTATGTCGTACTGTATTGAAAGTTGAAACATCTTTTAAAGTTCATTTATCCTCATTAAGTATTGGACTCTCAGTAATTTATAAAATTATGGGCATCCAAGATTTGAACTCCCTGGTAGCTTTGTAAACTAAACGATGTTAGAAGCATTTAGTGGCATATTTATAATCTCCTAGTACTAGTCCCTTTAAGTAAATGTCAAATCACAAAAATGATGGCAGCTATTGAATGTATTTCAATAGATAGAATGGGAGAATGAGCTTGTGCAAATTAGGCTAACTAAGGAATGAACCTTGTAGGTGTGTGTATTGCTGGAGGCCCTGAAGATATTTTATTTTCTTCCTAAAGAGTAGATTATTGAAGAAAGTGTACTCTTAATGTTTTACTAGTCTCGAACTTAACATGTTTAGGTGCCCTTTTTCTTGTCATTTGGTTGGTGTAGAGTGTAGACAATATTATACAGCTAAATTGCATATATTTTTGCTTATCACCACTTTATAATATACTTTCTGCATGACTCCATCCATGTATCAGCATATTCTCACTCTCTATAAATGATGATTTAAGTTTACTATCTTCACTTTGCACCTGACTGAACGGGATGCAGCTTCATGTATGATGATTTTATGTTCAAGTGCTGGCATGGTTTGAGGTGTAATACTTTCACCTAGGTACACTAAGATGGTGAAATATACTTAGCCTATTCGGCATTGAAATTTGTTTACTAGTTTGGTTTAAAACTGCATTAATGTAATATGCACATATAATCTTGAGTTCATATGAACAAAATATTTATTTGAAATGGGTGAAAGTACTTTTCACCACTCTTATCTTTCCCCTATGTGACTATTGTTTGCTGAAACCATATGGGCCCTAAGAGCATCCACAATGGAAAACTTAATGGTACGGTAAGTAGGGCATGCTTATCTTACTTGGGTGTTGAAAATGTGGTACGATAAAATAGATAAAATAAATATTGTGTAGTTATTTTGAGAGAATGTAGAGAGAAAGGGTGAAGGAGAGTGTAGAGAGAGAATAAAAGGAGGACAGAGAAAGAGCTCAGAAGCTAAACAGTTTAGTGTTTGAACCCTGTAATGCTAAACATATAATGTCCCCCTCCTTGGGCTAAACTGTTTCGCGTATGATATGATAAGAAAGCCAATCTCAATTTTAACATACGCTTATACTATGGAACAGTATTATATCCTACCCATACTACCTGTTGTGTGTGCTTGTAGGACACACATAACCTCCTTATCCTACCTAGCCATTGTGGATTCTCTAAGAGTGTTGTCTTGTTACCATAGGACCCCCCCCCTTCTCCCCGAGTTTTCTGATTTTATTCTTTAACATGACTTTTTCTTCTGTAATAAGCAGCTTGCAAATACGTTGAGCAACGTTGATAAACGAAAAAGGTAAAAAAGTGGAAGCCATTGAACATATTTTGACTCCTGCAGACCTCCCGATGACCCAAAAGTCATCATTGCAAACTCTGATGAAGCAGAGAAAATATCTGGAACCACTCAAGTACCAGGTACCTTTTTTTTGTAATTTTTTTTTTTTTTGATATTTTAGAAGGAAAAACAATTATGTGGGTTGTAGGACTTACAGGCAGAGTGAATGCATGTGGCTCTATAGGAAACTCACTCCGTATTAAATAATTGGAGCCGGTGGCAATTGCAGAGAAATCTTATTCTACTTTTTGGCATTTTATTCTCATGGAACCTTGATTGTTAGAGTGCAACTAGGCTTCATTTTAGTTTTTCTAGTTCAACGATAACAATTCACCTGTTTCAATTGCATACTTGAAGAGTAATACGTGCTTTAGGATTTGTCTGTTTTTGTTATTTTTCTTGCTTTGGGGACATGGCAATTGATTCCTGAGGAACTTAGAAATATAGAGCACAATTATACTTCTTTATTAGTTTTATCTAGTTCAAGTCTAAAGAATCATCTGTTAAGAGAAAACTTAATTAACTGATGTAATATAATTTGTTTTTCATGCTGCATTGAACAGCTTCTTGCCATCAATTTTCCTCATTCCAGTTCAAATGGTGAGAAACTGGCAATTGGCCACTCCAAGGAGATTACACCATGAAATTATAATTCGGTCATTACTATTAGAAACCCCACAAATAAGAGTTCCGGTACTTCAGCTCCATTTCTAATGTTGTCGTCAAAACATGAAAGGAGAAGTCGAGAGTATGTGTAGAAGACAAGCAGAAGGTAAAGAAGTTTTTCCTCCCTCATACCCTTAAGGGTCTGTTTGGTTCTAGGTGACCAGGTGAAAAGTTAAATGGCGAGATATATTTTAACCTATTGATCATTGAGCTTTGATTGCTATTATTGTTTAAAATTTCATAATCATAGTTTTTGCGTGCATTAATTCATGATTTTATATCCAAAACTTTATGCGAAATAAGTGAATACATTTTACTGTTTTATTTTTACCTAGGTGAATAATACTTTACCTTGAAGCAAGCAGGTCCTACATCAGCTTATTAGTTATAACCTATGAAGCACAGATGCTCTCTTGGAGGCCACATGTCGGACACTATGACACTCTACAACACTTGGATTTAATTATAGTTTCTAATACTTGATAATTGATATAGATTGCTACTACTCCTAATGTTTCTTCACTGCAATATCAACTGAGGATGAAGCAACTAAGCTACTTTTCATATTCCCCTTTTTGTTTTTTGTCATTTTATGGAACAATTTAGTCTATGTATGCTTTTTGAAGCTTTAATTATGAAACAATTTAGTGATCGTGTTTTAAGTATTTGGGTTATTAATGCAATCTAGTTTCATCTTAAATACAATATTTCTTTCACAACGCAATTTTCGTTTATATCGAAATACAATAATTTCACAACTCAACTTTCCTTACTCCACATCCACCATAATATTAATGGGTGGACATACAAATATCGTGATAAATATGGACACAAAAAAAGTGCTCTTACAATTATATATTTATATCCATGTAAATTGAGTAAATGATTTCCTTATAACGAGAAAAAAGAGGACACTTACAAACTGCTTGACAGTTACTTAAGTCAGCTTAAAGATTTAGGCACAACAGGAGAAAAAATGGGCTGGACTCGGCCCAAACAAACACACACACACACATATATATATATATATATGTATGTATATATATTATTACTAGATATAAAAGTTGATCAACTTTTCCTGTTGAAAAGTCATCTAATCTAAAGTCCCGCATTCAATTTATTCGTATATGATTATTTTTAGGGTAGCATTAATTATACACATTAAAATAGTTTATAATATTTTAATATTAGCTCGGTCATATAAGATTAAATAATGTGTATATACTCGGACCTATAGCACTGAGTATGTGCACATGACTTCGGTCCTATAGAGCCGAGCCAATGTAATTTTTTTTCCAACAATAGCTCAACCTATTACATCGAGATAATGTACACATATATACTCAGTGCAATAAAACCGAATAAATGAGATAAATTAAAATGTTACCAAGTAATGTAGTATTTGTAATTAACAATGCCCTATTTTTAACCTTCAAATATTATTTTCCCTCTCATTGAAACATAAAATCAAACATAATAATATTCACACCAAAAATATACACTCAACAGAGTACCCCACCCCAATCTCCGCCTCTCTCACCCTTTTGAAATTTGAAGTGCTTCTTTATGCATTATAGTTGTACCAACATTTTTTATTTTTAGTTTAAAAAATTGAATATTAGTAAAAAATTAAATATTTTTAGAATATCTATGTCGTAAAATTCATTGCGAACTTAACAAAACATTGTATATTAAATATAAAAACTATTATTAATGTCATACAATAATTATTAATTATTAATTTCAAATGCATTTCTTTATGCATTAAATTAAGTTATAGGTAGTAATTTTATTTTAATTTTGCATAGTATATTATTAGTTAAGTACCAATGTTTTATTTAACCATGCCGTCCAGCACAGTCTATACCTAGTAGTTTAATAAACTAACTAATTAGAGCGTAAATTCAATGGCTTAATATTATTATTAATTGAAATACATTTTTTTTTCTTTGAAATACATCTGTGTTCGATAGGATAGAGTATGGAAAGACAGAGAATCAAACCTTAATTCTTGAAAATATAACCATTCTTCTTAACCACTGTAGCAGTTTAGCATAAGATTGCAAATTTGTACGTATATCCTTTGTCGGCCTCTCTATTTTAAAAGCATCCTTTAAATTTTTTAAATTATTTACTGAGTTTTATTTTAACGATTAAAGTTGATAGAAAAAAAAGTCATGTACATTGGACATAATCATTCTTTTAAAGATCTTTTTATATTGAAAATTAACATTTACTTCTATAGAAAAAGAAAAAAGAAGAAAAAGTCAGAAGTGATAAAAAAAGAGACGAAATAAACATCTTATTTATACCACAAAATCTATATTTATACATGTTGTTTTTTTCTCTCATTTTTCCATTATTATCTTCAATTTTTTATTTTTTTTTTGGCTCGTTCATAGTGGGTAAATATGTTAGTTTTCATAGTTAAATCTAAATACCATTAAAAATGGTCATATACTCATACACAGACCACATGACTATTTTTTGTTAACTTGTAAGGTAAAATTGGACCGAATGTCGAAAGTATATTGGGGTCAACAATTTGAAAAATTAAATAGCTCTTTTTAAATAAACATTTAAATAATTCATATTATATTAATTAATCTTAAGAAATTTAGTTCAAAGGAAAATCCCAGGCCAAATTGATAGTCCCATAATCAAAACATACCAACCTTTATCATGAAAACACCATCAATTATCACTAAACCAAATGCGGTTATATTTATAACATGAAAGATAACACATTATCATATTGCACACACGTAGAGTATATCCATGTGCTAGTATATATATAAGCAATTAAGCATTTTGACTGTTCAAATTTTAGAAATATAGTTAGCTCACTTTCCAGTTTCCAATTTCCGTTGAGACATGGTAGATATGATCTACTAATCATAGGGTCAACTTCACTAAATTTTGTTAAAAAGTTAAAATTTTAACTTCTCAAAATAGTTAATTTTTATTTAAAGACTAAAAAGATGGTCCTTACTTAAACCGAACTCATTTAACAAAAAGTTAATTATATCGAATAAAATGTTAGATAACAAAGTACATGCAAACACATACCGTATTTAAAAATAAAAATTCAAATGCCTTGTGGTTTACATGTAGGAAACAAATTAACTATACTAACTTGTGACGAATTACAAATTATAAGTCACATAAGTAAATTTTATTTTGAGAACAAAATAATAAATGGATACTTGAGGTGTTAATAAAGCTGGAATAGGATTTGGGTTCCCCTTTTCCCTCTTTTTTCCCGGTGATCGATTGCAGTCAAAGTAGGTATTAGGTAGACCCAAACTTAAAGATGGCCGGACTTGAGGGCTGTATAAAGTGGGGTAATCGCATAGGGCTTAAGGCCTAAATAGTGATAAATTTTTATGAAATTTGGGGCCCAAGTTTTAGTTTTTACCTTTGTTAACAATAAAAAGGCCCAAATTTAAAGTTAGAATAGTAAGGCCCAACTAATAAAAGATGTGAAGTTCTATATTACCAAGCTTTTGTTTCTATGTTTTTTTAAGGGTGATTTTAAATTTATCTACCAAATTTTTCAGTTTATCCACCTTAAAAAAAGGATAGTTGATTATCATACATTACTTTTAACAAAAATAACCTTATAATTTTATCCACCTGAAATCTTATTAGTACTAAAATCATTATTGATCTTTTCAAGATAACTATAACAATTTCACGCTAGTCCATTATTGTCCCTTACATTTCTCCCACTTTCTCTCTCCCCACTTATTGTTGAATACGTGTTAATTCTTTTTTAGAAGAAAAACAATTCTTTCTCTCTTCATTCATTTGGATTTATTGTATGTTATTTCATTTTTTGTTACATTTTTTTTAATCTTAGAAAAAATGCTATATAATTTTTTTTGCTATAATTATGTACATAATTAAGTAAAAAAGGGGCTCATTTTAAACTATCGCATAGGACCCTCCAAATCATAGGACTGGCGCTAAACCTAAACCTAAATCGAATTTGAAATTTTGGTTTTAGTTAAACTTCTAAACTCAAATACAAACCAAAATTTTCGGTTTGAGTTTATTTGATTTAGATATATATTTTTTAAAATTGATTCAATATAAATAATTACATATTATATATCTAAAGTGGTTACATATTTTTATTTTATTTTACAAAACTACTGATCTATACACAGCAAGCACTTTATTATTAGCACTATTCGTGCACAAGTGGCAATTGATTGTGTTTAAAATATTATTAATACCCAACTTGAGTATCAATTAAGTACCAATCAATAGCCACTGTAATTACTATTTTTAATTTAAGTCCTTAAAAGCGGTAATTACAGGCTCAAAACAACATAATTTGTGAAATTCAGTTTTCAGATTACCCACAACACTCCTAATTTCAACTACCTAATCTGTGTCAGACTTTTTGATTTCTAGTTTTATCCCTACGAACTTCTTTTGCATAAAATTTTTGCTTACAACGATGCTTGAACCATTGTCGCCCCCCTTAAGCAATATAAGAAAGCACTTAACCGTTGGGCCATCTACATTCTTATTAAAAAAATTGTTCAAATTATATATATGTTTGTATGCAATCGAGTCATACATGTGGAAGATAATCTAGGTTTTTTTTTAAATGTTATACTTGTTTCTCAAAACGTGTAATAAGCGCACTTTCAATACAAGGAAACCACACACTTAACACACATGATTCGTTTGCACGCTTATTTTTTCTATTCAGATATTTAAATTAACGTGAAGATTATTTAATTTAATAAATTAAAAAGTAGTTAAATAGCATGGTGCCTTCTATTATATCCCACGTGCGAACCTAATCAAATGATTTTCAATAAATAAAAATTAACGCATGGGCAGAATAAAAAAAAAATACTTATAATTCAGAGTCATGACAATGAACCCAAACTACAAAATAGGAAAATAAAACACCAAATTTACATATATACATAGGCAAGAATCTACAAAGTTTATCAAGGGTATTTATAAAGACCTTTTTAAAAAAAAAAAGAAAAAGTGGTGGATAAAAAAATTACTCCCCGTCGAGATTAGACTATATCAATAGCTAATGGATAAAAAATTTAGGGATACCATTAAATTAAAAATTCATTAAGGTTAACTTATTTAAATATTAGCACCAAAAATGTAGTGGGTTGTGGGTGGGAATTCACCTAATCGGACACAGGCATATATGTTTTCCCTAGAAAATTGGGGCAAAATAAATAGTTTCAAGAATCAGTACATTTACTTGAACCCATACTTGAACAAATTATGGGTTAAAGTAAAAGCTCACTTTGAGTGTCAATAGTCTTACTCTTTTCAAAATTATTTTTATTAAATTTAAGTTCTGTTTGATATATAACATGGAGAAAGAAAATAAAAATACTTGACCTGACTAAAAATTAAAAAATAAGTTAAGGCAAGTGATGAGATAATCTCTGTCTCATGCTCATTTTATGAATAAATATCTTCCATCATTCATACCTTTTTGTGGAAAACAAAATTTTCCTCAACCACCAAAGAAAAATTTTCTATTAATAAAAGAGGCACAAAGTAGAAGACATCTCAACTAATTTTCCAACTTATAAAAAAAAAATCGACTATTCTTATTTTTTTTTTCCATATTGTTATCAAATGGACCCTTGCGCAAATAATTCACGTAAAAGGGTACAGATAGTTGAAAGACAATTCTTAAAATGCAGAACCTTGGGGAGTTTAAGAATAAAGTTTGAAGGATAAAAGGTTTCTCCTGCATATAAAAAAATCATTTTCTTTTTCTTCAGAATTCTCATTTCTCAATCTCTCCTCTCTAATATTTTCTCTCCTCTCCTCCCTCACTTTCAAGAACAGTGTTTAGTGGTTTTATCTGAAACATGAGAATGCATATTTACAGAAATACCAAAAACAAAACATTATTGAACTAACATAGAAATTAGAAAAAATCTAAAAGAATTACACAGCAACATCTATACACTTTCTTTCTCCTTAGACCAAAGAGTACGCTTTTGCCATCTTTGAATATGTTTGGGAAAATGTTTTCCCAACAAAACTTCTAGTTTTTGTATTGGTATGATTGAAATGAATGCGTGTAAGTGTAAAGAAAGAATGGGGGCTTACTATAAACTCTCTCTCTCTATACATCATCAAACAGACTTCCTATGCAGTATTCACATAGTTCCCAGCCATCCATGTATACTACTACGCCTCCGAGACAGTTCACTTTTTCTTCTGCAGAAACGAAAAGCCACAGCCCTGCACAAGAGAAACCAACAGAGGTCAGACAAAATACATTCACCCCTTCAGCATTGAAAACCAAATATTTCTCAGAGAAACACATATGAGCCACATACCCTCATTAGCCTTGTAAATAAGTAATACAACATCCCATATCTATTATATTTTAAATGATTACAAAACAATCCGTATCTATTAATACTTGTTGGAAAATAATGTACTGCTGAATCTAAAATAGATAAGGTAGAGAGTACACCGGGTTGAGTCGCGGACTAAGTCGCTCTCTTTAAGACGTTTCGCGGCTCTGCCCGGAATTGTGCTAGCAGTTCAGATTATGCCACGCCGTCCCCAGGATGAAACAGCCCAGATACCCTCTGTACGATTGATTTGCACTTATTCAACCGCTCGACAATAACACTCTTTTAATTGCTCGGGATCGAATTTTTTTTCTACCGCCGGAGGCTAAAAATTTTTCTGCCGGAAAATATTTTTGTAGATAGATCTCTCTTCGTTTTGTTCTCTGCGAGTGTATATTTTTGAAAGCTATTTTAGATCCGTTTAAAGGGGAAAGCGTTGAGACAAACAAACACCTTTCCGGAAAATCCGCAAGAAAACATGGAGGAAAGTAGAGGAGCGTGTTGGAGGAAATCATGGGAGCGTGCAAGAAAACACGGAGGGAAATAATTGAGCCTTGTCCCATTTTTTAATTTTTATTTAATAAATAAAATTCTTTAAATGTATTTTGTATAAAAAGATAATACACTACGCAAGACAAGCCCAAAGCCCAAAGCCCAAAGCCCGAGCCCGAGCCCGAGCTGGGCCGGGTCGGGTCGGTCGGTCGGTCGGCGCGCGTGTGGTGAACCACATTCATCCAAGTCCTCACCCAATAGCACAAAAGTCTAATGCCCAAAGGGCTCAAGCCCTTAAGCAAATTCTTCCATATATAAACCCATGAAAGGTTTTATATCTCTCCTATGTGGGACTTGGGATAACATCACATCAACCATCACATCACATTAAATCACCTTGTCTTGGTTTTATTTTTCTTTAAATACACAAAAACTCCAACAATCCCCCACTTGTATTTTAGGAAAAACTTTTTCATCGAGCATATATACATAGGACAGTGCATAAGTAAAGGTATTTTTCAACTTGAACCTTTACGTAGTGTATGTGTTTCAGACTATACTAGAGTAACTCGTAGTTTTGAACTCTATCTCTGACAATCACAACACACACCGGCCCCAAGAGTGTTGTCCAAAAAGCCAGCACGTTATGGCCATGTGCTTATATCCCGGTTAGTGAATGCTCTAGAGAATTTGCCCAAAATTCCATAGGAAGCGACCTCTCTTCCACATTCACATAGGTGAGTCTATCAAGAGTACTCTTGTAGCATCGGTACCCCACTCCACATAGAGCTATAGAACTCATTAAGAGCATGTGCTCAACCTTTTCGCCGCTTCAAGATATCATGCTCCATAGGGATGAGATAATACTACATGATTTCTAAAGTATCACTTGTAACTTGTTGTTTACCCTTTGAACCTATTTCTTGGGATTTCCAGTCCATAGGTTGGGTTACTATTACAGTGACTCAAATTTCGTTGGGCGTTAACCCCATCCCTTTCGAGGTGTTAAGCACCTTCTCTCTCGTTAGTCCTTTCGTCAAAGGATCAGCCAAATTTTTCTCAGACCGCACATAATCCACTCTTACAGCACCTTTGGAGAGTAACTCTCTAACCGTGCTGTGTTTACGACGAATTTGTCGTTTCTTACCGTTATAGTAACGGTTCTGAACTTTTGCAATAGCCGCGGTACTATCGCAGTGGATAAGGACAGCTGGGATCGGTCTCTCCCATAGAGGGGTATCTGCAAGAAAGCTTCTCAGCCAACTTGCTTCTTCACTAGCAGCAGCTAGTGCTATCATCTCTGACTCCATCGTAGACTGGGCCAAAATGGTCTGTTTCTTGGATTTCCAAGAAACCGCACCTCCAGCAACACTGAAGATATATCCACTAGTGGCCTTGGAATCTTCTGACAGGGTGTTCCAGTCAGCATCGCTATATCCTTCTAGGACAGCGGGAAACTTTTGATAGTGTAACTTTAGGTCCATGGTTCTTTTTAAATAACGCATGACCCTCTCAATAGCATGCCAATGCTCCATACTAGGACTGCTAGTAAACCTGCATAGTACCCCCACTGCATAAGCAATATCGGGCCTAGTGCAATCAGTAGCGTATCGAAGGCTACCAATGATGCTCGCATACTCAGTTTGTCTAACACTGTCTCCAGTGTTCTTGAACAACTTCACACTAGGATCATATGGAGTACATGCTGGTTTACAATCTGAGTAATTATATTTCCTTAGAATCTTCTCAATGTAATGAGATTGATCCAAAGAAAGTCCCTTTTCCGTCCTAGTAATTTTAATCCCTAAAATTACATTGGCTTCTCCCAAATCCTTCATATCAAAATTTTCACATAGCATGGATTTCACATTATTAACTACATGGATATTAGAACCAAAAATAAGCAAGTCATCAACATACAAACATATAATAGTGCAAGCATTATTCTCAGTCTTATAATAAATGCATTTATCACTTTCATTAATTCTAAATCCATTTGCAATAATCAATGCATCAAATTTCTCATGCCATTGCTTAGGAGCCTGTTTCAAACCATAAAGGGATTTATCTAATTTGCATACTTTTTGTTCTTGGCCTGTAATAATGAATCCTTCAGGTTGTTCCATGTAAATTTCTTCTTCTAATTCTCCATTAAGGAAAGCGGTTTTAACATCCATTTGATGCACAACAAGATCATGCAAGGAAGCTAGGGCAATCAAAACACGTATAGATGTTATTCTAGTAACGGGAGAATAAGTATCAAAGAAATCTACATTTTCACGTTGTCTATAACCCTTGACAACTAAACGTGCTTTGTATTTATCAACAGTGCCATCAGGATTTAATTTCTTTTTAAGTATCCACTTACAACCTATGGTTTTACAACCAGGAGGAAGGTCTACTAGATGCCAAGTTCTATTTGATTCTAAGGAATCCATTTCATCGTTAATGGCTTCTTGCCAAAGGTCAGCATCTAAAGAAGATAACGCTTCTTGAATAGTGGATGGATCATCTTCTAAAGTGTATGCATAAAAATCAGGTCCAAAGTCTTTAGCGGTTCTAACTCTTTTACTTTTCCTAGGTTCAATTGATGTACCATGGTGCACGGTACTAGTAGGTAAATTAGAGCTAGAAGGTAATGAGCTACCCCCACTATTCTTTAATTTAAAAGAAAATTTATTTTCATAAAAATCTACATCATTAGATTCAATAATAACCTGATTTTTCAAATCATAAAATCTATAGGCCTTACTATTAATAGCATATCCGATAAAAACACATTCATAAGCTCTACTAGCAAGCTTAGATCTTTTAGGATCAGGAATACGTACGTAAGAAAGGCACCCCCAAACGCGTAAATAAGAAATATTAGGCCTTTTATTATTTAAAATCTCATAGGGGGATAAATTAGATTTAATCTTAGGCACCCTGTTAAGAACGTGACAAACGGTTAATAAAATCTCTCCCCACCAATGTGAGGCAGCCCCCGAATTTAGTAGCGTAGCAACAATTAATTCGGCAAAGGTTCTATTTTTCCTTTCGGCTTTTCCATTCATTTCAGGTGAATATGGAGCAGTCGTCTCATGAATAATACCAAGTGAAGTATAGAGATTTTTAAAATCAGTTGAACCATATTCGGTTCCTCTATCACTCCGAAATCTTTTTATTTTCTTATTAAACTGATTTTCAATTTCTGTAGAAAATATTTTAAACATATCAATTGCTTCACTTTTATTTTTCATAAGGTAAATATAGGAAAAATCCGAATTATCATCAATAAAAGTAATAAAATACCTTTTTCCATTTCTCGTTAAAACACCATCAAATTCACAAATATCCGAATGAATTAATTCAAAAGGTTCAGTTTCTCTTAAAACAGATTTGTGAGGTGTTTTAGTAATCTTTGCTTGGCTACAGAATTCACATTTTTCGAAATCATTTAATGATAAGGGGGGAATAATTTCCAGTTTACTCATGTTCTTAATAAGGCGCTTATTAACATGACAAAGTCTAGCATGCCACACATTAAATGAACAAATCATATAAGCAGAACTAGAAACAACTTTATTAGCATCAACATTCAATTTAAACATCCCATCACAAGCATACCCCTTCCCCACAAATACACCATTCTTAGTAAGAGTAAACAAATCTGCCCCAATAGTTTGAACAAATCCAGCTTTATTAAGGATGTAACCCGAAACAAGATTCTTCCGAATTTCTGGAGTATGCAGAACATCCTTAAGGATGACAGTCTTTCCAGAAGTGAATTTCAACTCGACATCACCCGTCCCAGCAACATTAGTGGTGTGGGAATCACCCAACAACACTTTCTTATCAACATCATCAGAATAGGTCTTAAATAGAGCACGATCATGGCAGACATGACGAGAGGCGCCAGTATCTACCCACCAACCTTCAGAACCCGATACCAGATTAATTTCTGTTATCATAGCCACTAAGGGCTCTTCTTCAGTAACATTCGCCTGAGGAACTCGGCGTTTGTTTCGACAATTTCTTGCCATATGACCAGGCTTTCCACAGTGATAGCAAGAAAACACACTGTTATTATTATTATTATTATTATTATTATTAGCCTGGCCATTTCTGTTTTGGTTCTGAGTTTGGTTGTTCCTATTCTGGTTCCCGTACCGGTTCGCATTATTTCCACCGTTCTGATTTTTCATATTTTTCCGGTTCGGCCTTAGAGCAGGAGGGGTGTTGTTCGAGCGATTCTGATTTTGGTTACGGTTCTGATTTTTGTTAAAAACAACCAGAACCTCATCATTCCGATCTTGCTTACGGTTTTCCTCCTCAATCCTGAATTTAGTAATCAAACTTTCAAATGAAAACTCTTTAGATTTGTGACGCAAACTATTTTTGAAATCTTTCCATCCAGGGGGTAATTTATCAATCAAAACTGCCACTTGAAACTGCTCATCAAATTTCATCCCTTCAGAAATAATCTCATGTGCAATTTTCTGAAGTTCGTGAGACTGTGTAACAATAGACTTGTCGTCCGTCATCTGATATTTCAGATAACGACTGACAGCGTATTTTTTAGACCCAGCCTCTTCGGTGTCATATTTCTTTTGAAGTGAATCCCAAATTTCTTTTGCGGATTTGCACGGGAGGTAAACATCATAAAGCTCATCGTGAAGAGCATTCAAGATCAGATTTCTGCAAGCATAATCATTGTCTTCCCAAGTTTTGAGAGTCTTATGATCTGCCTCAGAAATCGGATTAAGGAAAGTGGGTTTTTCAGAAACACAAGTAGATTCCACTTTCTTAAGAGTTAAGTAAAAAAACATTTTTTGTTTCCACCTCCTAAAGTGCAGACCCTCAAATTTAAAGGGTTGATTCAATGAGCCAGAAGCAGCAGCTTGATTATGTTCATTAGCCATGACAACAGTTATACAAAAAATAGCAGAATAGAAATCGTCTTAAAATTGTTGGAAAATAATGTACTGCTGAATCTAAAATAGATAAGGTAGAGAGTACACCGGGTTGAGTCGCGGACTAAGTCGCTCTCTTTAAGACGTTTCGCGGCTCTGCCCGGAATTGTGCTAGCAGTTCAGATTATGCCACGCCGTCCCCAGGATGAAACAGCCCAGATACCCTCTGTACGATTGATTTGCACTTATTCAACCGCTCGACAATAACACTCTTTTAATTGCTCGGGATCGAATTTTTTTTTCTACCGCCGGAGGCTAAAAATTTTTCTGCCGGAAAATATTTTTGTAGATAGATCTCTCTTCGTTTTGTTCTCTGCGAGTGTATGTTTTTGAAAGCTATTTTAGATCCGTTTAAAGGGGAAAGCGTTGAGACAAACAAACACCTTTCCGGAAAATCCGCAAGAAAACATGGAGGAAAGTAGAGGAGCGTGTTGGAGGAAATCATGGGAGCGTGCAAGAAAACACGGAGGGAAATAATTGAGCCTTGTCCCATTTTTTAATTTTTATTTAATAAATAAAATTCTTTAAATGTATTTTGTATAAAAAGATAATACACTACGCAAGACAAGCCCAAAGCCCGAGCCCGAGACCGAGACCGAGACCGGGCCGGGTCGGTCGGCGCGCGTGTGGTGAACCACATTCATCCAAGTCCTCACCCAATAGCACAAAAGTCTAATGCCCAAAGGGCTCAAGCCCTTAAGCAAATTCTTCCATATATAAACCCATGAAAGGTTTTATATCTCTCCTATGTGGGACTTGGGATAACATCACATCAACCATCACATCACATTAAATCACCTTGTCTTGGTTTTATTTTTCTTTAAATACACAAAAACTCCAACAATACTAGTAGTACTGTAGTAGTGGTATTAGTAGTTAGTACCTTTAGAATTTCTTTTCCACGTCGTCGCTCCAGAGCAGCATCCGAGGAAGAAGACACTTCACGTGTTCTCCCAAGTGTGGGACTCGACCTTCCACGTTGTTGGAAGTATCCAGATATCCAACCACCAGCGTGCTGCCAAATGAGAACACAAAGTTAAAGCAGATGTGCATATTTGTGCGTCAAAGAGAGAGAGAAAGAGAGTAGTAACAGCCTACATATCTAGGACAATTATCTCTACTTGGGGTGGTGAACAATATTCTTCCTGATTGAGTTTTCCAGTTTTAGAACATAATTACATGGGCCCAACAGGCAGCTTAATAGCTTGACTTGTTTTATCGTATAATTTGCATGTGCCAACAGTTTCACTGGGATTTAAAGATAGAACTAGACAGCGGGAGAGAGAATTACAGTTCTAAGTGGGGATTTGGGGTTGGCGACTAGGGAATCGAGGGCCATAACTTGGGTCCGGAGAAGGTTAAATTTATCGGCTAAGTCCAAATTTGTCCGGAAAAGACTTTGTGGCTCAATGGTATTAGTCAACCCCAATCTTTTTAATTCCTCTACTATGTTGGGAAATGTTGGTGCTTGCTGCAAGAATAAGAAGCCAAGTAAATAAAAAGTACTACAATACATATTATGTGAACTCAAAAATAACATTAGTAGATCCCTTTGTTGCCAACATCTTATATTAAAAAAAGGGAGTATAGGCAACGCAATTTAAGAAAAATATCACCTCGTGGCATATTGTTGCCTTGGATAGGTCAAGGGCTTGGGAAATGAGGCCATTGACTTCAGCTAGGAGATGGTTAATTTCCCCATACAACATCATTTGATCAGATAAAATTTCATCAATTGACTTCTGGGATCCCATACAATCCTCCTCCTGATGTTGCTCAGGCTTGGAGAAGTCAATCGAGGAAGATTTTCCTTCCTCAGATAGCGTTTGTGTGCAGTTTCAGATTCTTTTTCTGACTTGCCAGACTTTGGTGCTTCTTGATCTTGTTGCTCCTGCAAGCATAAGAATCAGGAGCCAATCAAAAAAATAGAGGTATGCACAAAAACCAAAAAACTATTTGTAGTCAAAATAGTTTTCCTTTCTTTTTCCTATTCTATATATCCAAAAGAATCAAGAAACAACTTTCTTTCTTGGTTGCTTTTATGCGCACGAATATATGCCATTTTGTCATTATCAAAATATCTTATTATGTTAGTTCCATTCTTTTGAGCACACCGGCCATGGTCCAACAAATGGCACTCTCACCAGCCATTATCCAGATAGATCTATAAATAAATAATACCCCTGGCCTTTCAAGTGAGGGATTGGACCTTCCATCTGGTTGACGGTGTCGATATCTCAGAATGGTAGAACGCTGCCCAAATCAGAACAATATTTATTTGATTGGAGGCCTCTCATCAAATTAATTTAGAAACGCACTCACAAACACACACACACACACACACATATATATATCTAATCAATGAGCCCAACATTTTAAGCATGGACCGACTAGGTACCTTAATAATTTTAGTTGTTCCACAGAGTCTAGTTTGCAGCTCAATTTATTTCATTCATTTGCCAACTATTAGCATTTAGGATTAAAAATTGGAAAAATGGAAAGGGAAAGCAAGTCTAAGCGGGCTGGGCTGGGAAATTACAATTCTTGATCGGAGTCTGATTGCGCGTGTGAGCTGGGAAATTTGAGAGCTGAGCTGGATAATTTTATGCCACTGCAAGGATAAGGAGCCAATTCAATAAAAACAAGTTCAAAGTAGTATATCAGCGTGTTTGATGATCCTACAATTAGCTAAAAAGCGGTAGACGATATTACACAGACCAGGTATCTGGATCGAGATCTAGGGCCACATTTGAGGTCATCAATTTTGAACTTGAGGATATTGACTTGGGAGCGAAGCTTATCGACCTTTGAATATGAGATATTTAACTTCATAATATCTCTCGGACATGGACTTGGTATCTAACACTTGTTCCTCCTCCTGCTGCAAGAAAAATAAAGGTATTCCGTCAACTTTAGCACAACCTCAGGTTCGGTTGGTTTTGTTTTCCTTTCCTCCCTCTTAGCACGAAGAACACTGGTACTAGATTTCCATTTCTCCCTCGTATGTGCAATAGCTCATTTTCATTTTTAACTTTTGTATTAGTTGGTGATACAACATCATCTGGAACAATCAACAAACAACTTTGAAACAGGAAGTTAACAGATCCTACTCACCAGGCATAGAAAGGCAACAACGCAAATGATCACTCACTTGTCTTTTAGTTTCTTTCAGATTGTGCTATACCCGTTATACACTGAGCATATTCGCACATTACAATCATTTGGATGAGGAGGGCTTGCTCTCCAGGCTCTCTAAAAATTGTACGCTCAATTTCCATTATGCTAGTCTTACTAGAAACATTAAGGACGCATTTGATTACACTTGGTTCCATAGAAAACACCCAAGAATTCATGTTTTTCATCTTCTTTGATGTTTGATTGCATAAAAATTTTCAAGAAATCAATTTCAATTCCACAATATATTTTAAAATTCTTTACTTTTTTTCTATTTTCCATAAAATCCAAAAACCATATATCCACCCTAAGGTTTTGTTTTCCATGTAAAACAATTCCAAGGGACTCAATCTTTTGAGTGTATACCAAAACCAGGCGCGTCTTAAAGGGAATGTATAGAGAAAATGGAGATGAAACACGATGCAATTGATTGGTTAACATCATAAAGAATTGAGTTCCTTCCGACGCAGTGCATGAATCTCACATACAATGTGGTGCAAGGGACAACTTGGAGAAAGACCCAAAAAAAAAATCCTTGGAATTGTTTTACGTTGAAAATGACTTCATGAAACCAAAAGTTTAGGCGGAGCTGGCTAATGGATTCCATAAAAAAGAAGATAAGTTGATTACAACAACTAGTAAAAAATGTTTCCCTTAAAAACTAATGTAATAAAAAACAACTGAAGATGGAAAAAAAAAAGGGATATTGGGCATTTGTCATGGATATGAAGTGCAGCCAAACACACTCTTAGAGATTTCTAAACAAGCGCGCAACGCTTTGTTAGTGTTTGTAGAGGTCAAGTCAATGTGCATGTAACAAGTCTTCGGCACATAATTAACTGCCTGAAAATGTCAATAGCATTTCATGAGTCAAAGCTAGAAAGCATCTACATCAAACACGAAATATAACTGGAAGAGATATCTGTGCAAGTTTAATTTGTGCAAACAATTCATAAGACAAACTTTATCAAAGTACTAATTAGTCACTAAATTGATGCTTCCCCTAATAACCAAACAAAGCTTAGTTCATGCCAAACTTTTAATGCAGCCATTTTAAATAATTAATTTCTAACATTCTGAACGCCACGGCTATAATCAATACAAAACAAAAGAACAGGGTTTAAATAAAAACATTAATTACTAAATAAAGAAGTCAATACAAAATAAGTTGTTATGAAAAACATGAAAAGAAGTCACAATTTGAGTAAACAAGAAAGGTAATAGCTATAACAGGCTATATCTGTATATTCTAAACCTGAGTTTATTTATCCTTGAACCTCATCTCATGGACCCAACAGGACCATCAAAATTGGAAGAATGTATGCTATTACTTCAGCTTTAGCAAAATTCCATAGGTGATCCTGCCAATAGCTGTTTTTTCCCACTAAGCAGGGATGAGTAATTGGGTATTGGTACGTGCTTAGCATTTTAAGCAAATTTCGCATCAAAGATATGAGAGAGAAAAAAATTACAGCTTTGCTAGGACCGACTTTATTGCTTTCCGAGTCATCATCTACTTCTTTAATTTCTGAGCACCCAGCATTCGGTGCATTCTCCTCCTCCTGTTACAAGAATAAGTAGCAAAGTGAAAAAAGCTTGTTAGTACAAAACTTGTTTTTTCCCCTATTAGTGCGTTCAATAGACATGGTCTACTTTCTTGGTTTTATACTACAATCATTTGTCAATCAATAGCTTAATACAGAAACAGGAACAAAATGTGCGGCGTTAACGCATATTGGCATGTCAAAATCATTTTGGCAGAAGAGAGCTTGCAGTCGGTGCCATCTAAAACTTGTACCTTGATATCCTTGATGCTAAAAACATTTTTTGGTGTAAACTTTTTGTGAAAGACCATCCTTCGGGATTACACTTTCCACGTAAATTCCCAACACTCCATACTTTTCTCCTTTTGTAGTGTTTGATTGCATAAATTTCAATTCCCATGGTACAACTTATTCTACAGCAATCCAGAAACCATCTCTCTCCTAAGCTTTTATTTACTAGGTAAAACAATTATGAGCAACTCAATTATTTCCGGTGTAAACCAAAACCGGGTACACCTTAAGCGAATGAATTGGGAAAATGGGGTAGGAACTAGGATGAATTTAATAGGTTAACAAGATATAGCATTGAATTCTTTTGGGTGGGGGGTTGTGGAATTTAGCTGAAACAAGTTGTAGCATGAAACTGAATTCTTGGAAATTTAATGCAATCAAATACCAATAAAGATGAACAAAGTGGAACTTTGGGATTTTCCCAAGGAAAAGAAATGCAATGGAGCACACTATTAGAGCTTTCTAAATAAGTAACGAATGCTTTGGTAGTGATTGTTGGTGTTAAGTCAGTTTGCATGTAACAAGTATTGGGCATTGAGTTAACAGCCTGAAAAGGTTAAAAATAATTGATGAGTTATGAGTATAGAAAGTTTATTTCATAAGTAACACAACATTCAGATTTCCAGCCTGAAAGAGAGAGAGAGAGAGAGAGAGAGAGAGAGAATCATCTGATTCCATAGAGTCTACATCCCATACGTCCTGTTTGAAAACTTTTTGCATATATAAAAGGAAATTTGACTTTACTTAAATTGTGCGAGGCATGAGAAGCTATTTTAAATGGAATCTAAAGCTTAATACCAATAAACTCTTAGTCCACTAGTAATTAACTCTTAATTAGACTATCTTAAATGCTACTCTTCTCAAGCAAGATAAGATAACTACTGCAGCAATTGCTCTTAATATAGATTGATAAAGTGAGGACCGGATCAGTTGACATCATCAATTACCAGATATGAGTTCCATTTTCATCCTTAGTCATGGATTGACATAGAAGATCAACAAATAAATGGGAATGAAGCCAAATGAAAGAGATGGTCTGTAAGAGAGCCGGGGACTTTAGTTTCTTTAATAAATATAAATATATACCAAACGTAATGTAATACGCCACACAAGAACCCTAAATCATGATCACACTTTCTGTAGAAGCAATTAAGAACCCAAAATTACAAACAAATGTTCCCTAAATTGTAATGTAATACACCAAACAAAACCCTAAATTATGAACACTTATTTTGCAGAAGCAATTAAAAACACTAAATTATGAATAAATTTTCCCTAAGAAAACCCTAACTGTGAATTGCCAAGAAATGAAAACCTAATAATGCCCCTATTCTTGATCCATACACATATATACAATTATACATTGAGAAATATAAATTAGGAAAGCCTGGTATATAAAGAACAATAACAAATCAAATCAAAGGAAACGAAAACAATCGGAAGAAAAGGATATACCAGAGAAATTTCTTCTTCCCTTTACCCCAAAAATTGAAACTAATCCATCGCAATATATATATATGTATAGACAGAGAATTGTTCATAAATTCCAAGCAGAAATAGAAGAAGTGAAATTACTACTTACTGCCGTTATTAATCTTCTTGAAGAAGAAGAAGAAGAAGAAGAAGATCAGCTTCAATTCAAACAGTACCCACTGCCAATTCCAAAGAAGAAGTAACGACTGAGAGAGAGAGAGAGAGAGAGGGGGGGGGAGAGCGCGCGAGAGAGGGAGAAACTAATTTCGAAAGAAGCCCGCTTTATTTAATTTTGAGGGGTAAATCCGTAAGTTTCACGGTGCTTTTTGTGTTGCTTCAAGAGGGCTGTTAATTGGAATAAATTTTTTCGCATTTCGATTAATTTTTATTCATACAAGATACCACTTAATGGTTGACAAAGTAGGCTGCATATATTATATTTTAAGATGCATTTGATTTTAGTTACTTTACTTAAGTATTGCTTTTTAATATAACTTTTATTTTATTTATAAGTATCAAGTAAGTTTCATATAAATTCCTTTTAATCAAAGAAAAATAAAAATGCAATAATATATTATATTAAAATATAAATTTTGTGAGTTAAGTAACCGTGATTTTGGGTGATCACATATCTTAGAAGTTGTTTGTTTGCATCACTTAAATCTAAAAACTTAAAGTTTTCAGATTTAAGTGGTTTTAAAATTATTTGTTAACCAAAAAAATTAAGTGCCAACTTAATTTTTGCCACTTAAAACTGAAAATTTTCATAAAAAAATTTAAGTGGTAAATTCACCACTAAAAACTTAAAACTTAATTTTAAAGAGTGTAAAATACATATTTTACCCTTTTACATTTTAGAATCATGTGATACAAATAAAATAATAAGGATAAAATTGTCATATTAAACAAAATTTAGTTTTTAAATGTGTTATATTTAAATAAATAACATTTTTTTAGATACAATTTTTAGAACTAAGGGGGTGTTCATTTGACACTTAAAATGCTACTTAAATATGAAAACTTAAAATTTTCAGATTTAAGAGGTTTAAAAAGTTATTTGATAACTCCAAAAATGAAGTACTCACTTAATTTTTACTACTTAAAATTTAAAATTTTTATCCAAAATTTTAATTGGCAACTTTGCCATTGAAATCTGAAACTTAATTTTAAAGAGTGTAAAATGTCCATTTTATCCTATTTCCTTTAACAAAAATACATAGCAGCCCCCGCCACCGCCACCACTGCCACAACCGCCACCACCACTTCCACCACAACTACCGCCTACACCACCATAACCACTGCATCCACCACCACCTCCTCCTCCTCCTTCTCCTCCACCATTACCACATTCTCCATTGTAACAATTGCCGAAGCAGCTATAGACGACCTCATCCCACAGATAATCACCGCAGCAACGGTCATGGGCCTTATATTGGACGTTTTCCTTTCCTTCTTTATCCTTACTGTCATGATCAATCTCACCCATCTCATTTTCTTCTTCACCATCCTTCTTTCCTTCATTACTACCACCACACACAGACACATAATACGCATCTACATATAAACAATATTGGACGTTTTCATTTCCTTCTTTATCCTTACTGTCATGATCAATCTCACCTATCTCATTTTCTTTTTCACCATCCTTCTTTCCTTCATTACTACCACCACACACCGACACATAACACGTATCTACATACAAACACAAATGCATATACATACATATATTATATATATTCATGGAACTTTATAAAATAATAAGGGTAAAATTGTCATACTAAAAAAATTTAGTTTTCAGAATATGTTATATTCAAACAAACAACATTTTTTTAATTTTTAGAACTAAACAAACAGTTTTTTTAGTTTTCAATTTTTAGTTTTTTTATTAAACGCCACCTAAACAAACAGCTTTTTCAGTTTTAGTTTTTAGTTTGTTTATCAAATGACACCTTAGTTAATCAGTTTAGTTATTTAAAAGACACAATAAAAAAGATTAAAAATAAAATAAAGGAACTAAAATTTTAATTTTGTATTTGTTTAGTTATCCAGCAATAGTGGGATAAAAGAATATCACTTATAAGAGTGGTATAGTTTTTATCCGATTCTTGTGAGATAAAAGTAATTGTCAATATTGTTGGTCGGAAATCAACCATAGAGGGGGGTGAATATGGTTTATAAAACTTAATGCGGAATTAAAAGTTTTCTTAAAAATGTTTAAGTAATGCAACTAAGCAAAACAAATATATCAAGGTAATTTAGCAAGTTTGGTCGAAAATCAACCCTAAAGGGGGGGGGGGGGGATGAATAGGGTTTATAAAACTTAATGCGGAATTAAATTTTTTCTTAAAAATGTTTAAGTAATGCAACTAAGCAAAACAAATATATCAAGGTAATCTAGCAAGTCAACCAAGCAATAAATCCAAAGACAAGCAAATAAGCAATCTTAAAATACAAGCAATAATATAACAATAAATAGAGAGCTTGAGTTTAGAAAGATTAAACCGATTGAAACCCAAGACATTTTGTTCACGCAGTTCGGTTTGTTAGACCATATATCCACGCTCGAATAGTTTCTCGAGAAGTTTCACTAATTTCGATTTCCTTTCAAGTGAAAATCAAACTGCTACAAGTGTTATTGTCTTACTACAATTCACAAATATTGCTCTACCACAATACTCACACAAGAAACACTCTTGCTAACTTGTGAGATTTACCTTTCATAACACTAAACAAGAATTAACCTTCTTGTTAAACTATGAGATTTACCTCTCACAAATGAATACAAATTGTTTGGTGATTCACACCAATTAACAATAACTCTCTCAAGTGTGTAATAGATACAATTTGAAGCTCACACTAAAGTTATCTTGATTGATCAATTAGATAGTTCAAAAATGAATAATTATGATCAATACAAAAGCTTGACTTTGAATAGATGAAAGATGAGTTTGTATAAGTGTTCAAGCTTGCCAAAAATGTGTCTTAGATAGTATATATATAGTCCTAAAAGTGATATAGCCGTTTTAGAGGTTTGGTAGAAGTTTGGCACCAAAAATGGTAAAAAGTTATATTTCCAATGGCTATATTTTGGGGCATCAGTTGACTGAGCAAAGCTTATCAGTCGACTGATGGGTACCACTGTCCATCAGGCCATTAAGCCAAAAAT
The DNA here is from genome assembly GCA_021464415.1 of Lonicera japonica. NCBI lineage: Eukaryota > Viridiplantae > Streptophyta > Magnoliopsida > Dipsacales > Caprifoliaceae > Lonicera > Lonicera japonica. Next base: position 321,319 of record JAKCWG010000843.1, read on the forward strand.
CCAAATTTAGACTTTTGCATTTAAGCTCCAAAATCAATTTTGATGCTTTGGGGATGTTAAAATCAAGTATCTAAGACACCTATTTTCATGAGAGTTCAAGACATGCTCGTTTGAATTTAATATGAATTTATTTCAAAAACCGGTTTTGTAAGAATGATGTTTTTGAAATGATTTTGATTTAAACTTTGTTTTACAATCAAGGTATGATGCATGTTCATGTTTGAGATATATAAAAATCAATTAAGAAACTTTACATTAATCCTAAGCACTCACTCAATTACCGAATAGTCGAGTCTTTAAATGCTTCGATTTGTTTCTTCAAATTGATCTTCTCTTACAACTCTTGCCTTGAAGCTTTTGATCCTTGTTCTTTTGTACTTCATGAGATGCATTGATAGCATATGATGAGATAAATATTCCTTGTCTATTTCAATGCTTTGTTGACTTAATCGGATATGGATTGAATGATCCTTGTCATATGGCATGCTTTTCTTGATTTTTCAAGTGAATGAACTATAAACTTATATCAAGAAACATGTTAAATTACACATGATTGATTTATTATTATTATTATTATTATTATTATTATTATTATTATTATTATTATTATTATTATTATTATTATTATTATTATTATTATTATTATCAAAATAAGATTAAGACCATTAGGTCAACAAAGATAAATTAATTCAATATGTTATTTTATCAAGTATTGCACCAAACACGTGATAGAATAAAGAAATTATATCCACGCGCGTTTACACCAAACACGGGTTATGATTTAACTATCATTTCATTTTTGACAACAAACACAAAATAGCTTCTAATTCTACGCGACAAACAAACCCTTAATGATATTAGATTTGCACTCCCATGGCCTCCTAACCAACCTGACTTGGCTCCTCTCCATTATTATTTGGTCCAATTTCATCTGATGAGGTATAGTTCGAGAAATTAACATATGCATTTTTTCATGAAATTTGGTTAAGATGATTTTTATGATGAGTAAATCACTTCCACAAAATTTCATCAAAAGATTCAATCTAAAAGTGAGTGAGAAGACCATCTAAAATTTTAACGGCCAAAAATAAATATGTATCAAATTTCTATTATGCCCACTTTCAGTTTTATTTTTTTGATGAAATTTTGCGAAGATCTACTCGTTATAGATATTATTTTCACCAATTTCATGAAAAAATTAATCCGTTTAACTCTTGAAATAGATTCAATTAAATGAATTGAATCAAAAATATAATGGAAATGAGCTTAGTCCTAACCAACCAAGCATAGTCTTAAATGACATGGAACAAGAAAAGGGAATCAACTACCGTAATTTTAGGATAGGTCCGTAATATGTGCCCTTAGGGAACACATTTATTACATGACCCAATATTCTTATAATAAACATTAATATATATATATATATATATATATTTATTTATTATAGTCTTAAGAAATTTTTCACTTAAGCATAGCAAAAATCAATGGAGATACTTATGTACTTATACTAATCTCATAAATGGTTTTCAAAGTTAATTGTTTGGTAGAATTATTTTATTTTTAATTATTACGAATAGGTAGGAGTAGTTTGTCAAACAATGAAGATAAATATTAACAATGTGCACAACATTGGGCCAGAAAAACTTTAAGATGGCTGAGCTTATTATTTAATGTAGGCTACTATTATCACCGTTTGATTTTCCTTAGGGTGGGCTACAGCCTAGTTGTGCCCCCCCTTGGATCCGCTTGTGATTTTATGCGAGTTTCTTTTACATCATTTTCATGCCAACTTTAATCGCCTGAAGCTCGGCAGTATCAACATTAATCTTTTCCAGCTTAATTTGACGAGAATCCCATAACCACTTACCATAGCTATCGTGAGCCACTCGACTAGTGGCAACAATGTCAACTTAATGTATGTACAATTTCAATAAAAAAAAAAATATATACTAAACAAGAGTTCAAACTTAATGTACATAGTCAATAATATTTTAAATTTTGTTGTGTGCCTCTCTTTTATGAAAAAGTAAGATACATGATAAAATAAGCATTAATAAATGTGACACAATAATGATTTTCTGCTAGCTTCTTTTCCATCATTTTCATGCCAACTGCAATCGCCTGAAGCTCTGCTATATCAACATTAATCTTTCCCAACTTAATTTGACAAGAATCCTATAACCACTTACCATAGCTATCACAAGCCACTCAACTAGCTAGTCGCAACAATTTACACTTGATGTATGTGCAATTTCAATATAGAAAACTTAATAAATACTAAACAAGCTAGAGTTAAAATTTAACGTTCATCGAAGATATTGAACAAAATAAGCATTAATAAATGTGACACAATATCACATGCCGGTTAAAATAGCATTAGCTTTTCATATAAGAGATTGGATTTTCTTTGCTTGCATGTCTACCTTTACACTTCCAATAATCATCTTCAAAACTTTTCATGGTATTTATAACAAAAAAAAAAAGATTGAATTTTATTTGTTCGAGATCCTACTTCCCCCGACATGTAGAGGTTTTATAGATCAACACTTGTATAAAAAAATATACTTATTTTCTCCAAGATGATTGTATAATATTAAGTTCATAAATATATTAAATTGTGGGCGAGATAATTCAACTCTTCCTCTGCATGATTCAACTCCACCGGCTATTTTAAACTTAATGTTGATGGAGGCTTCACGGATGGGCGGGGGTGGTTTCAGCTTACGGGATGAAGATGGTTATTGGATTTGGTGCCCCTCTTCAGTTTTGGCTCTGGGCGGTAGCCCTGTCTGTCCTGCCCCAGGGTTGGCTCTGCCTTTGCTAGACTTGGTAGAAATTCTTGTATTCAGCTAGGGACCTTTTGATTCGATTTAATTCCCTCCCTCCGTTAGTGAGGTTGTTCATACAGATAAATATATATATATATATATATATATATATATAGTTGAGCTGGGTAGGCTCTCTTTTGCACCAAAAAATAAAATAAATAACCAACGGTACTCGTTTTTGTTTATTCAAAACTATCAATCTTGCTTGTTGAAAAAAATGACCATGGTTACGTTGGGAAATACACATGTTAACAAAAATATTGACAAAAATTATAAAATCTTAAATCTTTTGTCCTTTCTACAAAATTTCATCATCAATTCAAAAGTCATAAGTTAGTACATACTAATGGTCAAAAAGATGTGTCACTCTAGCTAGATACTGTTCTTGAGACTAATTTTCTAAAGATTTTATTTATGACTTTTCAATCAACACAATTATATTGCCACCTTGATTGGACCTACATAGGGCTGACGGGTGGGCAGGAGCCGACCCGAGAATTTTGGGATTTTATTTATTTATATATGATATTAGATTAATTATACATATATGCAATGTGTTTACTACTAACATATATAATTTAAAGAGATAACTTAATTTACTGAATAATGGTTTGGTGGTTGGGCAAAGGTATAAATTGAGTTTTTGCCAAGGTTTAAATGCTGCTACAAGCCTTGTTTTAGTACTCGTCTATTCCAGCCCCCGATTGAAATTATGGATCTGCCCTTGATCGCCATATACATTTAAATTTATTAAAAGTCCCATGGATATGTGAGATATAAATCAATTTAAAGGAAACACCATTGAAGATAACTTAATCGTTTATTTAGCGTTGTTTGTTGCACTAGTAGTAGCACTCATCCTCTCTGAATAGCCCATGATACTGAATGAAATTGTTATAGATAAAGAGAAAATGCAATCCCCAGCTACACCATTTGTTAGGTACTCTAAAAGGAAGGGGGGTGATTGGGGACGGGGGGTGGAAACAAAAGAAGGTGATTTCGGAAAACAAAAAGGAAAGGGGGGTAACTTAGACCATCTCTAATAGCCTTTTCAAAAATGACTACAAAAATAATTTTGTTGACTTATATGACACTTTGAAGAGCCATCTTAATTAATGTACATACAAGTTTTAAATTAATAAAATATTAAATTGGCACAAAGTCCTATTAATAAAATATTAAAAAGTTTGTTTGAAGAGTTTTTTTATCACTCTTCATATTTGAAGAGTGAGAAAAACTCTTAAAATTGGAAATTCCATTTGGCTACTTCTGTTGGAGTGAATCTTGCTGACATGACTCTTCAATAAAATTGTAATTTAATCCTTTAAAAAGCATGTTGGAGATGCTCGTTACATGGGACCTCTTTTTTTCGAGGACAGAGAGGATGCTATTGGGTTACAAAATTATTAGCTAGTATTAATGAATAATAGGTTTCATTTTCTCAATCCCTCAATGTTATTAATTATATGCAATATTGATGATTTTTGGTGTCCCTATTTAACTACCAAAATATCCTTGATATGCGCAAAGTCAATAAAATTATTCTTAATAAGAAATTCGAGCCTATAAAGATAATAAAACTATAAAAGTACATATTTACTAGTTGAACAAACACAATCACGTGTTTTAAAATTGTTTATCAAATATAACATTTCACATGCATCACGTGTGCTTCGAGATCCAATATCTTATAATCAAATCAATTTAAGGCTTGGGTAAACAAAAATAAAATAAAAAATGATGGCTTGTTTTCAATTTAGGTCAAGCTGGCTTGCTTGACTTGATTGGTTTGTGATGAATTTTTTCATAAAATTTAGTATTGATGATCTTTGTGATAAGTATATCATTTCCACAAAATTTCATTTAGTAAATATTTGATATTTACTGAAGTAATATAGAAAGAATCTAAAAGAGCTACACAACATATATATATATATATACTTTCTTTCTCCTCGGATCATAGTACGCTTTTGCCGTCTTCGAATATGTTTGGGAAAATGTTTTCCCAACAAAACTTCTAGTTTTTGTATTCGTATGATTGAAATGAATGCGTGTAAATGTAAAGAAAGAATAGGGGACTTACTAAAAACTCTCTCTATACATCATCAAACAGACTTCATATGCAGTATTCACATAGTTCCCAGTCATCCATGTATACTACTACGCCTCCAAGACAGATCACTTTTTCTTCTGTAGAAAAGAAAAGCCACATCCTTGCAAAAGAAAAACCAACAGAGGTCAGTCAAAATACATTCACCCCTTTTAGCATTGAAAACCAAATATTTCTCAGAGAAACACGTATGAGCCACCCAACAAACGCCACATACTCTCATTAGCCTTGTAAATAAGTAATACAACCACCCCTATCTATTGTATTATAAACGATTACAAAACAATCCGTATCTATTAATGCTAGTAGTTGTGGTAGTAGTAGTTAGCACCTTTAGAATTTTTTTTCCACGTCGTCGCTCCAGAGCAGCATCTGAGGAAGAAAGGGCTTGGAAAATGAGGCCATTGACTTCAGCTAGGAGGTCGTCAATTTCGTCATACAGCATCAGTTGATCGGATAAAATTTCATCAATTGACTTCAGGGTCCCCACACAATCCTCCTCCAGATTCTGCTCGGACGTGGAGAAGTCAATTAAGGAAGATTTTCCCTTCCTCGGATTGCGTTGGTGTGCAGTTTCAGATTCTTTTTCTAACTTGCCAGACTTTGGTGCTTCTTGCTCCTGTTGCTCCTGCAAGCATAAGAATAAGGAGCCAATCAAAAAAATAGAGGTATGCACAAAAACCAAAAATCTACTTGTAGTCAAAATAGTTTTCCTTTCTTTTTTGTTTTCTATATATCCAAAAGAATCAAAAAAACACCTTTCTTTCTTGGTTGGTTTTATGCGCACAAATAGTTGCCCATCATCAATAAATCTTATGATGATAGCTTCCATTCTTTTGAGCACACCAGCCATGGTCCAACAAATGGCACTATCACAAGCCATTATAATTAAAACAAATAAAACCCAGATAGATCTATAAATAAATAATACCTCTGGCCTTTCATCTTCATCTTCAAGTACTCTTTCATGTGAGGGATTGGACCTTCCATTTTGTTGACGGTTTTGTGACGCGCCGAAAATACTTCCGTGCTTAAGTACCCAAGTGCAGGTTGTCAAGTTACAATACTTGGTAAGTCCAAGTGTCGAACCACAAGGATAGTCGGAAAGACGATGTGATGATTACGAGTCCAAGGCTTTGTTAAGAGAATTTAATTGGTTAATTTTAGTAATTGATTTTAATGTCTTGCAATAAAAATTAAAATGATGTAATAATAGATGAGAAAAGGCTAAGGCATTATAGAATTCATTTGTTTTGCAAAGTTAAGTAAAATCAATCTCATTCAAAGTTCTCAATGCAATTCTTAAGTGTTGAATATTTTACCCATTTCTAAGCAAAAGGGTGTGGAGCAAAAGCAACCCATTCCCATATAAATGCCATATATAAAAAGGATGTAAGCAAATATCAACACAAGTGTATCTCTCATTTTTATCTTGTGACAAAGGGTGTGAAGCAAGGGCAACCCATTCCCACATAATATCAACCATGATTTAAACTTAAAATACACAAAAAGAAAAGGCATAAATTTAAACTAGGCATTTAAGAACTCATTGTTAGTTTCCCCTAGGCAAATGACTTGATTATGAAAATGGCCAACTACAAGGAGTTTGGCTCGATAAATCATAACATTTCATTTGTCTAAGATTGGGAGGTCTAGGTGGAGGTCAAACCGTCCTATATAGACTTATTTGATAAATACAAATTGAATCCTTAAAATGATTAATGAAGTTGTTTATGACATAAATTTAAAAGATCCTCTTTGGCAATATTTTAAATAAGAAGATGATGAGTCTAAAAATCACATAAAGTGTAGAAAGCACTCAACATATCATTAAAGTATTAAAAGATAAAAATCTCAAATTTATAGTGTTTCCATGAATATTCAAAAACTAATCATGCTTTAGGATAGTAAGAAATACACAAGTGTATCATATCCTCATTAATGCTTGAGATCTATGTATACAAGGCATACAAAGTCAAATCATCATATGAAAATTATCTTACTAGCTTATGAATGGTTGAAAAAATGGAGAAGATGAAGGATTCAAAAAGTATTTAACAATACTAACAATGGAATGAGAATTGAACTTACATAATTAATGCATCGCAAATTTCATCTTTTAGCCTTAGCAAAGAAATTACTCCATAATAAATGTAGAGACAAGAATTATCAAAGTGAACTCCATTTCTCTCTCTAGAAAAATAACTATTACAAACTCTCTATAAATTGAGAAATGAGAAGAAATAAAAGTGTTTTCTCTCCAACACAACAATGAAGACTATAAATAGGAGAGTTGTGTTGGATGCTAAAATAATAAACAATGCTTTTTATTTTTAGTTTTTTATTTTTATTTTTATTGTTTATTTTTGGTGGAGAATTCCTCTTTCTTTCTTTAATCACATGGACATGGAGACTTTCTTTCTTGGATGCTCTTTAATCACATGGACATGGAGACTTTCTTTCTTGGATGCTCTTTAATCACATGGAGACTTCCACTTTCTTGAATTCTTTTTGTCCATGGAAAATTCCAATATTGTATTAAATACAATATTTCTTGAAATCTAAAGACACCAAAATAAACACAAAAATATGCCTTTCCAAGCATTGTTAAATACAAAGTGCTACGAGACTAATCGCGAAATAAGTTGGCAAACCGAGTAGTTTTAGAGAAATAAACGCGTCAAACAACTCCGAAAATAAGCAAATGAATGACAATATTAAGCGTTTATCATTTTGATATCTCAGAATGGTAGAACGCTGCCTAAATCAAAACAATATTTATTTTATTGGAGGCCTCTCGTCAAATTATTTTATAAAAGCACACATGCACACACACTAACACACACACACACATATATATATATATATATATCTAATCAATGAGCTGTATGCATTCCTGAACATTTTAAGCATGGACCTATTAGGTAGCTTAATAATTTTAGTTGTTCCATAGAGTATAGTTTGCAGCTAAATTTATTTCATTCATTTGCCAACTATTAGAAGTTAGGATTAAAAATTGGAAAAATGAAAAGGGAAAGCAAGTATAAGCAGGCTGAGTGGGGAAATTACAAGTCTTGATCGGAGTCTGATTGCACGTGAGCTGGGAAATTTGAGAGCTGAGCTGGATAATTTTATGCCACTACAAGGATAAGGATCCAATTCAATAAAAACAAGATCAAAGTAGTATGCCAGCGTGTTTGATCAACTTACAATTAGCTAAAAAGAGGTAGACGATATTACACAGACTAGGTATCTGGGTCGAGATCTATGGCCATATTTGAGGTCATCAATTTTGAACTTGTGGATATTGACTTCGGAGCGGAGCTTATCGACCTAGAATCTGAGATATTTAACTTCATAATATCTGCAGGACATCGAGTTGGTATCTAACACTTGTTCCTCCTCCAGCTGCAAGAAAAATAAAGGTATTCCGTCAACTTCAGCACAACCTCAGGTTCGGTTGGTTTTGCTTTCCTTTCCTCCCTCTTTATATTAGCGAAGAAAACTGGTACTACATTTCCATTTCTCCCTCGTATGTGTAATAGCTCATTTTCATTTTTAACTTTTGTATTACTTGGTGATACAACATCATCTGGAACAATCAAAAAACAACTTTGAAACAAGAAGTTAACAGAACATACTCACCAGACATATAAAGGCAACAATGCAAATGATCACTCACTTGTCTTTTAGTTTCTTTCAAATTGCGCTCTACCCATTATACACTGAGCATATTCGCACATTACAATCATTTGGATATGGAGGGCTTGCTGCCCAGGCCATCTAAAAATTGTAAGCTCAATTTCCAGTATGCTAGTTGACACGGGGTGACACTCTCGGCCCCGCGCGGCGCCCGGCATCCAGACTCCCCCGAATCCGGGCCAGCCTAACCCAGCGGTAACACGCAGCGGAACGCGCACCAGAACACCGAACAAGCCCTTACGTACCTGCATAGATTCCCGAAACCCATTAGTACCGCAAAACAAAGGACCGCATCGTCATGCCTCCTGGTGTTAGGCCTCTCGTGTATTTTGGGGTGTAACAAACCTCCCCCACGCAATTCTGCAACGCCCTCGTTGCAGGCTTTGACCTTGTGGCCACCAAAAGAGTCATAATGCGTGCCGTTCACCAAAGCTCCACGATTCAACATAGTCTGGTTCTTCCCGTTCCACTGAATTGATTCGTGTACCGCTAGTCGCTCGTCAGCCTGATTCCGCAACCTGGTTCTGATACCAATTGACACGGGGTGACCCTCTCGGTCCCGTGTGGCGCCCGGCATCCAAACTCCCCTGAATCCGGGCCAGCCTAACCTAGCGGCAACACGCAGCGGAACGCGCCTTAAAACACCGAACAAGCCCTTACGTACCTGCATAGATTCCCGAAACCCATTAGTACCGCAAAACAAAGGACCGCCTCGTCATGCCTCCTGCTATTAGGCCTCTCGCGCATTTTGGGGTGTAACACTAGTCTTGCTAGAAACATTAAGGATGCATTTCATTACACTTAATTCCATAGAAAACACCCAAGAATCCATATTTTTCATCTTCTGGGGTGTTTGATTGCATAAAAATTTCCAAGAAATCAATTTCCATTCTACAATCTATTTTTAAATTATTTACTTTTTTTCTATTTTCAATAAAATCCAAAAACCAGCTCTCCACCATAAGGTTTTGTTTTCCATGAAAAACAATTCCAAGGGACTCAATCTTTTGAGTGTATACCAAAACCAGGCGCACCTTAAAGGGAATGAATAGAGAAAATGGGGATGAAACACGGTGCATTTGATTGGTTAACATTATAAAGAATTGAGTTCCTTCCGACAGGTGTATGAATCTCACATACAATGTGGTGCAAGGGACAACTCGAAGAAAGACCCCAAAAAAAAAAATTCCTTGGAATTGTTTTACATTGAAAACGACTTCATGAAACCAAAAGTTTAAGCAGAGGTGGCTAATGGATTCCATGAAAAATAACATAATTGGATTACAACAACTAGTAAATAATCTTCTCCTTAAAAACTAATACAATCAAAAACAACTAAATATGGAGAAAAAAAAGGAGGGGGGGTATTGGGCATTTGTCATGGATATGAAGTACAACCAAACACACTCTTGGAGCTTTCTAAACAAGCATGCAACGCTTTGTTAGTGTTTGTAGGTGTCAAGTCAATGTGCATGTAACAAGTCTTCGGCACATAATTAACAGCCTGAAAATGTCAAGAGCATTTCATAAGTCAAAGCTAGAAAGCATCTACAAATTTACATCAAACCCGAAACATAACTGGAAGAGATATTTGTGCAAGTTTAATTTGTTCAAACAATTCAAAACTTCCAGATATTACAGATTATTCATAAGACAATCTTTATCGAAATTCTAATCAGTCACTAAGTTGATGCTTCCAAACTTTTAATGCTGCCATTTTAACAATTAATTTCTAACATTCTGAACGCCATGGCCCAACTTATAATCAATACAAAACACAAGAAAAAGGTTTAAATAAACACATTAATTACTAAATAAAGAAGTCAATACAAAATAAGTTGTAATGAAAAACATGAAAATAAGTCACAATTTGAGTAAACAAGAAAAGTAACAGCTATAACAAACTATATCTATATATGCTAGCCTGAGTTTATTTATCCTTGAACCTCATCCCCAATACGACCATCAAAATTGGAAGAATGTATGCTATTACTTTAGCTTTAGCAAAATTCCATAGGTGATCCAATAGCTGTTTTTCCCACTAATCAGGGATGAGTAATTGGGTATTGGTGTGTGCTTAGCATTTTAAGCAAATTCCACATCAAAGATATAAGGGAGAAAAAGATTACAGCTTTGCTAGGACCGGCTTTATTGCTTTCCGAGTCATCATCTACTTCTTTAATTTCTGAGCACCCAGCATTCGGTGCATTCTCCTCCTCCTGTTACAAGCACAAGGAGCAAAGTGAAAAAAACTTGTTAGTACAAAACTTGTTTTTTTTTTTTTTTTTGCCTATTAGTGCATTCAACAGACATGCTCTACTTTCCTGGTTTTATACTATAGCCATTTGTCAATCAAAGCCTTATATGGAAACAGAACGAAATGTGCGGTGTTAACGCATATTGGTATTTTAAAATCATTTTGGCAGAAGAGAGCTTGCAGTCTGTGCCATCTAAAACTTGTACCTTGATATCCTTGATGCTAAACACATTTTCTGGTGTAAACTTTTTGTGAATGACCATCCTTCTGGATTACACTTGCCACGTAAATTCCCGACTCTCCATACTTTTCACCTTTTGTAGTGTTTGATTGCATAAATTTCAATTCCCATGGTACAACTTGTTCTACAGCAATCCAGAAACATCTCTCTCCTAAGTTTTTGTTTACTATGTAAAACAATTCCAAGCAACTAAATTATTTCAGGTGTAAACCAAAACCGGGCACACCTTAAGTGAATGAATTGGGAAAATGGGGTAGGAACTAGGATGAATTTAATAGGTTAACAAGATACAGCATTGAATTCTTTTTCTTTTCTTTTTTTTGTTTGGGGGTGTGTGTGGGGGGGGGGGGTTGTGAATTTAGCTAAAACAAGTTGTAGCATGAAAATGAATTCTTGGAAATTTAATGCAATCAAATACCAATAAAGATGACCAAAGTGGAACTTTGGGATTTTCCCAAGGAAAAGAAGTGCAATGGAGCACACTATTAGAGCTTTCTAAATAAGTAACGAATGCTTTGGTAATGATTGCAGGTGTTAAGTCAGTTTGCATGTAACAAGTCTTGAGCATAGAATTAACAGCCTGAAAAGGTCAAAAACAATTGATGAGTATATTGTCCAACCACTAGCATGCTGCCAAATGAGAACACAACATTAAAGCAGATGTGCGTATTTGTGCATGAGAGAGAGAGAGATAGAGAGAGAGAGAGAGGGAAAGAAAGAATAGTAACAGACTACATCTCCAGGGCAATTATGTCTACTTGGGGAGGTGAACAATATTCTTCTTACAGCATCATTACATGGGCCCAATAGGCAGCTTAATATCTTGAATTGTTCTAAGTATAATTTACACAGGCCAACTGTTTCACTAGGATTTAAAGACAGAAGCTAAAGAGAGAGTTACAGTTCTGTAAGGAGATTTGGGGTTGGCGACTAGGGATTTGAGGGCCATGACTTGTGTCCGGAGGAGAAGGTTAATTTTATCAGCCAAGTCGAAACTTCTTCGAAAAAGACTTCGAGGCTCAACTGCAGTAGTTATCCTCAATCTGTTTAATTCAGCTACTACATTACGAAATGTTGGTGTTTGCTGCAAGAATAAAAAGCCAAGTCAATAAATACTAAAGAACATATTATGCAATCTATAACACTAGCAGATCCCTTCGTCATCAGCGTCTTATATTAAGAAAAAAAGGCATATACGCAAAGTAATTTTTAAAAAATGTCACCTCGTAGCATATTGTTGTCTTAGATAGATCAAGAGTTTGGTAAACAAGGCTGTTGACTTCAGCTAGGAGAAGGTCAACATCCTTAATTAGCACCATTTGATTTGCAAAAATTTCATCAATTGGCTTCGGGGCACAATCCCTCTGATGTTGGTTATTTCAGTCATTCGCCAACTATTAGTATTTAGGATTAGAAATTGAAAAAACCACAAGGGAAAGCAAGTATAAGTTGGCTGAGCTGGGAAATTACAATTCTTAATCAGAATCTGATTGTGCGTTTGAGCTGGGTAATTTTATGCCACTGCAAGAATAAGTAGCCAATTCAATAAAAACAAGTTGAAAGTAGTATATCAGCGTGTTTAATCATCCTTCAATTAGCTAAAAAGCGTTTGACGATATTACACAGACCAGATATCTGGATCGAGATCTATGGCCAGATTTGAGGTCATCAATTTTGAACTTGAGGATATCGACTTGGGAGCGGAGCTTATCGACTTCGAATCTGAGATATTTAACTTCACAATCTCTGTCAGACATCGACTTGGGATTAAACGTTAGTTCCTTCTCCCGCTGCAAGCAAAATCAAAGTATTCTGTCAACTTTAGCCCAAGCTCAGGTTCGGTTGGTTTTGCTTTCCTTTCCTCCCTCTTTATATTAACGAAGAAAACTGGCACTACTTTTCCATTTCTCCCTCGTATGTGCAATAGCTCATTTTCATTTTTAACTTTTGTATTACTTAATGATACAACATCATCTAAAACAATCAACTAACAACTTTGAAACAGGAAGTTAACAGATCTTACTCACCAGATATAGAAAGGCAACAATGCAAATGATCACTCACATGTCTTTTAGTTTCAATTCTTTCAAATTGTGCTCTACCCATTATACAGTGAGCATATTCGCACACTACAATCATTTGGATGAGGAGGGCTTGCAGTTCAGGCCATCTAAAGAATGCAAACTCAATTTCAATTATGTTAGAAACATTAAGGATGCATTTGATTACACTTGATTCCATTGAAAACACCCAAGAATCCATATTTTCCATCTTCCGTGGTGTTTGATTGCATAAAAAGTTCAAAGAAATCAATTTCCATTCTACAATTTTATTTTAGATTAATTTTCTCGTTTCCATAAAAATCCAAAAACCATATCTCCACCCTAAGGTTTTGTTTTCCATATAAAACAATTCCAAGGGACTCAATCTTTTGAGTGTATACCAAAACCAGGCGCATTTTATTGGTTAACATCATAAAGATTTGAGTTTCGTCTGTGACCAGGTATGAATGTCACATCCAATGTGGTGCAAGGGACAACTCAGGGAAAGACCAAAAAAAAAATATTGGAATTGTTTTACATTTAAAATGACTTCATGAAACCAAAAGTTTAGGCGGAGGTGGCTCATGGATTCCATGAAAAAGAACATAATTTGATTACAACTTTCCTTTGAAAACTAATGCAATCAAAAACAACTAAAGATCGAAAGAAAAGGGGTGTTGGGCATTGGTCAACGATATGAAGTACAACCAAACACACTCTTAGATCTTTCTAGACAAGCATGCAACGCGTTGCTAGTGTTTGTAGGTGTCAATTCAATGTGCATGTAACAAGTCGTCGGCACAGATTTAACTGCCTGAAAATGTCAATACCATTTAATGAGTCAAAGCTAGAAAGCATCAATAAATTTACTTCAAACCTGAAATATAACTGGAAGAGATATCTGTGATAGTTTAATTTGTGCAAACAATTCAAATTAAAACTCTCAGATATTGCAGATTATTCATAAGACAGTCTTTATCGAAGTACTAATTAGTCGCCAAGTTGATGCTCCCCCTAATAACCAAACAAAGCATAGTTCATGCCTGACTTTTAATGTGGCCATTTTAACTAATTAATTTCTAACTCTCTGAACCCCACAGCCCAACTTATAATGAATACAAAACACCAAGGAAATGGTTTAAATAAACACACTGATTACTAAATAAAGAAGTCAATACAAAATATGTTGTAATGGAAAACATGAAAAGAAGTCGCAATATTGGATGTTGTTTGTTGATCAAACTCAGAATATGCAATTACTTCAGCAATAGCAAAGAAAACAATAAGTGGTCCAATGACAGTTTTCCCCACAAGCAACGATGGGTCATAGCGAGTCTCAGTGTGTGCTTGTCAACAATTAAGCAATTAAAAAGTAGCACATCGATCAACATCTGTTAACGCATGTATATAGTTCAAATTATTACTTTTTCATATTTTATTTCTTCTAGTGAAATGAACTTTATATATATCAATTGCAACGTCTGTTAACTTTTGGATAAAAGGAATCAAAATCATGCCTTTGAATGAAACTACTCGAAATTATCTACCTTAGAATCCAGATCCCTTTGTCGTCTTGACTTTCGATAATTATCTATCATCTTCCACAAACTTTCAGGAACATTGTCAGGCTGCCAAATCAGAATGACGTACGTTACTCCCCTAAGTCGTCTTATAATACATTTAATTGAAGGGCATCCACCAAGATTACAAACCGGACAATAATTTGAGTAAACAAGAAAAGTAACAGCTATAACCGGCTATATATATATATATATTCTACCAAGGTTTTTTTTTGTTCTTGAACCTCATCTAATGGATCCAATAGGACCATCAAAATTGGAAGACTATGCAATTACTTCAGCTTTAGTTCTGTAGGTGATCCAATAGCTGTTTTCCCACTATGCAGGGATGACTAATTGGGCATTGGTGTATGCTTAGCATTTTAAGAAAATTTCGCAACAAATATATGAGAGAAAAAAATTACAGCTATCCTAGGACCGGCTTTATTGCTTTTTGAGTCATCATCTACTTCTTTAATTTCTGAGCACCCAGCATTTGGTGCTTTCTCCTCCCCCTGTTACAAGAATAAGGAGCCAAGTGAAGAAAACTTGTTAGTGCAAAACTTGCTTCTTCTTTTTTCCCTATTAGTGCATTCAACAGCCATGGTCTACTTTCTTGGTTTTATACTATAGCCATTTGTCAATCAATAGCTTAATACAGAAACAAGATCAAACTGTGTAGCGTTAACATATATTGGCATGTTAAAATCATTTTGGGAGAACAGAGCTTGCAGTCCCCGCCATCTAAAACTCATACCTTGGTATCCTTGATGCTAAAAACATTTTTGGGTGTAAACGTTTGGTGCATGCCAATCCTTCTGGATTACACTTACCACATAAATGCCCAAACTTTTCACCATTTGTAGTGTTTGATTGCATAAATTTCAATTTCCATGTTACAACTTGTTTTACAGCAATTTGCTCTATTTTCAATCGCATCCAGAAAACATCTCTCTCCTAAGTTTTTGTTTACTATGTAAAACAATTCCAAGCAACTTGATTATTTCTGGAAAAACAAAAGTGGGTACACCATAAGTGAATGAATTGGGGTAGGGACTAGGATGAATTTAATAGGATAACAAGATAAAGCATTGAATTCTTTGGGCTTTTTTTTTTGGGGGGGGTGGGGGGGGGGGGGTGGGAACCCTTAGCTAAAACAATTTGTAGCATGAAACTGAATTCCTGGAAATTTAATGCAGTCAAATACCAATAAAGATGAACAAAGTGGAACCTTGGGCTTTTCCGAAGGAAAAGAAGTGCAATGGAACACACTCTTAGAGCTTTCTAAATAAGTATCGAATGCTTTGGTAGTGATTGTAGGTGTCAAGTCAGTTTGCATGTATCAAGTCTTGGGCATAGAGTTAACTGCCTGAAAAGATAAAAGATAAAAAAGAATTGATGAGTATATTGTTTATTTCATAAGTAACACTGCATTTAAATTTCCAGCCTGCGAGGAGAGGGAGGGAGGGGGAGAGAGAGAGAAAGAGTACCATTTGATTTCGTACGCTGTGTACAATAAATTTTCATTAAAAAACTTTCTCTTCTTTTCGATTCTCTCCGATTTGGAGAGAATGATTTGTTGAGAATGTTTTAATTAATTTTCTCTCCCTTTCTCTCATATTTTCTCCGTAAAAAAAACTCCTAAACGAGAGAATTGATAAACTTCCTCTCATTTTCTCTCCCTTTCACTCCAAATTGAAACTCACATATGTAAAGGGAAGCTTAATTTACTTAAAATGTTCGAGGCATGGCACGAGGGGCTATCTGTAGTGGAATCTAGAGCTTAATACCAGCAAACTCCTAGTGCACTAGTAACTAACTCTTAATTAGACTATATATCTTATGCCAATCTTCTGAAGTAAAGCAAAATAATAGTGCAGGAATTACTCTTAATATAGATTAATAACGTGAAGACCAGATCGGCTGACATCATTAATTACTAGATATGAGTTCCATTTTTACTAATTAATTTCTGACTTTCTGAACCCCACGGCCCAACTTATAATCAATAGAAAACACAAGAAAGGAGTTTAAATAAACATGTTAAGAACCAGATTCACAATAGTGTTCAATTCAATATGTTGTAATGAAAAACATGAAAAGAAGTCACAATATTGAACACCATTTGTCGATCAAACTCAGAATCTC
Organism: Lonicera japonica; assembly: GCA_021464415.1. NCBI lineage: Eukaryota > Viridiplantae > Streptophyta > Magnoliopsida > Dipsacales > Caprifoliaceae > Lonicera > Lonicera japonica. The sequence continues at coordinate 338,206 of JAKCWG010000843.1, forward strand.
AGAATATGCTATTAAGGAAATTTTGCAACAAAGATATGAGAAAGAGAAAAAAAAATTACAGCTTTGCTAGGACCGGCTTTATTGCTTTCCGAGTCATCATCTACTTTTTTGATTTCCGAGCACCCAGCATTCGGTGATTTCTCCTCCTCCTGTTACAAGAATAAGGAGCCAAGTGAAGAAAACTTGTAAGTACAAATCTTGGTTTTTGTTCACCCTATTAGCGCATTCAATAGCCATGGTGAACTTTCTTGGTTATATACTATAGCCATTTGTTAATCAATAGCTTAATATGGAATCAAGATCAAATTGTGCAGTGTTAATGCATATTCGCACATTAAAATCATTTCGGCAGAAGAGAGCCTGCAGGTCAGACCATCTAAAACTTGTACCTTGATGCAAAAAAACTGTGAGTGTGATCATTGAGTAGAAAGGTACAAAATATATATATACAAGAGAGAGACCTAGTATATTAAGGAGTTTCCTTCTAATAAGGATTCTCTAAATATATCCTAAATATAAACATGCTATAAATAGAATATACAAATATCAACACTTACCCCAAGCTGGAGCGTACAAGTTGTAGGTTCCAAGCTTGTTATAAATGTAATTGACTCGAGGGCCACCGAGAGACTTTGTAAAGATATCAGCTAGTTGATCATTCGATTTCACGTAGCTCGTCATTATCTCCCCTGAAAGAATTTTCTCTCTAATAAAGTGGCAGTCAATCTCGATATGTTTAGTCCTCTCATGAAAGACTGGATTGGAGGCAATGTGGAGAGCTGCTTGGTTATCGCACATTAATTTCATTTGTTGAATCTTGAAGAACTTCAGCTCTTGTAATAATTGTTTCATCCAAATCAGCTCACACGTTGCTTTGGCCATTGCTCGATATTTTCCCTCAGCGGTAGATAGAGAAACAACTAATTGTTTCTTGCTTTTTCACAAGATCAAATTTCCTCCAACAAAGATTTAGTACCCACTGGTCGAACGTCTATCATGTGGGCAGCCTGCCCAATCAGCATCGGAGTAGCCAATGACCTCAGTGTGGCCTCTACTTTCATAAAGAAGATCTTTGCCTGGTGCCTTCATTATGTATTTTAAAATACGAACAGCTGCCTCCCAATGAATATCACACGGGGCATTTAGGAACTGACTGAGTACACTCATCGAGAACGCGATATCAGGACATGTCACGGTGAGGTAGTTGAGTTTCCCAATGAGTCTTCTGTACTTACTAGGGTCTGATAACGGCTCCTCCTGATTAGGTAAGAGTTTGACATTTGGATCCATCGGAGTCTCTACCGGTTTACAATTTGTCATGCCAGTTTCTTCTAAGATATCTAAGGCATACTTCTATTCCCAGAAAATATTTGAGTTTTCCCAGAGCTTTAGTCTGAAAATGGTGAAATAGATGCTGCTTGAGTCTCTGTATGCTCTCTTGATCATTTTCCGTAATAACGATGTCATCCACATAAATGACCAAGTAGATGCATTTGTCAGAAGACGAATGGGAGTAAAAGACATAGTGATCAGCCTCACTACGAACCATACCAAACTGAAGGACAACCGAACTAAAACATCCAAACCACACCCGTGGGGATTGCTTTAGACCATAAAGAGAACGACGAAGGCGACACACCAGATTAGACTTCCCCTGAGCAACAAACCCAAGCGGTAGCTCCATATAAACCTCTTCCTGTAGTTCGCCATGCAGAAAAGCATTCTTGATATCCAATTGATAAAGGGACCAGTGACGAATGGCTGCCATAGAGAGAAATAGACGAACAGAAGACATCTTAGCTACCGAAGAGAACGTATCACCATAATCAAGCCCATGGATCTGGGTATACCCTTTTGCAACTAATCGGGCTTTCAAACGATCATCTCTTGGATCTTGGGTTCTTGATTCTGGTGCTTCTAACTATATGTCTGGTAATAAGAATTTGTTCTCTTCTATTACTTATTCTGATTCATTGTCTACTATTACCTTAGCCGATGGCTCTCAAACAAAAGTTACAGAAATTGGGCAGGCCAAACCCTTGCATACCTTGTCTTTAAATTATGTTCTTTTTGTGCCTGAATGTCCTTTTAATTTGATTTCAGTTAGCAAATTAACCCAAACCTTGCCTTATTCTATTACCTTTGTTGCTAATTCGGTTCTTGTGCAAGAGCAGAGTACTGGGAAGTTAATTGGAGTAGGACATGAGTACCGTGGTCTATACTACTTCACCCTACCATCAACCCTTGTAGCCTGTGTTGCTAGTGATCCACCTGCACTCCTTCATCAGTGTTTAGGCCATCCCAACCTCCAAAAACTACAAAAGATGGTGCCGCGTCTTTCTCGTGTGTCATCTTTAGAGTGTTAGTCTTGTCAGTTAGGAAAACACATACGTAATTCTTTTCCCAGACCTTAAACGATACCTTGTTTTCGCAGCCGTCACCTTCTTTGAGACAACACCATTCTTTCCCTCTTCAGAGAGTGATGCTTGTCGTATTGATATTAGTGAGTCCCCCATATCAAACGCTAATCTTATTCCATAAGTTGTGTGCTTTCCTGAACAGTAGCGCGGGTGAACAGTAGCGCGGGTGAATAGTGCTCGGATGAACAGTAACCTTTTTTTTTTGGGATACGCAACGGCTAGGGTTTACACGCTAGGATAGAAACACAGCGGCTAGGGTTTACACACTGGAATAGAAACACAGCGGCTAGGGTACGCTAGAATAGAAACACAGTGGCTAGGGTTTGATTACTATATGAGGATCAAATGCTCTAATACCATGTGAGAATGTGAGGAATGTTATATCATTGAGTAGAAAGGTACAAAATATATATATATACAAGAGAGAGGCCTAGTATATTAAGGAGTTTCCTTCTAATAAGGATTCTCTAAATATATCCTAAATATAAACATGCTATAAATAGAATATACAAATCTCAACAAAAACATTTTCTAGCGTAAACTTTTGGTGCATGCCCATCCTTCTGGATTACACTTCCCATAGAAAATGCCCAAGAATCCGTACTTTTCACCTTTTGTAGTGTTTGATTGCATAATTTCTCATGGTACAACAAGTTGTTTTAGAGCAATTTCCTCTTTTTTCCATCACTTCCAAAAACCATCTCTCTGTTAGTTTTTGTTTACTATGTAAAATAATTCCAAGGAATTCAATTATTTCCAATGTAAATCAAAACTGGGTACACCTTAAGGGATGAATTGGGAAAATGGGGTAGGGAATTGGCCAGTTGGGTGAATTTTATTGGTTAACATGACAAACATTTAATTCGTTGGAAAAAAATATAGTTATAGCAAGTTGCAGCATGAAATTGTATTATTGGAAGTTTAATGCAATCTAACAAAAATAAAGATGAACAATGTGGAACTTTGGGATTTTCCCAAGGAATGCAATGGAACACTCTTAGAGCTTTTAGATAAGTATAGAGTTATAGACTATAGAGCGCTTTGTAGTGATTGTAGGTGTCAAGTCAGTTTGCAAGTAACAAGTCTTGAGCATAGAGTTAAAAACCTGAAAAGGTCCCACAACAACACCAATTGTAATGTAATACTCCATTTGCTTACAATAATCGCATATCTATGATCCCACAACACCACCAATTGTAATGTAGTACCCCAAACAAGAACCCTAAATTATGAATACTCATTTTGTAGAAGCAATTTAAAACCCTAAATTATGAATACTCATTTTGTAGAAGCAATTTCAAACCCTAAATATGAATAAATTTTCCCTAAGAAACCCCTAACTGTGAATTGCCAAGAAATGAAAACCTAATATGCCCCTATTCTTCATCCATACATATATATACATTGAGAAATAGAAATTAGGAAATCCTGGTATATAAAGAACAATAACAAATTAAATCCAATGAAAACAATTGGAAGAAAAGGAAAAAAAAAAGAAGAGAAATTTCTTCTTCCCCTTAGCCCAAAAATTGAAAGCTATTCATCGCAATATATATATATAATATACTGACAGAGAATTGTTCTTAAATTCCAAGCAGAAATAGAAGAAGTGAAATTACTACTTACTGCCATTATTACTCTTCTTGAAGAAGAAGAAGAAGATCAGCTTCAATTCAAACAGTACCCAACGCCAATTCCAAAGAAGTAGTAACGAGAGACAGAGAGGGAGAAACTAATTTCAAATGAAGTCCACCTTTATTTAATTTTGAGGGGTAAAATTGGTAAGTTACACGGTAGCCGTTTTTTTTTTTCCCTTGGTTCGAGGGTAGGAAGGGCAACGGAGCGGTTTCGCTTAAACTTGAAACCAAATCGTATTTTTTTGTTCCAAACTAAAATCGCAATGGTTTTTTTTTTTTTAAATCGAAACCACCCCAAGTTAATTTACAATTAATCGAATCCGAACCGCCTATCCCGAATTTATGAATTACGGGTCAAGTTGGCCCACCCCGCAACAATCATATATCTTAACAATAAAAAATCTAACAAAGAAAAAGGAAACAAATTCCGCCATCTTTTAACAGTACAACCCCACTGAATAATTAAAGCAACACTGCCTCCCAACTGTTAGAATCTTCGAAATCGATAAATTTCCAAAAAGATTGGAAGCGCTAGTCCAAAGTGATGCAATCATCTTAACTTTACTCCACACTTCATCTATATCTATTTGCTTACCCTCTAACACTCTAGTGTTCCTTTCTTGCCATATTAACACTGCCAATATAATGCAATAGAGCAACATCTCCATAATGCTTTGGCCTTCCTTTTGTTGCTTCTAAATTGACAATTGATGCATAAAAAGTCATGCCACTGTTTAGGAAATGCCCAAACACTTCAAAGATCAATCTGGCTTTATCCCCTAACTTAAGGAGCAAAATGTTATCTATAGATTCATTATAGGATACGCCAAGACGGGGATATAGCAGGAGATGGCATTCTGATTTGAAGAAAATCACACGTGTTGAATCTTCTCCAAGAAGCCAACTAAGCAAACACTTTTTAACTTTAGGAGGAATACCAACCTTCCAAATCATTTTGTAAGGCACAGAGGAAACATTTTCCGGGGACCAAATAATCGATTCAAAGAAAGATTTGCAAGAGAATATCCCAAATTTATCCCTCAACCAAACCCTCTAATCCTTGATCAAAGATGAAAGAGAAAAACCCTCAATAGAATTCAGCAGCCCCATATATTCCAGAAACTCCCTATCATTAAGGTTTCTATGAAATTAAATATCCCAAGAATACGAATCATCTGAATTTCACTTGACAAAAGAAAAGGTAGGGGATAGTGTTCTATAGGATATTGTGTAAATTCTAGGGAATGTAGAAGCTAGCGGTCTATTTCCAATCCAATAATCGATCTTCCCAAATGCGAATAATATTTCCCACACCCACCTTAGGCTTAATAAAGGATTTGAAAAACTCAATGCCTTTAGAAATTGCTTTCCAAGGATTACAAAAAGACCCTCTAATCACCACGTTTGAGTCCCAACAATTCTTATGAATCCCATACTTACTTCTGGCAATTGAGCACCAAATAGAGTTTTGTTCTAGAGGAAAAATCCAGAGCCACTTACCCAACAATGCCTCATTTTTCTTGGCAAGGTTGTCTATACCCAAACCTCCCATGACTTTATTTTTGGAAACAATTTTCCAATCTACAAGATGATCACTCTTATTCTCACTCAAGCCCTCCCAGAAAAAATCTCACATGGTTTTTTCAATAATTTTACAAACTGAAATGGGCATTTTGAAAAGGGACTAATAGTATGTTGGCAAGCTTTCAAGAACTGATTGAATAAGTGTGAGTTTACCACCCCTTGAAAGGCAACCCTTCAATCAACCCTCAAGTCTTTTGGAGATTTTGTCAATGACCGGGTTCTAAAAACCCAAACTGTGCGGGTTGTCCCCCAAAGGCATACAGCATACCTAAACATGAAAGTGGCCATGAGCCCATGTCATAACCTGCCAAATTTGCTAAACCTTGTACCTCTTCCTCGCTTACATTAATACCTACTAGCGTACTTTTTGCCATGTTTATTTTAAGACCCTACGCTAGCTCAAATAAATCCAAAATGCCAATCAAATTTCTAAGATTGCATTCTTTATTTAAAAGGAAAAAAAAAATAGTGTCATCGGAAAATTAAAGATGTAACAGGTTAATCTTTTCCTTCCCTATCTCAAATCCTTTTAAAAGGTTCACTCCTCTTGCTCTCTCCACTAATTGGTTAAGCACATCCGCTACCTGGACAAAGGACAAAGAGAAAAGGAGAGAATGGGCAGTATTAACAACAGCAGCACATTATCCAACTAAAAACAAACAGCTACTTGTTATCCCATCACAGAATGTATTTTCCATCAAAACTTCAATCTTCCTTTAGTTCTTGTTTTTTAATCTGAATGATATGATTGAATTCAATACGTGCAATCGGTGTCAAAAAAAGAGAATAAAAAGTGTGAGCGGCTAAATTTTCTCTCTACACAGTATATATTCACACAAATTCCAATTCATCCTTTTAATACTCCACGCCATGGCAACAAGAGGCAACAGCATACCTGAAGGAAAAAAGAAACACACAAGAAATGTCAAAAAATATTGCTATAATTTTATTTTCTTGAGTTTTATAAATTGTAATAAGGAAAAGAAAAAGCAAAAGGAATAGGTTCATTCGGTAATCCACATACGGAATTTTCTTTCTGAGGATCATTGTCATCATTAGTCTCTTCGGCCCGGCAAAAACCGAAAGCAGTCCTGAAAAAAGAAAGTAAGGGAAATAAGATTTGTATTTATATTATTTGGTTTTCTACAAAATGGATTGAAGAAGAAGAAAGAAATTACATACCCACCACCAACAACTAGGGCCAACTGGATGCGGACCAGGAAAAGGTCCAGTTTGTTGCATGGCTGTGGCTCATTCATCATCACTCAACTCCTCGTTCCGGTTCTGGATGGCCTCATGGTCGCTGGGCTTAATGACAGGAACTATGGGAGGACGAAGAACCTAACAACACCACATGTTAAGCATACTATGCTTCAACCCACTAAACTGTGAACACAAATTTAAGCAGATATAGAGAAGGGGGTATATATATGTGTATATTTATATATATATATATCCCTTACTGGAGTTTCGGGTGCAGCTGGAGCTGCTGGAAAGCCAGAATACTGTTGATTCTGCAAGAAAATGAGCTAATTTAGATGATAATAATAAATATGCATATATATATAAACATGTTATAAAGTAGCTTTTTGTTGGTATGAGAAGAAAAACTAATACGTACCAGTTTTGATTCTACACCACCCACTTGACCTTTATCCTTGGTCACTCGCGGTTTATCTTGCTCAGAACTTGAGCCTTCTTCCTGCAATAACGAGCAACCTCAAAACATCAGTGCACATTCCAACAAAACTTCTAAATACTCTTTTTACTTTTAATCTCTCATTAAAACTCATAATATAAGCAAAAAAAAAAAGAGGAATGAAAACATCCAAAAAGAAAAGGGATATTGTTCCTGAGTGGCTTGATTCTTCTTCCAAACTGCCTGCATCCTATGTCTTTCTTCATCAGTAATGTTTTCTTCCATCTCTCTTCGACCTTTCCAATCATCAGGTCTTGGAACAACTGAAGTAGTTTTCTGTTTCGACAACAAATACAAGATAGTAACTAGTAACTGTACTCTGCTTTGACCCCACATTTTTTTTAAAGAAATGAGAGGAGATCCCAACTTACACCACTCTGAGCTGGTGCAGGCTCAGGCTCAGAGTCCAATGATGTTTCCTTCAAGAACAAAGAGCCATTTATTAAGAAAAAATCATAAAAATGCATAGCATACAAAAGATGAAATAGAGATTTGAAGAAAAGCTGATAGGTTACTAAAGAAAACTCATTCGTGCTGAAATTGTTCTTTTTCTATTAATTATTCATATGATAGCCTCAATTCCCATAATCAATACCCGCATGGAAATGATCCTAAATTCCTAATAACGCAACTCTTAATGAAAATAATTAGATCCTTTAAAAAACACTGCAATACAACTACGCATACTCAAACACGCCCTAAAGGTTTTCTCATTTTTTGTTAAGCACTACCTGTTGCACTATAAAAAAATATAACAATACAGAAACGTTTCTGACTTTCTAAACCCAATCCAAAAATAAGAAGAAACAGAAATTAGTTTAAAAAAATTCAGATTAACAACCAAGAACCCTGATTCTAACTAACTAATGAATATAAAGAGTGAGAGGGGTGAAAACTAATACATTAAATCAACTCAAAAGAAACAGAAATTACTTCCAAAAATGCAAGCAAGCAAAATCATTATGAAAACGGTATCTAAATCCAGAAGAAAGAGGGATATACATACACGCATATTAGCATTGGAGCAGATTGTAGAATAAGTGAAGAATAACAACTAATATATATATATACTTGTCAACCCTAAGTGAAAAAATACAGAATGTTTCTGGAACTTTCTAAGCTCCATGCAAACATTAAGAAGGAGAAATTGTTTCAATACAATCAATATTATTGATAACCAAGAACCCTAATTCTAAGTATACCACTGAATATAAACAGTGAAAGGGCATGAAACCTAAGAGATTATATCAACTCAGAGAAACAGAAATTAATTCAAAAAGTTGAAGCAATCATTGTTCTGTTCATCTCCCCCAATACAAGTAATTCCCATATGAAAAGCAACAATTAAATCCACTGGAAGAAACAGATAAATTTCACTTCCAAAAATTCAAACACATATTCTCAATTGAATAGAATAGAATAGAATAGAATAGATAAAGAACGAAGTGAAGTAATCTATACTAATGAATATAAACAGTGAAAGGGAGTGAAAACCTAATACATTAAATCAACTCAGAGACAGAAAATTACATCCAAAAATTGGAACAAGTATTATCTATATAATAAGGGTCAAAGGTATTTGAAATTTAAAATGTGTGTATCTTATAAAAAATCCTGTGGCTGGTAATTGGACAAAAAATAAATAAACGGACAAGATGATATGAGCAGGTAGAATCTCCCGCTTATCTTTCCTGCTCTCCCTAAAAGAATATCTCACTCCAAGAATACACTCACACTCTCAGGAACTCCGTCTTTCTCCGTCTCCTAGACTGCCGGAGGATCCGAATCTGTCAAACCCACCGGACTGCTAGCAACCCTTCAGAGGTATTTATCCTTTCTCTGTATCTCTCTACTTTCATCTATCCCTTCATTTTTCTTGAGATTTCAAATTTTAGGGCTTTTTTGTGTCATCTTTTTCTTTACAATTTCATGCATTTGGGTGTTTGAAATTTGGCATTTTTGGGTATACCCGTTCTTAATTTTCTCTCTAGCTTCGAACACACAACATTCATTTCTCCTTCTATTAACATTATACCCATATACATTTTAGGTGATGCATCGAATTCCATTCAAGAAGTTGGGGTCAGGGTGGTTTTGAAAATCAATGGGTATTAATTTAGATTTTGCGTGTACCAAGAAAGGACGGAAGGGTTTACAACTTTACATGAAATTAAAACCATAGTTTCGGTCAATTAAGTAGTTTACCCAAAAATATATCATGGATTCAAATCATGGCATCTTAGGAGAAAAGGGATGAGAGAACAGAGAAAGGGAAAAATAAAAGAAAAATCTTTATATGTATATTTTTGGTAGCTACTTAATGCCTGGTAGAGGAGCTTCATTAACAAAAATGAGTTCCCACTCCAAATGAGTAGTCTAACACTCCAAAGTTTACTTTATATGGATTTTTTTGGACACTTTTTATGTAACAAATACACTTTATGGAGTGCTAGAGTACCCAAAAGGGTTTGCCTACTAACAATTCAAAGGGTCTGCGTACCAACACTGATGTTTCATACTTTCATATGAAGAAAATTACGTTGAATTTTATTACTTCGAATTATCCACCGGCAATGGTGTTCCATGCTTTCATTGGTTTTATATTTGCATTATGAATGTAAGTCCTTTAGTAACGTACTTTGTTTGGTAGTGCCATGGAATGGCTAATGTGTTTTCCTTTAAACCAGAGCATATATATGGTTTGTCTTCTTTATATGGTTTTGACTTATATTCAATGATGATATATATGCTCTGGTTCAATGCTGAGCATAATGAGGTTTTAGTTTCATGGCCTTATCTTTTTGAAGCATGGGAAGTTGCTGAAGAAAGAAAAGAGAGAGAGAGAGAGGCCACCATTGATTTAATCTATTTTCTCTTGAGATAAATATTTGTTTTGAGTGGGCTCATACTGTTAATTCTAATGTTAGATGATGAAAGTTTATGGTTGATTGTTTTGGTTTAATCTATTTTTCTCTTGAGAAAAAAATTCGAAATTTTGTAAAAGTAGAACAAAGGACAGGATGATTGAACAGAGAAATAAAGAGGGGATGAGAGAACGGAGGAAAAAATAAAGAAAAAAAGGGACTAGAGAGAGAAATTGTTTGTAAAAAGAGGGGTAAAGCTAACTGAAAGTTTGAAACTTCAGAAAATTAAATGGTTTCACCTACTTATTTTTATTAAATTTAACTAGGCTTGCATAACTTAATAGTTTTACGCTTTTATTAAACCGAAAATCTTGATTATTAACATCAGGTTAGTAGTTGGGGTTTGCATGATTGATTTTTTTGCGATACCTATTAAATTTGTGGGCAATTGTTAAATGTTCACACATATGGGATGTTAAAACATGAAAAAAAAAAAAAAAAAAAAAAAAAAAAAAAAAACACTAAATTTCGTTGCTGGGTCTTCAACCTGGGTCTCTCGAGTGAAAGCCCAATATCATGACCAACTAAACAACAACGAAGCGGTTGTATAGGTTGCTTTTAAGAACTTTGTTTTATGGTTTTGAAAGATTTTAGGATGGAAATGACATTTAAGTGATTGTGGTCTTTGCCAAGGAAGTCCTTGAATTTGAATTTGTTCATGTAGCTTCAGATAGATAGACCTGGTGTTCGAGTCTGGGAGGAGGAGGAGGAAAGGGGGGAATTAGGACTTGAATTTGCATTAGTATATGAATCCTTCTTTATCACATTACCCCATCCCTCTTTTAAGGTGCATATACTAATGCAAGACTTGGTAATGTGTAAAGAAGATTTGGTATAAGTGAAGGGGATTTCAACTTGATACTTATGGGTATCTCACAATTTTTTTATTTTTTTTTATTTCCTCTTTGTTTGTGTTTGTGCCTAAATGAGAGAAGGTGCTAATGAGAATGCTGCTTTTGGATTTCTTTTGCTAACTATAAGCAAACGCTCTTTCTTCATTAATTTCTCATTTCCTTTACTAAGAGAAAAGAATGAAAAAGTAAAGTTCAGTTGCCGGAACATGAACCTAGGTTTCTCGGGTGAGAGATGAGTATCCTGACCAAATAGACTATAATGGAATGATGGCATGTATTGTTTTAAGCCTTATATATGTGTTATGTAAGCTGATCCAAATATAAAGATGAAAATGAAATTGAGCATACTAAATCATCGCCTCAAAATTTCATAATGGGTTTTGATACCAATTTTTGAGAATCACCTCCCCGGTTTCTATATCTCTTTCTTTAATTATTATGTGGGTCACTCCAAAATATATACTGCAGCACTCCAAAATTAATGTTCCGACATTTTATATGCATATTTTAAGACACTTTTTATATATCGGATACACTTTTTGGAGTGCAGGGTATTAATTGTTACATCAAGGTATCTTATTTAAAGAATCTAAGTTACACTTTTTATTTAGTGAATATACTTTTTCAAAGGGTATATACAATCTATGTTTTTTGTACTGGCAAGAGTAACTGACATCAAAGCACCGCGACTATGAGGATTATTGATCCATTGACATAGGGCTTCTATGATTTTTATAAAAATTGAGGACTAGAGGGATAATTGTCTGTTGGCATAGGCAATATATGTTTTTAATTTAATAAATGCATAGCGTATATTCAAAAAAATTAGATTTGGTTGTAACTATTCATTCATTTTGTTGAACTAGGTATATAAATGGAAAGAGAATGCATGCTATATAGCCAACACATAAGGTATGACTACTTATACTTTTTTCACTTTTTGGGCTTTCTTTTCTTTTTATGTATTTCTTTTTAGAGAGTTTTTTTTTTCCCTAGAGTTTATATAACCACTTATGCTTCTTTACATTTTTTGGGCTTTCTTTAAGTATCAAGGTTTAGTAAATTATTTTTAAAATTAATTAAATTTTTATTGTCCATGTACAATTTTTGTAAATCAAAATAGGTAATATTGTACTGCACTTTTGTCGGTTTGAGTTGTATTTCCCGCTTTTTTTTTTCCTCCTCATGCTTTTTGTTCCCTTTCTATTTTTTGATAAAAAAAAATTTAAATAAAGAAGGTCTAATTTTCTACTTTTTACAATCTAATAATACCATTCTTTTTTAAAAAAATTTGTTTGAATGTAATTAGTAACCTTTGTTTTGTAGGTACAACTCTCATAGTGGTCTACTCAAAGTAGAAATTTTAGAGTGAGCGCATCATTGTGAAGGCTTTACATTATGTTTGCATATACTTTCCCTATCCAATCGTACGAGCCTACTTTTCTTATCAAAACAACATTAAATGTAATTCATGATGAGAACCAAGTTTTGATTCCAATCCATTGCTCTAATTAAATTAATGCTTTCTTAAAAATGTGAAAACAAAACATGGATTCTTAATTAGGGATGGAGGGAGTAATTTTTTGTGTAGATTCTTTGTATGATTTAAGAGCATACACTACGTATAAATACTGGTTACTACGAGTTGCACCACAGTGCCTTTGGCACGGGCAACACCTAGTCAAATGTATATAGTACAATAATACAGACATAGAAAAGTAATCTATATGGGAATTACTTACAGCCATTATTGATTGATAGAGTTTCTATGATAGAGTTTCACAAGTAGAGAGAGAGATATTTTGAGTGACTGGATTGATTAAACAACTCAAAAAGAGAAGAGGGGGGAAATAAATTTGTAACTAACAAACAGACCGGTTTACAAGCTCTACCGGTGGTCAAGACATTTTCCATTGATAATGCCTCTAGCATGGGTTACAACTTACAACTAGTATATATATATTGATTATATATTGCATCAAGATTACGACGAACCAAATGCATAAACAAAGTTTATCAACTTCAATTGCAGCTCAAAATAGAATCAGCAATGAACTCATTTTTATTAGTTTTAAATGTACATCACTATCTTTGGACGTTGAAAAACACTGTAAAAATCCTACTCACCAGAAGATCATTTGTGTTTTCTCAAACTGCGCAAACCTCAGTGCACTTCAATTGCGAATAACATATTGGTACATGCAATCACTTGGCAGCAATTTAAAACTTGTAGCACAATTTCCTTTGATGCCAAATAAAGGCACTAAGGGCATGTTTGGATTACGCTTGTTTTCCATGGAATATGCCCTGGACTCCATATATTTCATCTCTTGCGGTGTTTGATTACATTAATTGAATAAAAGAACCACTCTCCCCTAAGTTTTTGTTTTCTATTAAGAAATAATATCAAGGAACTCAATTCCATCCCCTGTAAACTGAAACCATGCGAATCGGGAAAATGGGGATACAATGGGGAGTGTGATTAGGTCCTTAAAAACCGCTGCAATCAAACACCACTAAGGATGGAAAATAAGGGATCATGGGTATTTCTCTCATGGAAAAGAAATAAAACCAAGCATGCTCTTAGAGCTTTATAAAGATGTAGACAACTATTTGGTAGTGTCTGTAAGTGTGAAGTCAGTGTGCAGGTAACAAGATATTTAACTGCCTGAAAATGTCGATAACATTTGATAAGTTAGAGATAACAGCATATCAAACATTCATATATCACAACTCACAAGTAACACCAAACACAAACTTCCAGTCTATCTATATACATGGGCATTGGATTTTTGTGCAAATTGGGTGTTTTATACAGGGAGACACAGAAACGATTGAGAGTTGTTTAGCAGATTGTGCTTTTTAGTTTCGGTTAGAAGTGGTGTTTGATGATCCATACAAGAAGCATAGAATTTGATGACCCGTGTCAAAGCAGTCCAGTACATGTTCTCATTATAGGCTTATAGCATATACTATCAACCTAGCACCTTCTTGAGTGCACACACAAACCAAACAGATAATCAATAGTTTTCCTTTCTTCTTTTGTGCAAGACTTGTTTTCCCGTATTAGTGCACAACTCGATCACCATCCAGAAGAATGAAAAAACAAAACTCTTGTCCTTTTGAACTGTGCAAGTCTGAATGCATTTAAAATTGTGAGAACATATTGGTACATTCAATCATTTTGCAGTCCAGGGCAATTAAAAACATTGAGGGTGCTTTGGGTCACACTTGTATTCCACTGGGGCAAAGATGCAAATTTTTCACCTTTTTGGGTGCTTGATTGCATAAATGTTCTAAGGGATCAATTTCCAATTATGGCCTACAAAGTACTTTTTACAGCAATGTTTTCTCTTTTCCATTGACTCGAAAACCGAGTTGTAATGGAAAACAATTCCTCAGAAATTCAATGCAATCAAACACTACTACAGCCCAATGTGGAATTGTGGGCATTTCCCAGCGGAAATAAGTATAAAATGCTTTGGTACATTCAATGCAGATCTGCAGTCTCTGAGGAAAGACAAGTAATAATAAACATATCAATCCTAATTCCAACCGTACAAAAAATTACATAAATGTCTCTGATTTTCTAAAACCAATCCAAACATTAAGAAACATAAACTACCTCAAAAACAATCAAATACTAACACCAAAACATCCATGCATCCTAAATCTAACTATACTAATACTAGTTAATACAACAGTAAAAATTGGGTTTTGGGGGGGGCGGGGGGGGGGGGGGGGGTGTGGTCGGACTTAAACACACTAAATCAACTCGAAGAAATAACCTTAAAAATAGTCAATTACTACTGACATTCTTGATCAATGAAATGAATTAATAAACACACATTATGAAAATGGAAAGGAATCATAAATGGAAAACATAAATTACTTCTCATTAACCCCAAAACTGATACCCATTCATGTTTGCAATTGAATAGGCAGATATTCAAAAGACAAGAAAGCATGAAAAAAAGAAGCAAATCCTTATTGAAAATTGTTGATTCCTAGTAGGAAATAGATGATGTTTTTTTAGTCCCCCTTTTCTAAGGGATACAATGCATATCAACTGCATATTTATGGTTCCCCAATATATGACTCACAAGTAACAGCAAACACAAACTTCCAGTCTATCTATATACAAGGGCATTGTAATTTGTGCAGATTGAGGCGTTCATAAAAAATTGAGAGTTATTATGCAAAATCAACATTATTAACACACAGGAACCCTAACTCAAACTATACTAATTAATATAAATAGTACGAATGGGTTGAAAACCTAACAACATCAAGAAGAAACATAAATTACTTCCTAAAAATGCAAGCAAATCATTATTCATAGTTCATCCCCCAATACAAATGATCATTATCAAAACAGTAATTAAATCAACTGAAAGAAACAGGAATTGAATCGAACAAAAAGCTAACTTCAAAACGAGAAAAGGGGGGAAATTAATTAATTACTAACAAACTCACCGGTTAACAGGTTCTACCGGTGACAATTTCACCTCCTCCTTCTTCAACATACCTTGGGAACAAGTTGTCATCGCCGGTATTTTCCCTCTACTTTGCCGCCTCACTTCCTTTTCTCTCTCAATTTCACTTCTCTTCTTTCCTTAATTAATTAATTAATATTTGATTAATTAAAAAAAAATGGTAAATAAAAAAGGTGGTAACTTTTTGGTAGTCCTAAATATCCCCTATCAATTGGACCATATAAATCGGGCTTGAGTCCGAAGTTGGTCCAATATAAATATATTTCTTATGTTCAAATTATGGGCCATAACATTTTGTTATTATTTTTTTGTTTGGGTTCAGTTCGGTCCATATAGATATACATAGGTATGTTTTCTATTTTGATTAAGATAAGTCAATATTTTAAGTTGAATTTTTGAGTTAAATTTTTGAGAAGCGTGAATTAAATTGAAAATTGAATTTGATTTTTATTAGAATTTCTTATACATCAACTGAAAAACTAACTTCAAAACGAGAAAAGGCCGGAAATTAATTAATTAGTAACAAACTCACCGGTTAACAGGTTCTGCCGGTGACAATTTCACCTCCTCCTTCTTCAACATACCTTGGGAACAAGTTCTCGTCGCCGGTATTTTCCACCGCCTCACTGGCTTTTCTCTCTCAATTTCACTTCTCTTCTCTTCTTAATTAATTAATATTCTATTAATTAAAAAAAATGGTAAATAAAAACACGGTAAATTTTTGGTAGTTCTAAATATCCTATCAATTGGACCATATAAATTGGGCTTGAGTCCAAAATTGGTCCAATACAAATATACTTTCTATGTTTAAATTTTTGGTCATATTTTATTATTATAATAATTATTATTATTTTCAGGTTTGGGTTCGGTTTAGTTTGTATAAATGTACATATAGATGTATATAGGATTGTTTTCAATTTCGATCTAAAAAGAAACTAAGGTATCCAAAACTCAAAACAAATATAAAAATTCAATTTCGGTTCGGTTCGGTTCGTTTCAGTTTTGGTTTCTAAATCTTTGAAACTTAAACTTGAACCAAACTTTTCGGTTTGGTTTTATTCGGATTTTACATATGTTTTTTTTCCCTTCTAAATCAATTTAACATAATAATGTTATATTAATAGTAATGGCAAGAATGGTTCGTATTCAAATTAAAGTAACGATTTTTTAGAAATAATGAGTAAATATATATATATACCATATTTTTTATTTAATTAATTTTTATTTTTACATTTACAAAAATAAACGCATTAAATAAAATATTGATGAATTATTTTGCCATCATGTATGTGATAAAAAAAAATTTAGTATTGTTTAGTTAATTCAATAATAAGGACATGCATTATTGAGTCCTTTTTTTAAAATATTATCACGATATACAATTAATAAGAAACATATTCTTATAAAATACCTTTTTTGCATGATAATATAATTAACAAGTGCCATTAGAGTATATATTAATTTTTTTTTACTTATACATAATTCGGTTCGGTTCGATTTAGTTCGGTTTTGGAATAAACTGCCCCAAACTCGAGCCAAACTTTTTGGTTTCGATTTTTTTATTTTTAGTCTCGGTTTTTTTTCGGTTCAAGTTTTTATGGATCGGTCTATTCGATCAATTTTTGGATTGACCTTAACACCTCTAGTTGTACATGACTCATTTCAACAACTAATAAATTTCACGATAGAAGCTTTATATTACTTTGTAGTCTTTGGTCATGTTTAATTTTGAGTTTAAATTGTTGTATTATAGTACCTATGAGCTTACAAATACCGTTCTTACATATTCTTAATGAGCTTGGCTAAGCGCTCGAACATAGCCCAAATTTTAATTCAATCTTGAAATTTTGCTCACATTCACAAAGACTCGGCTCAAAATGTTATGTGCTCAATTGGAGAGCTTTGGGCTTACTTGGCCCAAATTAACAGGCCTACTTTTGGATTATCTCATCAAATTATTAATTTCTTTTTATAACTTTCCATAAAAATTACTAGTATTTTGAATTTTTAATCAAACGGACCTTATTTACTTCTAAAACATAAAATTAAGCATCTCATAGACACTAATGAGCAAAAATATTTAAATCTCAAGAATAAAAGAAATAATAGAATGGATTGTTGAGATTAGGGGCGTTTTCGATTTCAGTGGTGGTAGAAATTAGGAGACTCAAACCCAAACTGAAACCGAAATTTGAAAGTTCGGTTTTAGTTTCTAAATTTTCCCAACCCAAACCCGAACTAAACCTTTTAGTTTAATTTTATTCAGTCTTTATATATTTTTTTTAACAAAAAATAAATTGTAAGGCAATACTTATTTTGGTAAAAAAAAAAAAAATTAACTCTAGGCTTGCTCCTACTTATTTTAGAAAGAAAAGAATACTAACTCTTACATTTATAATATAACTCTAATAACTCAAAGAGTCGAGTTTTCACACCCCAAATTTGAAAGTTCGGTTTTAGTTTCTAAATTTTCGAGTCATATATACAATAATTCGGTTTGGTCCAATTTGGTTCAGTTTCGAACTAGTACACTCCAAACCCACACCATATGTATTCGGCTTCAATTTGGTTTCAATTTTTAATAGACGGTAGAGTTTGGTTATTCGATTTTTAAGTTCACCACAACACCCTTAGTTAAAATCACTAAATTGTTTTTTTAACAATAAATCGTATCTTTAGCACATGTTACCACTAATAAACTCGTTCAATCTTCATTTTTCTTTTGGTAATTTTATAATGATATATGCATCAACACCTAATTAATAAAACTGATATGCCGCTGAATAAATTTTTATTACTAAAATTAGATTAAATTTGCCTTGAACATTGAATGGAAAATTTAATTAGCTTCAGTATCAAGAAGTAATAAAACAAATACTATTTCTATCTCTTAACTTTAAAATATACTTTTAGTTAGTATAAAGAGGTAAAATGAACCATGTTTATTTTCATTAGAACACCCACATCCGTTTAATAGAGCACGTCTATTTTAAATTAAAATTATTTTTACCACTAATTACAAGGCACATACAAGTAAAAACTTCTCCTTTATCCTAAAAATATTGTTGCTAAACCCTTATTTATATTTTTAATTTGGTCATATTTGTTATAAGAAACTTATTTTTTAGAATCGTTAGCTATATTTATTGTGATGCAGGAAAACTTTAGGGAATCAAAACCCGATGGAAACGGAGATGAGGAATGTATATTCGTTCCCATCCCGTTGCCAACCCTAATTTCCGTTTCCAATCAATATATATATATATATACGTTTTCCCCAAAAAATTAGGGCAAAATAAGACCTCTCGAGAATTTTCATTTATCCTAACGGATTGGGGGCGGCACAGCAACATTCTGGGAGGTTGAGAGGAACATATAGAATTCAATTGTAAGCGTCCAAATTTTTATTTTTATTTTCATCACTTTAGTCTTTATATACAAGAACTAAGGATTTAGTTACTACTACGCTCTATGTACCGCAAATTTTGAAAGGGTATGATTAATAACACTCTAGTTGCGTATTCTAATATTCCAAAGTGTCATCAATGCATCAGAAACGTCCAGGAAAATGCATAAAAAGTATCACAGAAAGATAGTTTAGGAGTGCTCTTATACTCGCTTCAAGTGCCAAAAACTCTTTTGAAATTGTTTTTGTTAAGTGTAGAGTGCAAATAATTCATATAAAACGGTATAGATAATTGAAAAACAATCCGCAAAATGCAAGCCACAGACTCTATATAAATGTATACTGCGTCAGTTAACACAAACCTAGAACATTTAAATTAGACACAATTAACACGACAATAACTTCACGAATCTAAGGATTACTTAGGTTTGTATTTTCCCATTCAGGCGGTTTTGGGTTCAACTACAAGTACAACCTTGTAGAGTTTAATAATAAGATTCAAAGGATAAAAGGTTTCTCCTGCATATAAACTTTGAAGTCAAAGAAAATCATTTTCTTTTCTTTACAATTCTCAATCTCTCCTTCCTAATATTTTCTCTCCTCTCCTTTCCTCCTAAGCTTTCAAAAGCAATGTCAAGTGGTTGTATCCACCTGTTCTGAGAAACATGAGCATGCATATTTACAGTAATTCCAAAAGCAAAACATCATTGAAGTAATATAGAAAGAATCTAAAAGAGCTACACAACATCTATACACTTTTTTTCGCCTTGGATCAAAGAGTACACTTTTGCCATCTTCGAATATGTTTGGGGAAATGTTTTCACATTTCCCCGACAAAACTTCGAGTTTTTGTATTTGGTATGATTGGAATGAATGTGTGTAAGTGTAAAGAAAGAATGGGGGCTTACTATAAACTCTCTATATACATAATCAAACAGATTTCCCATGCAGTATTCACACAGTTCCCATTCATCCATGCATACTACGACGCCTCTGAGACAGATCACTTTTTCTTCCCTAGAAACGAAAAGCCACAGCCCTGGAAAAGAAAAACCAAGAGAGATCAAAATATTTTCACCCCTTCAACATTGAAAACAAAAATTATCAGATAAACACGTATGGGCCAACCAACAAACGCCAACTCTCATTAGCCTTGTGAATAGACTTTCAACTACACGGATATTATGGGTGACCTCTTTCCCTTAGACGGGGAGCCGACAAGCAATGGAATATATCTAAAGGCAAAAATTCCATTGATTGAGCAGTAAGAGGTTTTGGTATATCTTATGCAATCGAGAAAGCCTCGGCGAAATTCCATGTTGGGTAAGTTCCGACCCGTACGAGATAATACAACCACTGATATCTATTATATTATAAATGATTATGAAACAACCCATATCTATTAATAGTGGTTAGTACCTTTAGAACTTCTTTTCCACGCCGTCGCTCCGGAGCAGCATCTGAGGAAGAAGACTCAGTCTGACGTACTCTTCGAAGTGCGGGACTTGACCTTCCATGTTGTCTGAAGTATCCAGATATCCAACCACCAGCGTGCTGCCAAATGAGAACACAGTGTTAAAGCAGATGTGCATATTTGTGTGTCAGAGAGAGAAAGAGAGAGTAGTAAATAAATATCTTGACTGAGTTTACCATACTGAGAACATCATTGCATAGGCCAAATAGGCAGTTTAATATCTTGAATTGTTCTATAGTATAATTTACATGGGCCAGCAGTTTCACTGAGATTTAAAGATAGAAACTAGATATATATATATATATATAGAGAATTAATTACACTTCTGAGTGGGGATTTGGGGTTGGCGACTAGGGATTCGAGGGTCATGACTTGGGTCCGGAGAAGGTTAACTTTTTCAGCTAAGTCCAAACTTCCACCGAAAAGACTTCGAGGTTCAATTGTAGTAGTTACCCTTAATCTGATTAATTCAGCTACTATGTTAGGAAAAGTTGGTGCTTCCTGCCAGAATAAGAAGGCAAGTCAATAAAGTACTACAATACATATGCGAACTCAAAAATAACACTAGTAGTTCCCTTTCTCATCAACATCCTATATTACAAAAAAAAAAGCCATATATGCAGAGTAATTGTAAAAATATGTCACCTCGTAGCTTACTGTTGTCTTGGATAGGTCAAGCGCTTGGTAAACGAGGCCATTTACTTCAGCTAGGAGAAGGTCAACTTCCTCAAATAGCATCAATTGATCAGCGTAAATTTCATCAAATAAATTCAGGATTCCCGAGCAATCCTCCTCGTGAAATTGCTTAGACGTGGACAATTCACTTACATGAGCTTTTCCCTTCCTTAGATAGCGTTGGTGTGCAGTTTCAGATTCCTTTTCTGCCCGGCCAGACTTTGGTGCTTCTTGCTCCTGCTCCTGCTCCTGTCGCTCCTGCAAGCATAAGGATAAGGAGCCAATAAAAAATAAAAACAGAGGTATGCACAAAATAGTCTTCCTTTCTTTTTCCTCCATATATTCAAAAGAATCAACAAAACAACTTTCGTTCTTGGTTGGTTTTATGCACACAAATAGTGGCCATTTTGTCATCATCAATATATCTTGTTATGTTAGCTTCCATTCTTTTGAGCACACTAGCCATGGTCCAACATATGGCACTCTCACCAGCCATTATAATTACAACAAACAAATCCCAGATAGATCTATAAATAAATAATACCTCCAGCCTTTCATCTTCATCTTTGGCTACTCTTTCAAGTGAGGGACTAGAACTTCCATGCTGTTTACGGTGTCGATGTCTCCGAATGGCAGCACGCTGCTCAAATCAGAACATTTATTTGATTGAAGGCCTCTCATCAAAATTAATTTACAAACACACACACACACACAGATACACATATATAATCAATGAGTTTTATCCATTCTTTAACTTCACTAAGCATGGACCCACTAGGTAGCTTATTAAGTTTAGTTCTATAAAGTATAATTTGCAGCTCAACTTATTTTATTCATTTGCCAACTATTAGCATTTAGGATTAGAAGTTGGAAAAACCAAAAGGGAAAGCAAGTATAAGTGGGCTGAGCTGGGAACTTACAATTCTTGATTGGAATCTGATTACATGTGTGAGCTGAGAAATTCGAGAGCCGAGCTGGGTAAGTTTGTGCCACTGCAAGAATAAGGAGCCAATTCAATAAAAACAAGTTCAAGGTAGTATACCAACATTTTGAGCATCCAAAAATTAGCTAAAAGTAGACGATATTACACAGACCAGGTATCTGGATCGAGATCTATGGCCAAATTTGAGGTCATCAATTTTGCACTTGAGGATATCGACTTGGGAGCTGAGCTCATTGACTTCGGCTCTGAGATATTTAACTTCATAAGCTCTGTCGGGTATCGACTTGGGATCAAACTTTTCCTTCTCCTGCTTCAAGAAAGAAATAAAAAAAGGTATTCTGTCAACTTCAACACAAGCTCAGGTTCAGTCGGTTTTCCTTTCCTTTCCTCCCTCTTTATATTAATGAAGAAAACTGGCACTATCTTTCCTTACCTCCCTCATATGTGCAATAACTCATTTTCAATTTCATTTTTAACATTTGTATTACTTGATGATACAACATCATCAGAAAGAATCAACAAACAATTTTGAAATAGGTGGTTAACAGATCCTACTCACCGAATATAGGATATAGAAAGGCAACAATGCAAATCATCGCTCACTTGTCTTTTTGTTTCTTTCAAATTGTGCTCTACCCATTATACACTGAGCATAATCACACATTACAATCATTTGGATGACGGCTTGCAGTTCAGGCCATCAAAAAAATTGTAATCTGAATTTCCATTTTGCTAGAAATATTAAGGATGCATTTGATTACACTTGATTCCATAGAAAACACCCAAGAATCCGTATTTTTCATATTCTGTGGTGTTTGATTGCGTAAAGTTTCCGAGAAATCAATTTCCGTTCTACAACTTTTTGTAGAATAAATTCTCTTTTCTCTTAAAATCCAAAAACCATCTCTCCACCCTTAGTTTTTGTATTCTGTGTATAACAATTCCAAGGGACTCAATTTACTAAGTGTAAGCAAAAACCAAGATCACCTTAAAGGGAATGAATAGGGAAAATAGGGATGAAACACGGTGCAATTTCATTGGTTAACATCATAAAGAATTGAATTCCTTCCGCGGCCGGGTATGAGTCTCACATCCAATGTGGTGCAAGGACAACTCTATAGAAGACCAAAAAAAAAAAATCCTTGGAATTGTTTTACATTGGTAAAAGACTTGGTGAAACGAAAAGTTTAGGGGGAGGTGGTTTATCAATTGCATGGAAAAGAAAATAATTTGATTACAACAACTAGCACCAAGGGAAATTGTTTTCTTCAAAAACTAATACAATCAAAGACAACTAAAGATGGAAAGAAAGAGATATTGGGCATTTCTCATGGATATGAAGTACAGCCAAACTCTTAGAGCTTTCTAAGCAAGCATACAATGCTTCGCAAGTGTTTGTAGGTGTCAATTCAATGTGCACGTAGTCTTCGGCACAGAAATAATTGCCTGAAAATGCCAATAACATTTCATGAGTTAAAGCTAGAAAGCACCTACAATTACAAACATAACAACTGGAAAACATATCTGTGCAAGTTTGTGCAAATAATTCAAAATTTTGGGATATTATAGAGTATTCATAAGTCAATCTTTCTTTAAGTACTAATTAGTCACTCAGTTGATACTTCCCCTAATAACCAAACAAGGCTTAGTTCATACAAAACTTTTAATAAGGCCATTTTCACTAAATAGTTTCTAACTTTCTGAACCCAATGGGCCCAACTTATAATCAATAGAAAACACAAGAAAGGGGTTTAAATTAACATGTTAAATAATCCCCCGAGTCAGAATATTGTCCAATTCAATATGTTAAAATGAAAAACATGAAAGAAGTCACAATAATGAACATCGTTCGTCAATGAAACTCAGAATATGCAATTACTTCAGCTTTAGCAAAAATCCATAAGCGATCCAATGACTGTTTTGCCACAAGCAGGGATGGTGGTCATATTGGGTCATGGTGTGCTCATGTGTCCGCAATTAAAATGTAACACATCAATCAACTTGAAGAAACATAAATTACTGTTTTATCAGGAGCAGTGATGGTATGTGGCTCGTCTTCAACTCACATACGTTGTTCAAATTATTATTTTTTTTATTTTTTCTACTGGAATTACCTTTCTACAGAGCCGTTCAGGTACGCACTAGTGTGTATGGTTTAGGGTTTTTTCTGCTCAACTAACTCCTTTGTCCAAACACCTCGCTGAAAAAAAAAATCCTCTCTCAAATAATGTTGCTCCTTTCTCTTCCTCTCTCAGAAACCTTTCCTCTCTCTAATAGACCAAGCTCCGAGCCTCCGACCATGTTCCTCTCTCAACCAACCAAATCAACAAAGCTCGTTACGTCTGTGAATCTAGGGTTCTCAAACGAAACCACATTCCTCTCTCTCTACTCATGAAACACTGCTTAGTTTCATTTTTAAAGAAGCAAGATAGGGATGAACAATCTAGAAATAAAATCCTTGAGCAGTACTACTGTAGATAAAGTCCAACAGAAAATTGAGTATTTGAATAAGAAGAGAAAAAAAAAGGGAAAAACAAGTTAAATCTGATAAGCTGAAACCACGTAATTTTACATCTGGAATTATTTAATCAATTTCATAATCAATTGGTATATGATAAAAATTCTGGTATAAATAGTTGCTTCAAGTGAAACAATGAAAATATTAAGCAATAGCTGCTGCTTTAAGGCAGTACCCAGGTCAATACTAAATTATAGTCATCTTTTGTTTTGGATTTATTAACTTGAGTTTGGTGAATATTGATTAAATTAACTACTGCCCCTCTTTTTTACCTCACAAATAAGCAAGTAAAACCTAAATTCCAAGCATGTAAAACCCACAAATAAGCAAATCAAACCCAAATTCAGTCTGTGTCAAATCCATTGTAACAAAGCCGTAGATTGTAGATGATGGAGGATTTGAGAGAGATGAAATCGCACCTGGGAGATGAACGAGGTCGGAGCTTGGTCTGAGAGAGAGGGAAGAGAAAGGAACAACATTAACTTTACATGAAATAGTTGAGCAGAAAAAACCCCAAACTGTACGCACCACTGCGTACCTGAATGGCTCTTTCTATTTATAAATTGGAACATCTGTTAACTTTTGGATAAAAGACTCGAAATCATACCTTTGGAAAAAATGACTCGAAAAAATATCCCACAGAATCCAGATAGCTTTGCCTTGTCAGCTTTTGATAAGTTTCTATCATCCTCCACAAACTTTCAGGAACATTGTCAGGCTGCCAAATCAGAACAAAGTACATTATTCTTCTTCAACCACTTTTCATACATTTGATTGAAGGGCATCCACCATGATTACAAAATGACTTGTTTGTGTGTTCATAGTCAGGGGGGAATTTGAGTCCAAACACTATTGGTGGGGCCAATTCTGTCTCGGATCCCCTTGTTTAAATGGCAATAATTTGAGTAAACAAGAAAATTAAAAGCAATAACAGGCTATGTCAATATGCTCTACCCTGAGTTTTTTTATATTGTTGCAGCTCATCTCATGGACCCAATAGGACCATCGAAATTGGAAGAAATGTATGCAATTGCTTCAGCTTTAACAAAATATCGTAGGTAATCCAATGACTGTTTTTCCCACAAGAAGAGATAGGGAATAGTGGCCACTGGTGTGTACTTAGCATTTTAAGCAAATTTACCAACAAAGATATGGGAGAGAGAAAATAAAATTACAGTTTTGCTATTGCTAGGACCGGCTTTATTGCTTTCCAAGTCTTCTTCTTCAATTTCAGAACAGCCAACATTCCGTGCTTTCGCCTTCTCCTTCTACAAGAATAAGGAACCAAGTGAAGAAAACTTGTTATTGCAAAACTTGGTTTTTCCCCAGTGGTTAGTGCATTCAACAGCCATGGGATACTTTTATGGTTTGATTCTATAGCCATTTTTCAATCAATCGCTTATATGGAAGCAGGATCAAATTGTGCTGTGTTAACGCATATTGGCACTTTAAAATCATTTTGGAAGAAGAATGCTTGCAGTCTAGGTCATCTAGAACTTGTACCTTGTTATCCTTGATGCTAAAAACATGGGCCAACAGTCATATGCGTAATTATGTAAATATTCTAATAAAGCAATATTGTTAAGGATCTCAAAACACAGTTATATTCACAGGTAAGAACATGCATCGAAGTGACTTATGCTCATTATTTAAGGGGGGAAAACACCTAAAGTAAACCTAATCTAGTTGATGTGTATAAGACACTAAGGACCTATAATCAAAGACTGATAAAAAAAATAAATTGATAACCATGGGTATCGGGGCCCCGCCCACACTAATCCCATGAGGCCCTAGTTGCTCGATCGGGAGACGCCCCCAGTGGCCCAAGCAAGGTTTCACGCAACGGGGAATCGAACCTGAGACCGTGCGCCTACCCACACAATCCCAAATTCATCCTTACCGCTATGGCAACCCCTTGGGTTCAAAGACTCATAAATATTACATCAAAACAAGTTTACATTCTAACTTTCTGAACCGAATGGACCAACTTATAATCAATACAAAACACAAGAAATGGTCAAAATAAATACATTAAATAAACCCCAATTTCAGAATATGGTTCAATTAATACGTTGTAATGAAACACATGAAAACTAGTAACAATATTGAACATCGTTTGTCGATCAAACTAGGAATATGCAACTACGTCAACTTTAGAAAAAAACAATAGGTGATCCAATAACTATTTTCCCCAAGAGCAAAGAACGGTCAAGATGGGTCTCCATGTGTATTTGTGTCAGCAATTAAGCAATTAAAATGTAACACATCA
Organism: Lonicera japonica; assembly: GCA_021464415.1. Lineage (NCBI taxonomy): Eukaryota > Viridiplantae > Streptophyta > Magnoliopsida > Dipsacales > Caprifoliaceae > Lonicera > Lonicera japonica. The sequence goes on from JAKCWG010000843.1 coordinate 365,105, forward strand.
ATCAACCCAAAGAGACATAAATTGCAGTTCCATCAGGAATGATGAGGTATGTGGTTTGTTGTCAACTCAATCATGTAGTTGAAATTATTACTTCTTTATATTTTATTTCTTGTAGTGGAATGACCTTTCTAATATATAAACTGCAACATCTGTTAACTTTTGGATAAAAGGACTCAAAATCATACCTTTGGATTAAGAGACTCATAATCTAGATCGCTTTGCCCTTGCAACTTTTCAAACCCTTTCATCATCCTCAACAGACTTTTGGGAACATCAGCAGGCTGCCAAATCATAACAAATACATTATTCTCCTTTGACCACTTATCATACATTTGATTGAAGGCCATCCACCAAGAATACAAACTAATCTATGCGTGTGTGTGTTCAGAGCTGCATTTTTTTTTTTGGTGGGTTGGGGGAGGGGGGCGTGGAGTGTAGATCCCATGCACTACAGGGGGGCCACTTCTGTCATCGGTTCCCCTTGTTTATCTAGTAGTAATTTGAGTAAACAAGAAAAGTGAAAGCTATAATGGCTATATCTATATGTTTTTTGCTGAGTTTTTTAATCTTGAACTTGATCTCATGGACTCAATAGGACAAGCAGGGATGGGTAATAGTGGCTATTGGTGTGTGCTAAGCATTTTAAGCAAATTTTGAAACAAAGATATGAATGAGAGAGAAAATTACTGCTTTGCTAGGACCAGCTTTATTGCTTTCAGAGTCATCATCTACTTCTTTAATTTCAGAGCAGCCAGCCTTCTTTGCTTTCTCCTTCTCCTGTAACAAGAATAAGGAGCCAAAGTATAGAGAACTTGTCAATGCAAAACTAGTTTTATTTCCTTTTCCCTATTACAGCGTTCCACAGCCATGGCAACTTTTTTCATTATTTATTATAGCCATTTGTCAATCAATAGCTTAATATGGAAACAGGATCAAATTGTGCAGCGTTAACGCATATTCGCACGTTAAAATCATTTTGGCAGAAGAAAGCTTGCAGTCCCGGCCAACTAAAACTTGTACCTTGTTATCCTTGACGCTAAAACCATTTTCGGTTGTAAACTTTTGGTGCATGTCCATCTTTCTGAATTTGTTTCACTGAAAATGCCCAAGACTCCATACTTTTCACCTTTTGTAGTGTTTGATTGCATAAATTTCAATTCCCAAGGTACAACTTGCTTTAAGAGCAATTTGCACTATTTTCCATCACATCCAGAAACCATCTGGAGGTAAGGTGAATTTAATAGGTTAACATGATAAAGTATTGAATTCCTTGGGGAAAAAAACCTTAGCTAAAACAAGTTATAGCATGAAAACGAATACTTGGAAATTTCATGCAATCAAATACCAACAAAGATGAACAAAGTGGAACTTTGGGCTTTTCCCAAAGAAAAGAAGTGCAGTGGAACACACTCTTAGAGCTTTCAAAATAAGTCTAGAATGCTTTGGTAGTGCTTGTAGGTGGCAAGTCAATTTGTATGTAACAATTCTTGGGCATAGAGTTAACCGCCTGAAAATTTCAAAAATAATTGATGAGTATAGAATGTTTATTTCATAAGTAACACTATTTTCAAACATCTGATTTCATGTGTCAATTTTCCATTTGTCCTGGTTGAGAACTTTTCACACATATAAGATTAAGGAAAGCTTAATTTACTTAAAAGGTGAAGCATGATAGCCTATCTTAAATGGAATCTAAAGCTCAATTCTAACAAATAAAAAGGAATGATGCTCAAACGAAAGAGATGATTGTACATTACCACCCCCCACAAACTTTCAGGAACATCGTCAGGCTGCCAAATCAGAACAAAGTACATTATTCTTCTTCGACCACTTTTCATACATTTGATTGAAGGGCGTCCACCATGATTACAAAATGACCTGTTTGTTGTTCAAGTGGCAATAATTTGACTAAACAAGAAAATTAACAGCAATAACAAGCTATGTCTATATGTTCTACCCTGAGTTTTTATATTGTTACAGCTCATCTCATGGACCCAATAGGACCATCAAAATTGGAAGAAATGTATGCAATTGCTTCAGCTTTAACGAAATACCGTAGTTGATCCAATTACTGTTTTTCCCACAAAGACTGCACAATATTTCACAACAAAGATGAGAGAGAGAAAATAATTACTGTTTTGCTAGGACTGGATTTATTGCTTTCTGGATCATTTACTTCTTCATTCTCGTCCTCCTGTAACAAGAATAAGGAGCCATGTGAAGCAAACTAGTTAGGTCAAACTTATTAGTGCATTGAACAAACCATGGCGTACTTTGCTGGTCCTATCAGATTGCCATTTGCCATTAATATGGAAAGAGGATCAAGTTAATCCCTTAATGCATATTGGCACATTACAGTCATTTTGGCAAATGAGAGCTTGCAGTCCAGGCCATCTAAAACTTGTAGCCCATTATCCTTGATGCTACAAACATTAAGAGTGTGCCGCATAAATGGATTGCACCTACATTCTACAGAAAAACTCCATAAATTTCCCTTTTGTGGTACTTGATTGCCTAAACTTCCCAGGGTACAACTTGTTTTGGGGCAATTTTTTTCTCATTTCCAACAAATCCAAACACCATCTCTCTCCCAAGTTTTTGAATGGTTAACATGAAAAAAAATGGATTCCTTGGATGAATTTAATGGAAACAAGAAAAATACATACGCTAAAACAAGTTATAGCATGAACATGATTTCTTGGAAAATTAAAGCTATCAAACACCCATAAAGATGGACAATGTAGTACTTTGGGCTTCTCCCAAGGAAAAGAAGTGTAATGGGAAACTAAAGAAGTATAGAATGCTTTGGTAGTGTTTGCAGGCATAGAGTTAACTGCCATTAAAGTTCGATAATGATTGATGAGTTAACAATAAAAAAAAATTATTGAATTCATAAGTAACACTACATGCAAATTTCCGTCCTGCAAGGGGAAAGAGAGAAGGGGAGGGTGTAACACCAGATTTCGAATAGTCTAGTCCCATTTTAATGGGACATTTGTCCTGGTTGAGAACTTTTCACATATATAAAGGCAAGATTAATTTACTTAAAGGTGCGAGGCATAAGAGGCAAAGCAAGATAACTAGTTACTAACTCTGAATTAGACTATATTTCTTAAATGCTAATCTTCTGAAGCAAATTAAGATAACTAGTGAAGCAATTAGTCTTGATATAAATTAATAAAGGGAAGACTAGCTAGATATGGGTTCCATTTTTCATCCTTACCAGAGATGCTCTCGAAACAAAGACTGAATCCCAGTTGCATATACAATTTTATGTCTATGATTGCGCAACAACACCAAACGTAATGTAATACCAAGAAGTGTTGAATTAGAGTCTGAACTAAAGCCAATCAGAAAGGCCTAAAACCCAAATTCTGTGGAAGAACACTATTTTGTCTAGAAGCAATTAAGAACCCTAAATTATCAACAGATTTTCCCTAAACAAAACCCTAACTGTGAATTTCCAAGCAAGAAATGAAAACCTAATTAATGCCCCTATTCTTCAACAACAAAAGTGACACCCAAGAAAGCATAATGCAACTAAATTATCAACTAATATATTCATTCATCGATGACTACAAATATTTCACGTTAAATCAAATCAATCGAAAAAAAAAAATGGAGAAATTACTTCTTCCCCTTTGCCCAGAAATCGAAATCTATCCATCGCAATATATATATACAGAGAAAGAATTGTTCATAAGAATTGTTCATAAATTCCAAGTAGATATAGAAGTGAATTACTACTTACTTCCTTTATTACTTCCAGTCTTGTTCTTCTTGAAGAAGCAGAAGAAGAAGAAGAGCTTCGAATCATACTCATCGCCAATTCCAAACAAGTCGGAGCGAGAAAGCGAGAGAGAGAGAGAGGGGGGGAGGGAGGGAGGGAGAATAATTTCAAACACGAATTTTGCGCGGGGCTAAATGAACGCACATCCCTACTTGATTATATATATAGAGAAAATAAGCAAATGAACAAGCACATAACTACTAAATATATGCGTCGAGTTAGTATATTATTTTTTTTAAACATTTGTATATATGATTAAAGTAAAACTAAGTAAAAACACATATACAAGAAAAAAAAAACAAAATTTTGTTTTTGTTTTTGTTTTTATTTTTATTTTTATTTTGAGAAATAAAATTGATAAGTTTTGTCGTGTTAGTTGTTTTAATTTGAGAGTTCTTAATTCTCCCAAGTTGTCTAAATTAGTTTTTGTACATTTCAATTAATCTATGCTTGCACAGAATATCAATAACTCATACAAGGAATTTTGTACTATATTGCTATAAATTAAATTATGTCTTATTTGCTCAATATTACTTTAAAATATTTTTCATATTTATTTATGATCAAGAATTATTATATTGTGCATAATATTGCGCACTCCTAAAATGATACAATTTCACATGCCGATTAAAATTGTATTAGTTTTTCGTAAAACATATAGGATTTTCTTTTCTTTTCATTTCTACAATTACACTTATGATAATCATCTTGAAAACCCTTATTGTATTTGTAACAAAAAAAAATGGATTTGATGTGATCCAAAAAAAAATTAGGTGCAAATCCGCAAGCAATTAAAGATGTAAATTTGAGTACAACTTTATTTTTGCACTGTATAAAATTAAGTTCTACCCAAAACTCAGTGAGGTTGCCAGAGTTCCGGTGGTGACAGAAATAATTAGTGAGGTTTAGCAACCACTAATAATAACAAATTAATAAAATATTGTAGTAAAGGTATAATTGTCCATTTTAAAAGGTAGTTATATCCTTTAAATGAACAAAGATTGAAAATTATTTTTATGGTGAAAATAAATCGGGAAAAAAGTTCTTTATCTAGTTAAAAAAAAGAAGAAGAAGGTGTCATTAGTTACTTAAAACCCATTTTATTTTTAATTTTATTCCTTTATATATTTTAATTGGAAAAAAGAAAAGAGGCAATTAGGTATAAGGGCTTATTATAATAATAATATAATTATAAAGGACATTTAAAAATTAGCTATGTAAATTAAGGACACTATACAAAAAAGACACTAATACCCCTTCCTTATAATATCGTCTCATTATAACACCAACAGCAACCAGAAGGTGCTAAATGCATTTAGCACCCCCTGTACAGCAACCAAATGGTGCTAAATGCATTTAGCACTACAACCAAAAAGTACCAGAAGGTGCTAAATACATTTAGCACCCTCTGGACAGCAACCAGAAGGTGCTAAATGCGTTTAGCACCCCCTGGACAGCAACCAGAGGGTGCTAAATGCATTTAGCACCACAACCACAAGGTGCTAAATGCATTTAGCACCCGCTGGACAGCAATCAGAGGGTGCTAAATGCATTTAGCACCAGCTGGACAGCAACCAGAGGGTGCTAAATGCATTTAGCACCCCCTGGACAGCAACTAGAGGGTGCTAAATGCATTTAGCACCACAACCACAAGGTGCTAAATGCATTTAGCGCCACAACCAAAAGGTACTAAATGCATTTAGTACCCTCTAGAGAGCAACCAGAAGGTGCTAAATGCATTTAGCACCCTCTGGACAGCAACCAGAAGGTGCTAAATACAATAAGCACCACAACCAGAAGGTGCTAAATGTATTTAGCACCATCTGGACAGTAACCAAAGGGTGCTACATGCATTTAGTACCATCTAGACAACAACCAGAAGGTGCTAAATGCATTTAGCACCTTCTGAACAACAATCATAAGATAACATCACTTGAACAATAAATCAAAAGGTGCTAAAATAATTTTAGAACCATTACAAAATAGAGAACAACAAAATTGATGAGATCAACATCCACTCAATTTATTTATATGTATATAGATATGGATCGACATAGGGTTCGTAAAAAAATAATAAAAAAAGAGTTACAATCATATTTTTTTTCAAATCCCGCTGGGCTGTCAAAATTGATCGATTTCGATAGCAAAACGACTTCTGATCATCTTAATTTTTCGCGCAATAATAGTAACTTTGTCTTCCGAACAACATATCCAAAAATTAGCCAAATCCAACGGTTTGATCAAAAGTTATATATGTTTTACTATTGTAGATCTAGAAAAAAAGAAGAAGAAGAAGAAGAAGAAGAAGAAGAAGAAGAAGAAGAAGAAGAAGATGATGATGATGATGATGATGATGATGATGATGATGATGAGAACGATGATCCTCTTGGAGATACGACCGGAGAGTAAGGTGGTGGTGGTGGTGGTGGTGGGGGTGAGACAACTTCTCTTTTCTCTTATTTTTTGTTTTCTCTCTCTAAACTATGTGTATGTAAGAGAGAATAATATGTTTTTTGTATAATTAGAATAAATGATATAGTAAGGTAGTTTTGTCCATCAACATTTATCATTTTCCTTAAAATAAATTAATATTATGAAAAGTGTCCTTATTGAAAAACCAAATTATGAAATTAGTACTACTTCTCTTTATTAAACATGAATCCGTCCTTAGAGTTACAACACATTACGGAGCGAGACCTTATAACCCATTATCTCAAAAGAAAATATCCGTTGGTGTTTGACTCACGATGACAAAGGGTTAGAAATAATTGGATTAAAATTCTGAACTTAGTCATTCTACCAGACTGTGAGAACTGAGAATTGTACCACTTTTTTAGATTCCCACAATTTGTAAGAATTATGGATCTTACATCACTTTTCAAAAAGAACAGATCAAAATTCTAAGTTACCTTAATATCTTATAAAAATAATACAGCATATATAACTAGAATTACAAACACATGCAAAATACACATGTGTGACTCACGTATAATTAAGTATGTTAAAACAAAGGAAATTAAAATACCAAAATGTTATAAGATGGCTCTATAGCAAAAAATAATTTAAATGTGCTACAATACGTTGGCCGGGTTTAATCTTCATATAATTTAATCAACATTGGATTCTCTTATAGAAAACTGAAAATGCTGGATTAGTTCTTTATTTTGGAAATTAGTTTGAGTCCTTTTGATAACGAAGTTGAAAAATACCTACAAGAAATACAATTACTTTTATTAAAAATTTAGAAGATGAGATCAATAATTTAATGATATATATATATATATATATTAAAAGTGAATTTCTATACTGACCGAGTTTTTAGTTGCAAAAAATCGTCGCAAAAAGTTCAGTCTGTACTTATTTTTTTGTATATATTAATATGCTATATATGTACTTACTTTTCATAATAGAACAATCATCTGTTTAGTGTTCTCTGTCACACTAACTAGTAGTAGTATTGGATCATCCTCTCTAAATAGCAAGAAATTGTTACAGACAAAATGAGAGTACAAACCCTAGCTTCCCCATGTGTTAATTAGGTACTCTATAATTTCTTAACAAAGTAGTAGTAAATTTTTAATAAAATAAACAAAAAGGAAAAAAATCTCTATAGGATCATCTAGAGCCTACCGCATTTGTTTATCTACATTAATACTAATTAAACCAAAATGTATTGCAAATGGTTATGACACCAAAACTTACAATTCCAATATTGTTGTCCATATAAACCACTCCATTTATATACCCTCCTTAAAATAAGCCATGACTTACATTACATGCCTTGACCCTAGATTAAGATAGCGCACCCATAAACATCCTAACTTAATTAAACTCCTAGTTAACCCAAAAAAAATAAAAAAAAATATTTCTTGCTAAAATTGAGAGCCTGAGTTTAATTTGCGTTTTTCTATTGCTTTTTATCTGTCAGGGAAAAGCTAAAATACTACACAAAGTGACTATTCCTTTACTTTTTACCTTTCTCTATTCACAATGTGGAATCTCTGGTTGTACCTAGTTGATTCAATTTAATTATGTAGAATTTTTTCTAAATAGTAGTTTGAGTATATATAGATAATTTTATGCATTTAATTACTTCATTATTAATACATTATACATGAGGCTCAATATTATCCTAAGCATTTTTCCTCTTTTCCTTTTTTTTTATTTATGATATATATATATAGTTTTATTTTTCTCTCATTTAAATAAATTCATAAATTTAGCTTATTGTTGGGTTGTTTACTTGTTTTGTGGAGAGTGCAATAGTATAGCCCGTGTGATCCTTTCTTGTTCTCTTAAGCTAATGTGGAGAAGGTTATATATATGAAAGGGGGTGATAAAACCCTTTTTAACCTAATTTTGGAGAAAGATAGTTGACCCTCTCTAGAGTTGTTTTCAGGTCCGCGGACAGTAACTTTGTTTTAGTGAAACCTTTCTTTTTTTAGGTTGGAAATTGGTTTGTTTCCAAGAAAGGTTGTTTTTCTTGAGATTGTATGCTTCTAGCCTTAACTAGAAAGAACATTGGTGTACTCATTGTTTGGTGATAGTGGAGATTTAGTTAAACTACAAACTCGTGATTTTTACTTCCTTAACTTGGTAGGTGTTCCACATATAAGTTGGTGTGTCGCTTGTGTGTGCGCTAGGTGTGTCTCTTGTGCACACTAGTGTTACCTGATAGAGTAAATTACTCATTTTGTGCTCAATTATATCCAAATTGTTTCATTGGTCTAATCCATTTCAATTTTCTTTTCTTAAACAACGAGATTCAAACCTATACATCTACAACTTGAAGGGCTGTGTATGGGTTGGTTTGGTTTAATTCTAAAGGGATGTCAAAATGGCAATTTGAATAAGGAGAGTTTAGAGTAGGCATAATTTTTTTTTGTACCGAATTGGGTTTATATATTAAGAAAAAATTATCTGTTTCGCCCGACAAACCCTGGATATAATATCTTTTCCCTTAAACATGCTTATAAAACCATCAAACAAATTATAATTTGACAAGGCAATTGGTCAATGTGTGGCAGGGCAAGTTGGGGTCCTAATAAACTAAGTAAACTGGGCTATTTAGATCTTTAATACAAAACCCATTAAGGGTCTGTTCTAGTTCGGCAAAATCTGTTTTAAACTTAATCCGTTTTCATCCCTAATTTCATGACCAAGAACGTGCAATCGTTTTGTACTTTTTTAATTTCAAATATAGAACCAACCCAATCCTACATTAGACTAACCCCAACCCTATGTCAACTTTGTTTCTCTTCCCAAAATAGAATATACTGTCACATCAAAACTTCCTGTTTTTCTACCTGTGAAAACCTGGACCTCCGACCCGTCCTCCGCTCGGTTTATTTTGTTTTGAAAAAAAAATTTGTTTTGTAGAGTCGCCAGTTTGTTTTACAAGAAAACAAACAAAAGATCATACGAAAGATAATTTGAAAACAAACTATCTTTCATACGTTTGAAACCAGAGATTGATTGAAAACTTGTTTTGCTAGGGTTCGGGAACTACGTTACGAATTGGGAAGGTGTTAGGCACCCAATTCGCCCTTTCGCTCTCTTAATGGATCATGTATTTAATTCCTATTTTAGATATCTTGTAAGTAGTTTGAATTGTTTTCAGAATAGTCCTTTCTGGATGAATTCAATTTTAAAACAACATTTTGAAATCAGACTCGAGCTTTGCAAGCGCCTACGTATTCATTTGTAGAATAAAATCACAGTCTCGTAGTTCCGTTCATTTGGAAACTGTTTTTGTATTTTTTGTTTTGTTTTGAAAACGTGTCAAAACGGATTTTAGTTTTCTTGTAAAATTTAGAGAGGACTTATTTTGAAAGCAGTGAACTTCTTTGCAAATTATCTAACTTTCTGTATTAAAACTCGTATTGAAATGCAGTATTGAAACACAGGAGAATTGCAGAGAGATGTACCTGATACACTTGAAGAATAATGGGGATCGCGTGTTTGCTCCGTTCTCTCTCTTGAACTTTCTTCTTCCAAGACTTTCTCTCTCTAAAACTTTCTCTTTCTAAGACTTTTCTCTCTAAAACTTTCTCTCTCTCTAGACTTTCTCTCTCTAGAAATTCTCTAAAAAGACTTTCTAATAATTTTGGCAGCGTTTCTCCTTACTAAAAACACTATTGAGTGTTGATGCTCCCAAATGAGAGTCCAAGGTTCCTATTTATAGCGAAATTTCCGCCAAAATGCTCCGAAAGAGGCTAGTCACAGGGGGTGTGGCTGGGACTTGCGGTTGGGGGGACCAGCCGTACGGTTGGCAGGCAACCGTGCAATTGGGAGGCTGCGGTTAGGGGGCTATCCGTAAGGCTAGCGAGTAGCCATGCGGTTGGGGGGCTGCGGTTGGCATTTCAAAAATGCCTCGAAACACCTAAAAAATCTCAATATTTCCTAGTAAGCGAAGTGGCAACAATGGTCGTATCAAACTCCCGGCGGATCCAAAGTCAGAGTCTTTCCTAACAGTCTTCTATATGCATGATGACTCAAGACCTAATGTGAAATGCATGTTTTATGAGAAAACCAATGTTCACACGAGAGTCGTGGATTGGGGTGTTCACACTACCTATAGCATATATAAGTACATATAATTTTCTAGTACTAATATTCTTAAACATTATAATTAAGTATATTAGGTTATAACATATACCGTAAGCAATAGATATTAACTATTTAAAAAGTATCTTAAATTTCAGTCACAAAATTCCTTATCCTTTACACATGTAAAATTCAAAAGTCTTATATATATATATATAGATTGTAAAATATATTTATAAAATTAAAGATAAAATATTTAAAAAATATATTGAAAAGACAATGGAAGATCAATGAAAACATGTCTATCTTTCAGAAACACAATTCTTCAACAACAAAATGACAACCAAAGCAGCAGCCATGACAAATATAAACAATTAAGAAAAGAGGTAGGAAATAAAATTTGAAAAGCATACATCAAAAAATTGTCATGATACTGAAAATTTTCCTTCAATCGTTGCATACATCTTTATTAAAGTAATCCCAACTTTTCAAACTACATTTAATTGCTGTCCAAAAACACTAAATTGATTTTACTAAATAAATTTATTATTAATCGACATTGCTGTCTAACTCAAATTATCCATAGACAAACTTATAAGCTAGATCCAATCTTTCACAAAGAAAATGATTAACTATCTCCAATCTTCCTACGCAAGTCTCAGTCTCAGTGTATCTTCAGTTGCCCAATTTCCAATGAGTCAAGTCAATACAAACATATAAGCATACAAAAGTGTTTGGATTGTAACTGCTAAGAGAATTGGTTTGTACTGCTTAGTTTATGTGATTGTAATTACAACAAGGATTTAATTTTGGGATTGTAATTATATTAATTGTAGGTATCTATTAGATATTTTTTGGGAAATTCTTTTCTTTTTTCACCTTTTTTTTAATTAAACTTGTCACGGTCCAAAATCGTGACAATTTCTGACAATTAAACTTGGCTCAAATGTAGACCAAAACAACAAAGAGTGCCTAGTGCCCACCTTATGCCAGTTTTAGACTGTGATAATTGGATGAGGCAAGGCTCTTATTATGTCAGTTCCAAATAGTCACAATCATCCAAAATAGTGTCGATTTCTAATCGAGACAAACGTTTAGATTGTCTCTATTTAAAACCATGACATATTGACCCATCATCGTGCACCAGATCCCTTATAGAACCGTGACAATTGATTGTTGTAACGGTTGCTAGCCGACATAATATTTGTTGTCACCGCGCTAATTTTCATGGTCCTAAACTTTGACAAGCCATGTTTGTCACGGTTTTGAACCATGACTATCTGAGTATTTTGGTATAGTGACTCAACTCTTCTCTAAAGACATGCTTTTACTCTAAACTTGCATTTCTAAATCCCATATGAGATTAATCTAACTTAACCTGCATCAATGCTACCTTCGAGTTCTTAAGACTTGCTTTCGTTCTTGACATGCATCGCCGCCATCACTGTCCCTTAAGATTACCTTTCGGTCCATTCTAACTTATTGATTAGACAAAGTGGAACTTTGGGCTTTTCCTAAGGAAAATAAGTGAAATGGGAAACACTCTTAAAGCTTTCGAAAGAAGTATAGAATGCTTTGGTATAGTGTTTGCAGGCATAGATTTAACTGCCAGTAAAGTCAATAATAATTGATGAGTTAACAATATAAAAAAATAAAGCAAAAATAAATAAAAAATTATTTAATTCATAAGCAACACTACATGCAAATTTCCAGCCTGTAAGGGGAAAGAGAGAGGGGGAGGGTATAACATTAGATTTCAAATAGTGTAGTCCCATTTTAATGAGACATTTGTCCTGGTTGACAACTTTTCACAAATATAAAGACAAGATTAATTTACTTAAAGGTGCGAGGAATAAGAGGCAAATCAAGATAACTTGTTAATAACTCTTAATTCTTAAATGCTAATCTTCTGAAGCAAATTAAGATAACTAGTGTTGCAATTACTCTTGATATAAATTAATAAAGCGAAAACTAGATATGAGTTCCATTTTTCATTTTTACTAGAGATGCTCTCGAAACAAAGACTGAATTTCAGTTTCATATACAATTGCAAGTCTATGATTGCGCAAGAACACCAAACGTAATGCAATACCAAAAAGTGTTGAATTGGAGTCGAATAATCTCTGTTTACATAGAGTATCAACAACTAACTACAAGAAATTTTGTAGGTTTTACATAAGGCAAACCATAGCTACTAATGTCTGCAAATGCTTTTCAATTTGGGCTGGTCTTAGAGAGGCACTTTTAGTTATTCATGAAAATGCTAGATGGATTATTGGAGATGGCAAATTAGTTAACATATGGAATGAAAATTGGCTTGAAGGTGGAAAAATCTCAGTTTGTGATACTCTTTTAAGGCACAAAAGCACAGTCTCTAGCTTTATTGTTGATGGTAAATGGAAAATAAATGCCTGGTTCTCTCACATTTACCCTCATCTCTCTCTCCCATACAGCAATTAAGCCTTTCTGTCAATCCTAAACCTGACTGCCTCATTTGGCCCCTTTCTTCTTGTTATAGATTGTAAATATATTATGAATAAATATATTATGATGTTAGACTTTTGTATTAGGGTTTAGACTTTGGTGTTAGGAAGTTATTATGATGTTAGACTTATGATGTTAGACTTTTGTATTAGGGTTTAGACTTTTGTGTTAAGAAGTTATTATAATGTTAGACTTTTGTGTTAGGGTTTTGGACTTTAGAGATTGAACTTTGTATATATATATGTATGTAATCTGCCTGCAATATACACAATAAACATTTGTCTCCCCTTCTAAACTGTTACATGGTATCAGAGCCATACTAGAGTTAGGGTTTCTGATACACAAAGATTGGTTCTAGTCTGCCAGGAAGGCAAACTAGGGTTCTGCCATAGTGTTCACGAATCAACACTAGCCATTTGTCATCACACCAACCTAGGAAGAAACCTTACTCGCCGACGACCCTCTCCACAAAATCCGGTGACTGTACGACCAGCGCGTGAGGCTCACGCGCCGCTAGAAGGTTAGCGTCCAGATCCACTCGCCGGCGCGTGAAGGCGCGTCTGGCCTCCGTTCATCCTCCGGCGACACTCGTCAAGCTCGTCTCAGTGAATACATCATGTATATGTGTCTGGTTTGGTTCAGTTAGCCTCTATTTGATATAGATCTGAGTTTAGTTTGGTTTGGCCTTTCGTCCTTAATACAGACCTGAGATTTGTGTGGCTTGATTTCTACTTCCGGCGTGTACAACACATTCTAGTATCATTTTGTTTCTAATTTGCCATTGCTCATTGCCTCATTTCTAGTTTATACGCTATTTTGAGACATACTTTGTTTGTCCTCGTTATAAAATTATTTAAGTATGTTAGAGCAAAAAGCAGCAGTTATTTCTGATGTGGTTTCTGTAATGTCAAAAATCACTGAACATAAACTTAATGGCTCAAATTATCTTGCTTAGAGTAAAACCATTCGAATTTACTTGCGCAGTATCGATAAGGATGATCACATGACTAAGGATCCATCTTCAGATGAGTCGAGACAGACATGGTTAAGGGAGGATGCCCGGTTATTTTTACAAATTCGAAATTCGATTGACAATAATGTGATTAGTTTAATTAACCATTGTGAATTGGTCAAAGAGTTAATGGATTATCTGGATTTTTTATATTCTGGAAAAGGGAATATTTCTCGTATTTATGATGTGTGCAAGGCCTTTTACCGTGCAGAGTCTATTATAAGCTACTTTATGGACTTTAAGCAAATGTATGAAGAACTTAATATGCTATTGCCATATAGCCCTGATGTTAAAATTCAGCAAAGCCAGAGAGAACAGATGGCTATCATGAGTTTCTTAGCTGGTCTTCCGGCTGAATTTGACACTGCTAAGAATCAAATTCTTTTTAGCCCTGAGATCTCTTCCTTACAGGAAGTATATAGTAGAGTTCTTCGCATTGAAGGGGCTTCACTAGTTCAGAATCCACCTGTCCTATTCAATTGTGCTCTGGTTAGTAAAAATAATGAGTTTAAACTTGGGCAATCACATTATCGGGTGGGCAATCACAGAGGAGGATCAATCAGTAATAGTTTTGATGCTCATGCACATAATTCAGGAGGAAATATGGCTAGGGAACAAGGCTCCGGAAGGATCGTATGTCATTACTGTCATATTCCGGGACACCTGAAGCGGGATTGTAAGAAGTTTCGATACAGGACTCAGAGAGCTCACTCGGCTCACATTGCATCTACCAATGAGATCGCAGAAAAATCAATTCTTATCCCTGCAGATGAGTATGCCAAGTACCAAGAATCTCTGAAGATGCCAGTTACCTCTGTCACTGCAATTGCCGATTCAGGTAAACCAAATACATGCCTTGTTTCCTCATCGTCCAAATGGGTCATTGATTTCGGTGCCACAGACCATATGACAGGTAATTCTAGTCTCTTTTCTACCTTTCAGTCCCATATATCCCGTTCCAGTGTTACTTTAGCAGATGGAACATCATCTTCCGTTCTAGGGTCTGGAAAAATAACACCAACCCCTTTGCTTCCCTTATCATCGTCCTACACCTACCTCAATTGTCCTTTAACCTGATTTCTGTAAGCCAGCTTACTCGTACTCTTAATTGTTGCATCTCATTCTTTCCTGATTATTGCTTGTTTCAGGATCTTATGATGAAGAAGATTATTGGTAAAGGAAATGAATCGGGAGGCCTTTACATCCTGGACACACCTATACCTAAATCCGTTGCATGCTCGGGTGTCACATCAGCTTTCAAGGCTCATTGTAGATTAGGCCACCCTTCTCTTCCTCTGCTGAAGGAGTTGTATCCGCAGTTTAGCAAGATTTCCTCATTAGATTGTGAGTCATGTCAGTTTGCCAAACATCATCGTAGTAGTCTTAGTCCAAGAGTCAATAAAAGGGCAAGTGCTCCGTTTAAATTAGTTCATTCTGATGTTTGGGGTCCATGTCCTATTATGTCTAAAACTGGGTTCAAGTATTTTGTTACTTTTGTTGATGATTATTCGCGTACCACTTGGTTATATTTAATGAAAAGTTGTTCTGAATTATTTTCTCATTTTTGTGCATTTTGTGCTGAGATTAAAACTCAGTTTGCTACTCCTGTCCATACATTACGTAATGACAATGCCAAAGAATATTTATCTTCATCTTTTCAGACTTACATTATTCAAAATGGTATCCTTCATCAAACGTCTTGTGTTGATACTCCATCCCAAAATAGAGCGGCAGAAAGAAAGAATAGACATCTTCTTGAAACTGCAAAAGCCCTATTATTTCAAATGAATGTTCCAAAACCATTTTGGGCTGATGCGGTTTCAACAGCATGCTTTCTAATTAATCGAATGCCTTCGTCTGTTCTTCATGGTAAAACTCCTTATAGTGTTCTTTTTTCAATAAAATCGTTGTTTCCTATAGAACCCAGAATATTTGGTAGTACTTGCTTTGTTCGGGATGTCCGTCCACATGTTACTAAGTTAGACCCCAAGTGTTTGAAGTGTGTTTTTCTTGGGTATTCTCGCCTTCAGAAAGGATACCGATGTTATTGTCCAAGTCTGAACAAGTACCTTGTCTCGGCTGATGTCACATTCATGAAAGAAACACCATATTTTTCGTCCTCCACTTCCGAGAGTAAGGGGGATGATGATGATTTGTTAGTATATACTGTCACGTTACCTGAACCCGTTGCTGAACCAGTGCCAGTCAAACCCCCCATTCATCAGGTATATTCCAGACGGCGACCTCCTGATCCATGTCCTGCACCGGCTTCCTCTTCATTAGATTCAGTGACGAGTGATGATCATTCCATTGCTTTACGTAAAGGTAAACGTCAATGTACTTATCATGTTTCTTCTTATGTCACTTATGATCACCTGTCACCTTCATCTTGTTCATTCATTGCATCCCTTAATTCTATATCCGCTCCTAAAACTGTTTACGAGGCAATTTCCCATTCCGAATGGCGTAATGCAATGATAGAGGAAATGGATGCTTTAGATACAAATGGTATATGGGACTTGGTCACTTTGCCTGCAGGAAAACAGGCTATTGGATGCAAATGGGTGTTTACAGTCAAGATCAATCCTCATGGATCTGTCGCTCTTTTAAAAGCCCGCCTTGTTGCTAAGGGTTATTCTCAGATGTATGGAGTAGATTACTCTGATACTTTTTCTCCTGTTGCTAAATTAACATATGTTAGGTTGTTTATATCTTTGGCAGCTACTCATCATTGGTCTCTCCATCAGCTAGATATAAAGAATGCTTTTCTTCATGGTGATCTAGTGGAGGAGGTATACATGGAGCAACCGCCAGGATTTGTTGCTCAGGGGGAGTATGGGAAAGTCTGCCGTCTACGTAAATCGTTGTATGGCTTGAAACAGAGTCCTCATGCTTGGTTTGGAAAATTTAGTCAGGCTATTGAGACGTTTGGCATGGTGAAAAGTAAGTCTGACCACTCTGTGTTTTACAAACAATCTGAAGCAGTCATCATTTTATTGGTAGTGTACGTAGATGATATTGTTATTATTGGAAGTGATACTAAGGGAATATCTTCGCTTAAGTCTTTTCTTCATGCTCAGTTTCATACAAAGGACTTTGGGACATTAAAGTACTTTTTGGGTGTCGAAGTCACAAGGAGTAAAAAGGGTATCTTTTTATCTCAAAGGAAATATGTTCTTAACTTATTAGCTGAGACAGGGAAGTTGGGGGCAAAGCCGTGTAGTACTCCGATGATTCCCAATGTACAGTTGATAAAAGATGGTGAACCATTTGAGGATCCTGAGAAATATAGAAGATTGGTGGGAAAGTTGATCTATCTTACAGTAACTCGCCCGGATATTGCGTATTCTGTCAGTGTGGTGAGCTAGTTTATGTCATCCCTAATAGTTCATCATTGGGCAGCGTTAGAACAAATTTTATGTTACTTGAATGGAGCACATGGACGTGATATCTTATACACTGATCATGAATACAGTCATATTGAATGCTTTTCAGATGCTGATTGGGCAGGTTCCAAGATGGATAAAAAGTCCACATCATGCTATTGTGTCTTTGTTGGAGGAAATTTGATCTCATGGAAAAGTAAGAAGCAAAGTGTTGTGTCACGATCCAGTGCAGAATCAGAATATAGGGCTATGGCTCAGTCCGTGTTTGAAATAATGTGGATAAGTCAGCTCTTAACTGAAATAGGGATTAAGACTTCAGTACCGCAAAATTGTGGTGTGATAACCAAGCTGCCATACATATTGCGTCTAATCCCGTGTTCCATGAATGAACAAAACATATTGAAATTGATTGTCATTTTGTCCGCGAGAAGATACAGCAAGGACTAATCTTCACAGAGTATCTGAAGACTGGAGAGCAATTAGGTGATCTTTTCGCGAAAGCCTTAAATGGGGTTCGGATTGATTATCTCTATAACAAGCTAGGCATGATCAATATCTATGCTCCAGCTTGAGGGGGAGTGTTATAGATTGTAAATATATTATGAATAAATATATTATGATGTTAGACTTTTGTATTAGGGTTTAAAATTTGGTGTTAGGAAGTTATTATGATGTTAGACTTATGATGTTAGACTTTTGTGTTAGGGTTTAGACTTTTGTGTTAGGAAGTTATTATGATGTTAGACTTTTGTGTTAAGGTTTTGGACTTTAAAGATTGAACTTTGTATATATATATATATATATATGTATGTAATCTGCCTGCAATATACACAATAAACATTTTTCTCTCCTTCTAAACTGTTACACTTCTAAATGAGAACTCTCTATGAAACAAGCTTACCAATTTCTCAATCCTTCCAACAAAGTGCACTGGGCAAATTTACTTTGGAAAGGATTCATTCCCCCAAGAGTCTCAATTACCTGCTGGAAAATTTTCCACAAAAAGTTTCCTACACATGACAGCCTTCAAAAAAGAGGGATGGTTCTTGCTTCTAGGTGTGAGGTTTACAAAACCAATGCTGATACCATTCAGCCTGTTTTTGTTAAATGTCCTTTTGCTAACCTCTTATGGAGATGGCTTAGTTACATGTTCAACATCAATATCCCCAACCAGGTCTCTCCCATGGAAATAAGGAATTTTGTGAGCAGTCAGAACCTAAGCACCCAATTGTTCAATTTATGGATTGGTACCTGTCTTGTGTGCTTTCATGTCCTATGGGATACTAGAAATAAAGCAATCTTTGAGGGGAAAAAACCCTACATCTCTAGAACTATACATCACATGAAATGATGTATCAAAGAGATTGCTTTAATGGCTCCTGGACACATGAACAATTCAGTGGATGATCTCTCTACTCTGAATAGAATTGGAGTGAAAGGCAAAGTCAACAGCAGTCCCAAAACATTGAAGTTATATGGTACCCTCCTCACTTTCAATGGACCAAAGTCAACACTGATGGTATGGCACTTGGGACACCTGGCAGAGCAGCCATTGGAGGAATTTTTAGGAACTACAGAGGCTTTTCTAAAGGGGCATTTTGCAAATTTGTTGGTATACTCAAAGCATTTTATACTGAGCTTCTGGCCTTCATTAATGTTATTGACATAGCTTAGGAGAATGGGTGGCACAAGATTTGGGTTGAAATGGATTCGTTGGCTGTGGTGACATGTGTGAAAAGCAAAACCTTTACTCATCCATGGTTTGCTTTTACTCTATGGCAGAACTGTAAGAGAAAAATGGATAGAATGCACACTCATATATCTCATATATTCAGAGAAGGAAACTAGGTAGGTGACAAGTTATTAAAAATGGGTCTACATTACAATGATCTTCATTGGTGGCACTCATATTCGCAGCAAATCTCTAGTTTATTAGAGAATGACTATTGCTTAATGCCCAACTACAGGTTCAAATAGAAGTGGGGGAATGCTCTGCATCCCTTCTACTGCTAGACTCAAGCCGAGACCATGGAAGCTCAGATTTTGGAAGGTGGAAACCTGTCAGACATTTCATCAAACAGGGGGTGTACAACCTTTTTTCCTCCCCACCTTCATTTATCTTCATAGCCCCGACATTAAGAAAGGTTGCAAGAAGATGCATGGTAAAGTATTTTCAAACTACAACATTCAAAACAATGAGAAGAACCTAAAAAATATGCATTCTCACTTGGAGAAGTGTAGTATGGCCAAAGATGGGTGGCACTCGACTGTAGCGGTGCCGCGTGATTCCTTTGAGTGCAATGTGGTGACTGAGAATTCGTGGAAGCAAAATTGGATTGCCCAGGACACTCACCTGTTAGAGTGTGGAAAGTACTTCCTCAGCCCCACCCGAAGACAAAGCATAAGTTTTTGTGGGGCTTCGGCATATCTGTGTCCAAAAATTGTTATATTGTGCATAATATTGCACACTCCTAAAATGTACACTAGGAGTTAGTAATATTATATTATTAACCAACCAAACACAGTCTTAATAAGGGATAAGAATCAACTACTTTTCATAGTCAATAAGGCTACGTTTGACGCATAGTATAAAAGTGCGGGATAGAATAATTTTATCATATCCCATGTTTGGTGTTTGTCCAGATTGAATATCTGAACGAATTATTTATTCCACTTAACTTTCTTATCCCACCGAAAGAGGAATTAACAAATCCCACCTAAAAGGTAGGATTGTTTTACCTTATCCGGATGGAATTAAATAATCCTATCCGTCTCTCTAATCCGGCAAGTCAAACACACCCTAAGAGTTTAAATTTTGTTGCATGCATCTCTTCTATTAAAAGGGAAAATACATTAATTAAAATAGTATTAAGAAATGTGACACAATTTCACATGCCAATTAAAATGGTATTAGTTTTTCATAAAACATATTGGATTTTATTTTCCTCCCATTTCTACAATTACATTTACGTTAATAGTCTTGAAAACTCTCGCATAAAGAAATTTTGGATTGATGTGATCCAAAAACTTAAGGTGCAAATTTGCAGGCAATTAAAGATGTAAAATTGAGTATAAATTTGTTTTTGCACTATATAAAAATCTACCTACAACTCCAGTGAGGTTGCCAAAGCTCTGGCAGTGGTCACTAGAGCTTTGGTAGGAGGTGATGGCAGGAGTAGCTAGAGTTTAGCAATCACTAATAATAATAAATAAATAAAATATTATAGTACCAATTACCCTTTAAAAAAAGGGTATGTCGTTTAAATGAAGAAATATTGAAAATTATCGTTATGGGCAAAATAAATTGTGAAGGAAATCCTTTATCAAGTATTGAAAAGGAATGTGTCCTTAATTAGATTGAACATAACTATGGAAGAGGTACTTAAAACTCATTTTTTTTTATTCTTTTATATATTTTAGTTGAAGAAAGAAAATAATCGTGGTGGGTTTTTGACTCAAGATGACAAAAGGGTAGAAAGAATTGGATTAAAATTTTGAATTTAGTAGGGCATATTCAATTAAGATTTTAAAAGATTTTTCTGAACTTTTAAAAATCCGTGAATTCTTCTAAATTCATGAATTATTTTAAATCTATATAGAATCTAACATATTTTAATAAATTCATACATAGTCTAACATATTTTAATAAATTCATACATAGTCTAACATATTTTAAGGAATGGACTCTTTAATATTTCGATTGATTTTAACAATTTCATTGATCCTTTTAGTAACAATAAAAACATCAAGGATAAATAATAAAAGAATTCTGATTACAACTTTAAAGTAATAAGTAAATTATAAATCTGCTGCAAACAGTTCGAATAAAGTCTAAAAACCCAGCGAACTAGGTTTTCTTTGCCCTTTTTATTTGAATTTTCATCTTCTATCTTTAAAAATTCATAAAAGGGGTGGGAAAAATCAAAAGGGTGACTTCTTTATAATTCCAGAAGAAGATGATTAATTGGATAATTAAAACTTTAAAAATAGAAGTATAGAAAGAAAAAGAGGCTTGACTGAATGAAGTGGAGGGGTTTAAATAGATCATAGAGACGGAAAAGAAATAATACATATGTTTTGGGAGAAGATGTTTTAGATAGAAAAAATCTATCAATTTATAAAATCCTTCAAAGTTTATTGTGTTTTGAATACCTTAAGATTTTGAAAGACTATTTTTAATCCTAATTGAATACCACAAGATTTTAAAAAAACTTTTTAAAATCCGAATTGAATACCATAAGATTTTAAAAGATCTCAATTGAATACTGATGGACTTTTAAAATCTAAAAAAATTCTATAGAATCTAAATTGAGTACTAGTCATTTTTACCTACGATTGTGAGAATTATACCATTTTTCAAAAAGAACAGATCAAAACCCTAAATTACCAAAGATATATTTCAAATCCAATGCTTAATGTCCTACAAAAAATAATACATAATATATATCTAGAATTACAAGCAAGTGCAAAATACACGTACTGCGACTCACGTGTAATTAAGTATATTAAAACAAAAGAAATAAAAAAAAAACTAAAAGGTTATAAGATGGCTCTATGGAAAAAAAAATAATTAAATATGCTAGAGTATGTTGCCTGGGTTTGATTTTCGTATATTTTAATAAACCTTGGATTCTCTCGTAAAAAACTAAAAATGTTGGATTAGTTCTTTATTTTGGAAAATTAGTTTGAGTCATTTCGATAACAAAGTTGAAAAATAATTAGAATTAATACAATTACTTTTATTAAAAATTTAGAAGATGAGATAAAAAAAAAATCATCCATTTAGCGTTCTTTGTCGCACTAGCTAGCTGGTAGTATTGTTGGATCCTTTTTGAAAAGCAAGAAATTGTTACAGAAAAAAAAAAAAAAAAGTACAAACCCTAACTTCCCCATGAGTTAGGTACTCTATAATTTCTTAATGAAGCAGTAGTAAATTCATAACAAAACAAACAAGAAGGAAGAAAATTTCTTTATAGGACTATCTTGAGCCTACCGCATTTGTTTATCTATAATAATTAAGAACCAAAAGATATTGCAAACGGTTACGACACCAAAACTTGCAATTCCAATATCACTTTCATATAAACCACTCCATTCATCTACCCTCCTTAAAATAAGCCACAACTTAAGGTACATGCCTTGACCTTGACCTTAGATTAAGATAGCGCACCCATAAACACCCTAACTTAAACTCCCAGTTAACTTAAAAAAAAAAAAAAAAAAACTCCTGCTAAAATTGAGATTCTAAGGGTTTTTTTTTTTGTTTTTTTTTTCTACCAAGGAAGAGCTGAAATACTACACAAAGTCACTATTCCTTTAATTTTTACCTTTCTCTATTCATCATGTCATGTGGAATCTCTGGTTTGTACCTAGTTGATTCAATTTAATTATGTAGCATTTTTTCTAGGTAGTAGTTTGAGTATAGATAATTTTATGTATTTAACTACTTCATGATTAATACATTATACATGACGCTCAGTATTATCCTAAGCATTTTTCCTCTTTTTTACTTATACTATAGGTATAGTTTTATTTTTGTCTCATGTAAATAAATTCAACGATCTAGCTTATTGTTGGATTGTTTACCTCTTTTGAAGAAAGTCTAATAGTATAGCCCGTGTGAACCTTTCTTGCCTTCTTAGGCTAAGAGCATCTCCAATCGTATTGTGTAAATTTTGTTCAAATCATATGTGTCAAAAGTAGGATTTACACAAAAATAATAAAGAATTTGTTTTATACTTCAACATTTTGTTTTAGACTTTTGTATAAATATTAAATTACCAATTAGATACGCACAAGTGGAACTTATCCTATATTTATTCCTTTGCTTTTTAAATCCATTTATTTCTAGATACGGGATGAGGGGAAATAGATGTGAGATTATCTAACATGATTGTGTAAATTGGGTTTGTATTTTACACAACCTTTTTACACATCCTAGGTGTCAAAGTTTCTTAAATGATTGTTGGAGAACTTTTTTTTTTTTTTACAAAACGTGTAAATTTTACACAAACCAAAATTATACACTACGGTTGGAGATGCTCTAATCCCAGTATGTATGATGGAATCAAAGCGACTCCTAATTCAAGTATTAGATTTCCTGCCTCAATTTGGAGGGGTCATGGAAAGAACAGATTTAAAATTATGATTAATTCCTTTTTCAAACCCTGCTGTAGCTGCACAACTCCTTCCACAACGACGATATAATTTGCAGCATGAATTATTTTCTTACATTTTCGATCTATACAATAAAAAGGCAAATTTTCGACAAATGACTTTACGCAAGAAGAAAATTCTGAACCCAACCATTGCCTTGACAAAACAACTACTTATTTTATATGTTTTCACGATTTTAAAAGATAATCCTTGTTTAAAGAAAAATGTCACACACACACACAATATACGTATAGTTTGGGAAAAGTGTCTATTTTAATTAAGAAAGAAGTGGTTTTCGCATATTATGTTAAACAAAATAATCTTAAATATTCTCTATTTTATGACAATTTCTTTTAATACAAACTAACATAGCATCTGTTAGATAAAAGGAAAGACAAACAAAGCATAAAACACATGTCTCTACAACTTAACTTTGTTTGATTGGTGTCAATCAATTTATATATATATATATAGGGTTCATTTTTGGTATGAACCAATTTTTACGGACTAGTCTTTTTATTACAATTTTTTGTCATAAAAATATTTGGGGGTATTTTTTATGACGCAAAACCATCATAAAAAGGGGGAGATTGTTGACTTGAAAGTCACTAATCTTGTTTTGATAATAACAATAAAGTTAATCATGTGTAATTTAACTTAGTTGGTGTTTTAAGTTTTAGCCACAACAAATTGATCATATGTGGACTTAACCGAAAAGCCGGATTCAAGGTCATTCATCTACAAAGTATTGCAATCCATGTCTCTCATCTCTTTGAAGAACAATAAAGCCAAGGAAGAAAAGAAACGAAGCAATACAAACAAAGCTCTCGAAGACTCCTTATTGTTTATGTGAGTGAGTGCTTTAGTTTCCTTTGTAAAGATTTCAATTTGATCATTATAATAGCTCATAGAATATTTCTTTATCATAAGATTGATCAAAACATAGGTTGAATTAAAATCCTTTCAAAAACCCTCTTTTAAAGAAAAACCTTTTTTGAAATAAATTCATATTTAATTTTAATTGATCTCATTTGAAGCTCTAACAAAAATAGGTGTCTTAGGAACCTATATTTTACATTCCGCAAGCATTAAAAGTGGTTTTAGAGCCTAATTACAAAAGTACAAAATTTGGATTTTTGGCCTGATGGACAGAGCCCATCAGTCGACTAAGCAGAGAGGCTCAGTCGACTGAGGCTTGCTCAGTCGACTAAAGAGCACTGCTCAGTCGACTGATGGCCCAGAAACTAGCCGTTGGAGTTCTGATTTTTTACCATTTTTGGCACCAAACTCTTACCAACTCCCTCCAAACGGCCATATGATGTCTTAGACTATATATACACCTTCTAAGACTTATTTAAAACTACTTGAATCATTCTTACTCTATTCTCTTCATCTACACTCATTTTCAAAGATTCAAGAACATTGCTTTTGATCAATCATCTTTATTTTGAGCTATATTCTATTGATCAAATTTGATATCTCTTAGTGTGAGCTTAAGTTGTAATCTTCATACACTATAGAGCTATTGTACATTGGTGTTAGTCACCAAATCATTTCTTTCAAACATTAAGAGAGGTTTATCTCTTAAGATAGCAAGAGAGTTTTTCTTGTGTGAGTATTGAGAGAATTTCAATACTTGTAAGAGTGTGTGAGAAAGATACACTTGTAGAGGTTTGATCTTCACCCGGAAGGAGATCGGTTTTAGTGGAGCTTCTCGGGGAACTAACCGAGCGCGGAGTAGGGGCTATCAAGCCGAACCGTGTGGACAAAAAGTCTTTGACTTTGATTGGTTTAATCTTTCTATCTCTTGAACTTTTACTTTGTGGTATTTGCATCTTGTGATTGGATTTATCTTTGTTCATTGTTTGGTTGATTGATATAGACATCAAACATTTTTAAATTGATTTTAAAAATTTCATTAAGTTTTAAAAACCATATTCACCCCCCCCTCTAGGGTATTTTCCGACCTACAATATTATTATTTCATGTTTCAAGGTCGTGTTGGGTGCCTTTACTAACTGGGCTATCCTACTTGTTCAATTAAAAGATAAAGTTAATTTAGTTAAATGTGAGTTTAAATAAAAGCTGGCATTGCAAAATAAATAAATCTATTTTTTTCCTAATAATAATATAATTATTCACGAGTTAAAGACTCAGAAAATAAAACACAAAATAACAACATACACCACGATTTTTGTTTTGTGAGGTCCTACTTCTTAATGCAAATAATAAAAAAAGGGGCAAAATAGCATACCTGCAAATCAGTAAAGAAAAAGATTTTAATAATTTGAGTTATTTATATTTTATTTTTGAAAAATTTGACCATTTTTTTACTTTTGTCTAAAAATTTATTTTCTTCTATACTTGTCCATAAAATTTGTTCTTGTTATCAATATTTTAATCTAAAATTTAATGTTCCATTTGTTTTTTGAACAAAAAATATCATATAAAGTTAACGTGTCGTGAAAATAGCAAAATTAATTAAAATAAAACCAATCATCAATTGACAAATCCCTTGATGTCCCTCTTATCTCGCTCTTAGGCTTTGTTTGGTTCACGAATTTTGGCATTTGAGAAAGGAAAGTCATTCCTTTTCTTTATTTGATAATTACAAATTTTAGAAAAGCTTTTATGAGAGATAAAAAAATAGAGGGTAAAGTTATTCTACTCAAAGGACATGGGATTCATTTTTCCCTCTAATTTTCCAACATTCATTACAAAAAATTTTAGACATTAATATCCCTACCCAAATATACTATTACTAAATTTACCTATTAATCTCTTTAGTGTAATTTTCAATTTTTATAATATTATTTGTTACTTTAAAATATAAGAATATTATTGATATATTAATATATTTTTACTTTTTTTATACCAATTAAACACTAGAAAAAAAATAAAATAATATTTTTTTAATATCTTTTATATTTTACCAAACACGAAAGAAAAAAGTCTGACAAAAATTTTAATTTTCCACACTTTTCATAGAAAAGACAACGAAATTAATTTCCCGAATTAAACGAGGCCTTGCTTCACTCGATCTCCCTCAGTCTCGAGCTCTCACGTCAAAAAACCACCAGCGTCATCCTCACCAGTGCCCCCGGCGTCGCCCTCACCAGTGTCAACCTCACCACTACCATTGGCGTCGCCCTAATTTCACAACCGGTCAACTCATTCCATCACTGAGGGGGGTTTTCTAGGGTTTCAATTTCGGATTAGGTTATTACCGCCCTCATTAGTTCCTTACTCTTCAAATTTCGGATTCATTTCAATTGTTCAGGTAAACATTAATCTCTATTTCGAATTTGCTTGAAATTCATCCATTGCTAGGTTTTCCTAGGGTTCCGATTTCATGAAGATTCGTCTTCTAGGATTCCAATTTCATGAGGTTTTCTAGCCTTCCTTAGATCCAGAACTTTTATTGTTTGTTTGTCTCTAAGGTATCTGTAGGTGTAGATTTGTTTCTTCTCATATCTTAATTTAGTTTATTAAGATAGTAGAGATTGAATAATTGAGTTTGATGATTGCAAATTATGGTGATTAGTGTTCTATATTTGTGAATAATTATGAGATTCTTGCTAATCGAGTAAATTATATATAATTGTTTTGTTATTTTCTTTGTAATCTAGATTTAGATTTGCAGTTGGATCTATGTTGTCTAATTTGATTTAATTAATTATGCTCTAATTCGAGTCTATGAAGGCACCAAAAATGGAAACAAGTAAGTACTACTAATGCGGTTGATGTAGTTTAATTGTATGCAGGTTAGCGTCGCCTCTCTTAAAGCAGTTCATACAGTTGATGAGGCAGAGAATTTCACACAATAGTGGTCATGATTCAGTTTATTCTAAGGAAAGAGGTAAGCAGATTTCTTTACTAACTAGAGGATTATTAGTTGAATTCTTTTATAATAACTGAGAGATGTCTCTGGCATCCGCAAGA
This sequence comes from Lonicera japonica, assembly GCA_021464415.1. Lineage (NCBI taxonomy): Eukaryota > Viridiplantae > Streptophyta > Magnoliopsida > Dipsacales > Caprifoliaceae > Lonicera > Lonicera japonica. The sequence continues at coordinate 392,421 of JAKCWG010000843.1, forward strand.
CAAATTTCCTTCACTCTATTGTCAATTATTGCCAATTATGAGGCACTAAATATGGTCAGTTCGTTAATTCACAATGGAACATGCTAGGTTATAATACATTCCCGGGTTATATGGTCATGCTAGCTTGGTTCTGCTGCTTATAAAGTATTGGACTTTTCAAAACAAATTTTAGTAGATTTTACTCAATCTTCGTTAAACCATTATTTCTGTCTTAAACCCATACACTGGAAATTTTAAATTCAATTTGCCATTGTTAAAGTACGGATATTAGTTTATTACTCAACTTTGAGATGCGACAATGGCCAAATTTGTACTGTGTAACTTATTATTTGTCCGAGTATGTAAATAAACCACAAATAATGATGCACATTAATCTTTTAATTCATAGTTTGTTTACTCTTATGTACATGAATATTAATCTAGTAATTTTTTAAAATCAAGTAGCCCAAACTACTTTGGGATTAACTTTTAGATTCGACTCTGATGTTCATTTATTTTTTTGGACAAAACTCGGATGTACATGAGTTTTTACAAGTCGCGTATTTTATAATTTATACTATTTGAGATTCCCTATATAGGAAATCTTGAGGATCCATGTACTCTATCATCACTTCAATAGTGAAGAGCGGCAAGCAGCATTTGAAAACGATAATAGGGTTCTCGAAGAGAGAAAGAAATTGAAAAAAGCAAGATAAAAAGGTATGCCCTAATTAACTGCGTGCAATCTTCTTTTTCTTGCTGAACATTTTTACATATGTTGGAATAAGTGGATGCAAATATACTATGCATGCTTACAGGGAAATCCAGTAAATGCTTTTATTTTCTTTGATTACATTTGCCAATACTGTGCATCATATAGATTTCAAGAAACTCTAATGAATTCTGAGTTAATTTTTTCTCTCTAGGAAATAGTTACAGATCCTTCAGTGAAATCATCCTCCCACGTTACGAACCGTTCCAATGGCCCTCCCTATGCTTAGTCTATGGTCTCTATGGAAATTGATGATGGCATCTCCTACCAAGGTTGGTGTAAACTCTGTGTTAACTACATATAGGAGTCAATTGAAAATCTGTAATGGTGACATGTAATGTTGGCTGATCCTACACCATTCTATTAGATTGTCACAATATTTTAGTCCCCTGCCTTGGGTTATTTAGACTGTTTTAATCTATCTTTGTTTTGAGAATGACATAAAGCCTTGCACATGATATGATATGGATATAAAATATGGTATGTAGTATATCACATCATGAAGAGGGGTTTGATGTTGGTGAAATTTGTTAAGGGAATCATCGGTTGGGTGATATTGTGATACTAGATATTGTGTATGGAGGTGGCTGATGTGGGGTTTTCTTAAAAAGTAGACATTCTTTTCTCTGTTTTCAATTTTCTATTCTTTGTGATTACTGTTCTGTTTATTTTAATTAAATGGATATGTTTGCCATTTGCAGCCATTGGTGGTGCAACTGGACAGCTTCTTGAGCAACATCCTCGGGCGTTGGATCAAATTTCTGTGAACTTTCCAGCACTTAAGGTAGTTATTAGGAGGAGTTGATGGAACTTTAAAGGGAAAAGGTAAAAAGGGTATTTTAGGATTTCTGTTTTATTCTCACTCTTCTTTTTTACCTACTAGATAAATGAGAACTTCAATCTCTTTCTCCAAGCTTGAAATAACAATCTGACAATCATGAATGAGTATGTTAGCTACTGTCTATTTTGTACAGATTTTTCCATGATTCTTATCTTTATTCAATTTTGCACTCAAATACCTTTTGAACCAAAATAGCAAAGTTACTAGGACTACAATCAATTTTCTAATAAATGAATTTATTCAATAATTGAAGTGTTGTGTACGGTGAATATATTCTTCCGTTGTTATTTAGGTTGTTTAAGTTCTGTATATTCATGACAAATTCACCTATTGCGTGTATGCTACTTATTGTTAACAGTTGGAGAGTGTGTTAACAGTTTTTCATGTGCTTCTTGACTTGCACTTGATCGTTCATTCATTTTGTGGTTTGGTTATGTGAAGACTTACATATTTCTAATTGTCTATGAATCTTGCCTTCAAAAAAAAAAGTTGTCTATGATTCTTTATCTATATTGAATTTGTTTTGTTAAGTTCGGTTATTTGGATGTCTTTGGATTGAATGCTCCGAATGAAGGTTATACACTAGTATTTAGGTTAGTGAGGTTAGTGCTTGCATCCACTAGAAGCTAACTCTTGGAGTTAATTTTTAGGTGTTGTGCATTTTCTTTTTTGCCAATAGGTCATGGGAATTATATCATTGATGGGGAAATAAGTGTACGAATACTTAAAATTGGCCCTTTTGTAAGATTATGATACCAATTGATTCCAACTCTTGTTTTGTAAGATTTTGTTCATATTTGATTAACTAAGTAAGTATTAAATCAAATTTTAGTTATAATTTTTGTTTCTTTTGTGTTTTTGGCTGAGTTGTCCCAAGATTTTTTTGACGCGGCATGAGAAAAGATTGTTTCTTTCTTTTTTTTTTTTTTTGTAGATGTGTAATATTCAATATTTTTTTGATGAATTCTAGGAATGAGTAAAATATTTGGAGTTTTTGAGTTGTATGGTTTTGATAATATTTAGTCAATATATGCATATGTATGTGTGTCAATATTTTTTTTGTTCGCTAATTTTTTATTTTTATTTTAAATTCTAGCTTATTTTGGCTTTTCTTATATATATATATATATGTATGTGCATGTATATGTGTACCATTTACAACAGCTTATAGGTGTGGTGTATAGTCATTTACCTCGTTTTTTAAGTGTGTTATTGTTTCTTTTTTTACCATATTTATTTGAATCTTTATGACATTGTCAATTGCAATGGTTGCTGGTGTGTTGAAAAGCGTGGTAAATAGCTATTTACAACACATTTTGACCGTGATAAGTGAGCTTTTTTCTAGTAGTAAAAGACGCATTATTGTATTTTGACTAGAGACAACTGGATGAAACTTTATGAATGGGGTGGAAGAAAAATAAATTTCATAGACGAAAGTGAAAAGCAGTCAAACTTCATGGGGGTAAAATGCATTTAACTCTAATAATATTACAACCACCATAACAATAATAATAATAATAATATATGATACGGACATCAAATTTGTGTTCATTTGAATTAAATTTACGATTTTTTTTGATATGATTTGCAGTTTGATTTTTTTTTTTCTTATATTTTAGATTTGTACTATATATAGAACTGAAATTTTAACTGAATTTACGTTTAAAAGAAGAAGAAGAATATGATCGATTTCAACTCAAAACCTCTTGCTTGGCAAAACTACTACTTATTTTTCATTTTTTAGACCATATAAGAAACATAATTCACGTTCAAAGGATAAACAATCCACCTCAAGGCCGAACATTGGATGTATCCCGTGAATTGCCTGAATCAAAAGAAAAAAAATTATTAAGAACAAAGCAGATTTATCATATCGGATTGATCACTTGCGTCTTCCTCCTCATCGCTATAATCAACTGCTATAACCAAATTAGATTCCTCATCATCAATGGTTGTGATCGCGTCGTCGGCATGAGCTAACAAGAAGCAACTGTAAAAATCTTCAAACAGCTTCTTAAGAACGCTACTATTCCAATCATCCCTCTTGCTTTCAAGATTTTGTTGATCTTGTATTTCTTTAGCCATTTATGAAATAATTGGTCGATCAACCTTAACAAACATACAAACACACTTTATACAATTGTGTTCTTTGAGAGAATTTATACGCACTTACCACATCAAAGGAATATATGGACACTTATGTTATTAATTTAATAATATATATATATATATATATTATTGGATTTGACTTGACTTAATAATTGGATACAACTGTTATAGCCATGGTACCGTGTTAGATAAAAAAAATCAAATATTCAAATCACGTCAATGACTTTTTTTAACGTTTACTTAGACCAATAATTTTAGGTGGATAAAAATATTTGACATAAAAATTGATATATCAAACGTAGTCACTATGTATTGGTTAAAATAATTATATCACATTTTGTTTTAATCAATGAGTGATTGATATATTGATATGTCAGTTTTTTATGTCAAATTTTTATATCCATGTAGAATTACTTCATTTTTTATTTTGGGTTCAATACTAGCTTGTCCCGACTACGGCTATAGTATCGGTCACTATGGTCATTGTTTGTCACCATAGAGCTTCTCGACAAATCATAGCATAAAATTCCTCTATGTTAGAGATTGGGCCCTTTTGTATAATTTTACCCTAGATTTGTTCGAGTTCGTTATCTAATCCGACAAGAAAAATGTAATACCCCGTAATTTAATTAGCGTAAATTAGACCTGAATTAATCTCCATTAAGTGAAATTTTTGAAGTGTTTAAAAATCTTGATTAATTATAGACCAAGTTGTAAAATTTCGTATGGACTAAACATATAAAGTTGTAAAAGTTCAGGGTTAATATAATAAAGTTATGAAATCTCAGGGTAAAATGTTGTAATTTACCCAAAATCATGGAATTCTCTAGAGAAATCCACTAAGTTGATTTCTTGCTTTCCTTTATCCATTTTTTGGCCGAGCAAGAGACAAAGAGAAAGGGTCTCCATTTTTTGTTAAATTTTAAGCTTTATCTCTCTAGATTTGGTCTATCAAACTTCCCCGAATCGAGTCGAGCCTTAAGGAAAAGTTGTTCTATCTGTCGAGGGCTACGTAGAGGTATAAGAATTTCAGAGTTTTGCTGGTCGAGGCTCGGGTTATCATTTCAAACTTCATTCTTTGAAGATAAATATTTTGAGGTAGGGGTTAATTATGATTTCTTGTGTTTTAAATTATTAATGAATAATAAATATTACATGAGTATGTGATTGTGCATATGTAAGTAGCTATATTGATTAATGATTTATGATTTATAATAACCAAGTACATGTGTATAAATAATATTTTGCAAGTTTTAATTTAATATATGGAGTAGCACACATTTGTTCATATTTTGGCCATTGTTTTGATTAAATCTGGGCATATTGGTAATGAGAAAAGTGAAGTATCAAGTATGTATTTTAAAATATAGTTTAATACCTAACTTATGGCTTTAGAATTACCCAAAAAGGATGAGAAATGAATTTTTGGTGAATTTTACAAGATTGGTGTGCGGTATTGATTCCTACGCGGGAATCTTGAATATTTTCTTAAATATTCCAAAGTCTACTCCATAATTTGAGTAAATTCATTTGGTTAATGAATTGGGTTACTATGTTAATATTTGATGATTAAGAATTTTAATTAAGTTATTATTGGAGGATATTTAATGAGGATGATTATGTTTTATGATTTATAAAACCATGAGCATGTGATTTGTAATAAGATATGCCATTATACTTGATATACACGTGTTGTATAATATACATGATATATTCCTTGGATGTATAGTGGTGGTATATGGCCGAAATTAATTAGTTGATGAATTATATACATCAAGGGACATGTATAGAGATTTATTATAGTTATATGGCATAAATTATTTTAAATGTTCATTTATTGGCATGTTATGCATATTGTACATCATTATTGTGTCAATCGGATTCTTGGAAATCTTTGGCAAGTTCGGACTATTCTTATGGCCTATTATGTGGGCATATGATTCGTATTTATGATGCCGAAAGTCTCTTATGATCGTTGTAACATTCTGGATGTGAAATGATCCCGTGATGGATCCGATTATGATTATATCGTGGCCCTTTAATGATGAAGGAAATATGTGTCGATTAGTGCTTGCCGGTGTGAAAATAAGTAGGGCTCGGTGCCCTTGGGTTGAAAATCCCTAAACCCCCGGGGGACAGCAATGAGGTCGGCTGTCTAGAGCCAGCGGTGAGTAGCCCGGAAATCTAGACCTCGGCAAAGCACTTGTGATTCTGTGATATGATATGGATGGACATGTGGTCCAATTCTATTATGATATGATGATGATCTTTTATGGGCCGGATGGTGTTATATTGTGATTATGTTCGATTTATTCTCTGGGGCGGTTAGGCCCGTTCTTATTCTTATGATTATGGTTAGGCCCGACTTCAGTATCTCTTGGAGGCGGACATGCCCATTCTTATTATTATTATGATTCAGTTCGACTTCAGTATTCTTAAGACGTGGTATGATGGTCGACACAAGGGAGGTAACCTGCATATGCACATACATACATTGTTTTATCGATTTATGGTTAAATTGCTAATTAAGTATTGAACGTAATAATTCCTATTATTTCTTCCCCTACTGAGCTGTAAGCTCACCCCGTTTTATGTAAACAAATTTAGGTATCCAGAAAAAAGAGAAGACTGAGGAAGCGACTGGGTCGGGAACGAAGTAGAGGACCTCTGATACCGACTCATTTTTTATTATACATGTGTGTATATGGCAAGTCACGGCTAGCCCTTATTGTTGTTGCTCACTTTATACTACATGTTGGCATGGTTTGTATGTCGCTCGGACTATATGTATGTGTACAAATATATATTACACTTATGTATTGTCACCCACAGTATGAGTATCGTTTATTCCATGCTATGTGATTTTCTTGGATTTATTATTTCATTATTTATTTTAGACTTACTTTAGCTCGTCTAAGGTGGGCCAGTAACACTCCAGGTCTTAATTACAGATGTTATTCTACTAATTAAGGCGGGGGTGTTACAATTCGCCGTAAAACTCAGTCAGTGGTCTTCTTCGTTGTTTGGCAATGAAAGCCCATTGGTTGAGAGAGAAAACTTACAACTCATTGGTCGTCATAAAAAGCAATAACTAAAGACTTCTAAATTTCTCATGCTATAAGAACACGGATAGAGCATTTCATGATTGCCGGTTTTATTGACATTAAGAGCCAGCACTTCACTCTCTAATTATTTGGTTGTCATTTGTAATATTCTGGAGTCCTCACTTCGGGAATTGGAGTGGAACCACGAATAAATTAAAACTTTTATTTTTTCGCAATATGCATCTCCATCAATTGGGACCATATATTATAGTTGGTTTTGTCTAGAAGGATATCGATGTTGAATGATGATCCCTCGATTTGAATGATGATTGGAAAGTCATTGGGTTATGATTCAGCCATATTTGTAAGGCCAGATGCCATTAAAAGGTTGTAAACATTAAATATCAAGTTTGATTATGAAAAAATGCATTCAAAAAGTGCACAAATCTTAGGAACTGGTTTGATCTTTTTGAAAACTGATTTAAAAAGGCGTGAACTGATTGGTTAAAGGGATTTTGAACTGGTCTGGCTGAACCGGTTTATGGTTAAGGTCTACTTTAAAATGACGTGGCAGTCCAACACTGACATGGCAGGGCAAAAATATTTTGTGGTTGCTGGGATTTGAAACCTCCATTAAGCTATGGATAATTGATGCACTAGCTAAATAAGCTACAAGGTTCTTTGGTGATTACTTTTATGAGGTTTTATTTGAACAGGTTGTTATGCGTAAGATTTACTGCTCCTAAAGGTACGTGGATAATAGGAAATGATGGTCCAGATCTACCTGTGGCGTGTAAGGACGCGTGAGTGGGTGTTTTTGAGATCTTCAAATATCAAAGTAGTATGTGTGTTGGGTTTGAACATACGTTTGGATGTGTGGTTTTGATAACGAGGCTAATAAGGAGTTTTAATGGAGTTGTTTGGTTTGTTTGATAATGGTGGCGGGTCGTGGTGGTTGGATGGAGAGGTTGTGGTGGCTGGCTGGCTGGCAGAGTCGTGGTGTTTTGGCTAATTATTTCCCTCCAATACCATATTGTCGTATAGATGGATGAGAAAATTTGATTGTATTGAATTATTATGAATAATACAAGAGAAATAACCCTATATATAGAGTTGTACAAGGGATATAATCATACAAACAAGGAAGTAAATCTATTCTTGATATGAACATAATAAATGCAGTGAGCTAAACAAGAAAAAATACACAAGTCAACTCTACAGAATACATAACATTCTAACAAATTCTTAGACACACACACACACATATACACACATGATATGTTTTTATAATTTGACATATTTTACATATGTCCATGAATAACACGGGTTGTATGCTAGTAAGATAATATTGCTAGAGATACTTGTAGTTTTGATCTTTCTACCCCCATAGATATTAATGCAAAACTCCAACAAAATAATAAAATTTTGAGAGATGTTATTGTTAGAGCAATAGTTCTTTATTAGAGCACATCGTACTATATTTATTGTTTGTAAATTAACATGAAATTACTTCAGTAAATTATTATTACTTTAGCAATAGTATCCCAAAAATTTTATATGAAAGAGAATTAAGTTCTCTAGTTAATTTTTTTTTTAAGATTTAAGAAACGACAAACTAAACGACCTAATAAGTATATGAAAAAGATTTCGAGAGTAATGAAACCCGCGTGAAAGCTTCTCATCATAAAGAAAATGTTGAATAATACATTTGATTTAACATAAAGTAAGTTGAAATGGTCATCAAAGACTTGCGTCACAAATTGTTAAAAACCAATGCATCTAAATTAGTACTGACATTTTTTACCGAAAAATCGAAAATCGAATTAAAAAAACAAAAATCAAATTGAAAAAACCCGAACCGAGTGAAAAAAATCGAACCATTTTTTTAACATAAAAATAAAAAATAGTCCACAGTCACGCACACTCGTTCACGCATACTCGTTTTTAGTCAAAAGCCATGACCAAATCTCTCACTATTAGTGTGTCTCTCCTATCAAAACTCAAGGGTTGTGTGATTCAATCACTTAAATCTAAAAATTTAAAGTTTTTAGATTTAAGTAGTGTGAAGGTTGTTCGTTTGATAAAAATATTTAATGGCCAGCCACTTAAATCAGAAAATTTGTGTTCAAAAATTTAAGTGACAAACTTACTACTTAAATTTAAAAACTTAAAACACCTTCATATAAAATATCTATTTTACCATCATATGAATTTTTTTTTTTTTTATTTAAAATCATGTCATCTAAATAAATTAATAAAATCAAAGTTGTCATACTAAAAATAATTAAATTTTTAAATATATTATATTCAAATAAATAATATTTTTTAAAATAAACAAATAATATTTTTAGCTTTCAATCTATATAATAAGCTTCCAAGGTTTTTGAATCCTAAAATGTATGTTTCTTATAAAAAATCGTGTGGCCTATAATTGCTCTCATAAAAATAAAAGGCTCGGATCATTTTCTATTGTCCAATTACCCTGCTTCTCTCTCCTGCGCTCACAAGAAATCCTAAAAGTTAAAGCACTCTCTTATATTGTTCAAAAAAAAAAAAAAACACATTTCCTTCATTCTCTCTTTCCCTTTTTCTTTTTGGAATCTCTTTCGAACTTGAAGTTTCTAAATTTAGGGCTTTTCTCTATCTTCTTTTTCCTTGGGATTTCTTGCATTTGGGTGTTCAATAGTTCTCAAATTTGCGTGTTTAACAAAAAATCTAGGGTGTTTGATAGTTCTAAAATTTGGGTGGTTTGATAGTTCTTAAATTGTTTGAAATACGGGTGTTTGATAATTACATAAACTTTCCCTATTTTCTCTTCATTGCATTCTCTCTCCTCAATCGGCGACGTCTATGGAGCTCTAAGAGTACAACAAATTTGCAGATACTGCACTGGAGCATGGACAACTCTGTTTACGATGACATTTCTAAGTAGAAAAATCAATTTCTCTTTGCTGACATCTATCTATTTTAACCTAATATGTTTTTTGTAAAATCAAACTAATGCTTCTCCAGATAGAGCTGATTCCATTGTGTAATCGATTTTAGCTCTTTAAAAGTTATGTAAAACTGAGAAACCTAAGGTTGATTTTGCTCTTACACTGTGATTTTAGTTATTCTATTTGTTACGTAGTATTTAATTAGAGTTACTGCAATGAAACTCTAATTTTAGGAGAATTTTATCTTTTGCTGGAAAAAAATCTGTGTTTTTTTTTTTGCTTACTTTGCAGTAAACTTAACCATATAGTTATTGTGTTTGTCGTGTTTGTTTGTAGTGTTTAATTAGAGCTAACTGTAATAAAACTAACTTCAGGGGAATTTTATCTTTATTTGGAAAATATGAACTTTTTTTCTTACCTTGCAGCGTGTTTAAGCATATAATTGTTGTAGTTACTGTGTTTTGCTTCATAGTATTTAATTGAAGCATGCTATAACGAAAACCTAATTTTCTCTGTGTTTGCACGTAAGTCTTGCCGATTCTCTCCTTTGCCTGCAAATATACTAGAATAACGATGAAGTTTACTACTATAATTTTTTCAATCTCTGAAATCATCTGCACTCATCCCTTTGGTTTGTGAGCATCCCTTTGTTTTACTGTAGTCTACAAAAAGGATTTTCTTTCCGTATCTATCATCATGTTTCCATCTCTATATGCTTCTGTGTAAAAACAAAAAAAAAATATAGTAATTTCACACTCTAAGAGGACTACAGAGAAAGGATTATAATATAACACTTCTTTAAAGAACAATTTTTTTTTACTATTGTTTGATCTATTACAACGCATGTAAGTGCCTACAAGTATATCTATTAGAACCCAAGTGATAATTCATGTTCTTCTTTTTCTTTTATTAACTTCTATTTTTTTTCTCTTTCAAGAAATTTTTTGCCTATTCCAGTAATGATATCAAGGTGGGTAGCAACATTGAAATAAATGGAGCTCCTTGGAAAGTTATAGTTACAATATACACTGCCCACTTGAATTAATTTGTTATTAAACATGTCAATATACTTCATCGATGCAAAATATTCTTTTCTTGATTCTCATGTAATGCTGGTATACGTTGCTGATGTTGTTATTGAGGAATCTAATTTTGATGTTGTATAGGAATGATTTTGATTTTGATATTATGTATAGAATTTGATTTTAATTTTTTATAGGAATTTAATACATGCACAGCACAATGAATCTGAATATCTGAAGCAGAACCGTATAAGCCTCATTTTAGCTTCTATTATATCTTTATGCTAATTTACTTAAGTTGATTCTTCACCCAATTAAGATATTTCTAGCTTCAATTTCTGTAATTCAAGCTGCATTTCATTGTTGCCTATTACTCATTATCAATTTGAATCGGCTAATCTGTTCACATTGATATCATTTATTATTGCCTATTACTATTTAATTTTTAATGAAGTCTTGATTTTCCTCCTTTTTTAACCCTCTAAGGTGGAGTTGTTGCTTAATTATCTCTCGACCTTCGGAGCACCAATTGATCCATCCACCATCATTCATTGGTAATCTTACTAAAGTGCAAGTTCTTTAATTCTTTCCTTTTTCTCCCCTCAGCAGCTTGCCTCTGATCACTTATAATTTCTATCGTTCGACTAATTCTAGCTTTTAAGTTTTCTCAAGTTTTTTACATTTTTAAGGTCTATTTTTTAGTGCTAATTATTAATATCTTAATTGGGGTATATTTCAAACCAATCAGATCGTTTTACAGCGTCAATAATTGCTGGAGTCCGGCTTTCTTTCTGATGATCTTCTTTCTAAATCAGTTCATTTTTGTTTACAAAAACGTGTTGAAAAAAATTGTATTCACTTTGGTAGTTTGTGAGGTTAAGAAGTACGATCAGAGTTGCAAAAAATCCCTCTTTATCCTCTTTGTTAACGTAATTAATTACAACAATTTCATATTGATTCTTTTCCTTTTAGCCCATGATCATGGATGGAGATCGAGCAATTCTATATCTCAAGACTCAAAGACGTAAGCTTGCCCAACATTAGCAGAAGGTATTTTGATTTTTAGCCTTAATTTCAACACCTATTCTTCTCCACTATTCTTAATTCTCAAAATTTGAGTTCTATCTTTATGGTTATCAGTTCAAATTGGAATTAGAAACATTGGAGCTGCCTACTTGAGCATTGAACTTGAAATTGTACTTGATTACTTGATTTTATTTTATTTTTACTAATTTGGTAAAATTCTAGGGTTTTAGTACTTATGGATGGAGTTACATTCATTTCAATCTGTAAAATGTGTACTTTTCTATCTTTAATAGTGTTTGATTGCTTAATTTTGAGTCAGTTATAGTTTCGTGGTACAAGTACATATGCGTAATAGTAGGAACTTTAATTCTTACCCTTCTTCATGGAAATTGAATTTTAGATATGGTGGAAACAACTCAAAAGCAAAAAAATCCTAATTTGATAAGTAATCCGTTGCAATCTATTCCACATGGAAAGTAATTACGAATTTATGATCAAGCACCTTTACATGTATCCGACTGCCTGGGCTTTAAACTCTTACAATCACGTGCTTAGCTTAAATTGGATTGGATTGGATTGGATTTTTGACTAAGGTACTCGAGGCATTATGCATTACGGAGGATAACAACTTTGTATTTTTTATTTTCAAATGGGTGAATGGTGTTTTATACTAATTTGATTAAATTTGTAACTCCTCTCTATCGTATATGTTTCTTTCAGCTAAATGAAGTGATTTAAGCCAAATAACAGCTACTAGGGACTTACTTGGTAAAAAGATGGCTTTGTTAGCATTGAAAAAGTAGGTCCAAGAAGAATTACAAAAGAAGATTGATGCTTGGCTCATCAACCTGGAACAAGTAAGTAGTTCTATCACAAAGGGTGAACTTGAATTGCAGTTTGAGGATAAATTATTGAATTGAATTTATTCTTTAGACCTACAGCTTCAATGGTTGGTTTGTGGATGTGGTTGTCTTTTTAGTTGACCTATCTATTCTATATTTCAGAAAATTGAAAATAATGAGTTTTAACACAAAAGCTGGGGAAATGAGACGTGAAACAGTTATCAATTCTGGAAATTATTAATTTTTTAATCTCTAAAAGCTTTTCTTTCGTCCATCCGTTATAATTGTTTTACAGTAAAAGTTCGGATTCTTGAAATTCTAATACATCTCCTCTATATTTCTTTTTCGTTGAGTCGAAAAAAAGAAGGTGTCATTGCGTTTATTATGTTTTGTGGACATTTAATTTGTTGTACGTGTGGATACAAATTGATTGAATCATAAATGATATTTATCACTTTCTTTTCATTTTGTTAAATTTCTTTATTAATGATAAATATGAGTACCTCCTTTTGATTTTGGCTTTTAATTTTTGCAGGTCATTGGGTAGTGACCGAATTATCCCTAATTCCTTTGAGGCTTGCGCATTAGCGAGCTACTAATTGTGTCCTAAGAATTGAGGTCAATAACATTCTAATATCACAATATAGATTCCACATATATTGAACTCTCATGGATCGACATTAGAATGTAAACTATTTATGATTTTTTTTGTATTTTTGTCCTAGTGCCTTTGCCACGCGCAATACCTAGTTTTTAGATATTCAACTAAAAATAAACAAAACTCTCAGAGAGCTCAAACCCACACTCGCTCAGTCACTTTCGCTCACACTCCCGTCTCTCACTCTCTCGTCTCTTAGCCACGGTACAGATCCACCACCACCACCACCCCCCGGCCTCCGATACACCACTACCAGCCGTGCCTCTCCTCTCAAAACTCTCACTCTCACACTCCCGAGTCCCGTCTCTCACTATCGTCTCTCACGGCACCACATCCTCTCCTCTAGCTCTAGCCCACGCCTCCGATCCTCCACCACCACCACCGGCCGCGCCTCTCACGAGATCTGCAAGGTAAGCCCTCAAACTTCATTTTATTTCAAAGTTTAAGTTATTCCTAATACGAAATTAGCACTCGGAATTTGGGAAAAAGAAAGATTGTTGAGATTTGAGACTAGATTATGTAGTTATGTTATCATTGTTATGCATAATAAAGATTATTGAGATTTGAGACTAGATTATGTACATTTGAAATTTCATGTTGTTATGTTATCATTCTTTATGCATAAAGAATGATTATTTGAGTTTGATTAAGCTTCAGTAATTGTTAATTTGTTATGGGTTTGAGTAAGCTTTCGGTTTTACTGATCCTAATTAAATACCAAACCGTTGTTTCGGTTCCTGACATAATTTTGGTTCGGGATCGGTTTGTATTTTATCCATACCGAAAATAACGGTTCGGTTCTCAAACCATGCCCAACCCTGAATTCTAAATAGAATTTAGCCAAAGTTTGCTTATTTTTTGGTTTTGATATTTAAATTTTCATTTGTTTTATTTTGGTATTTAAAATTTGAGTTGCTTCTCAGTTTCATTTTAAATTAGATGTTCTGTCAATTTGTTTTGAATGAAAAATTCATTTGCTTGACGTAATATCCAGTTTTTGAACTAAATATTCATGTCCCAAATGCAAGGCTGGAGCTGTAGATTTTTTTAAATGGGGCAAGTTTAATTCTATATTACTACAGTTTTGGCAATTTGTTTTTTTTAAGAATTTAATACTAGTAGTATTTTATTTCATTATTAGGTGGGCGATTAATACTAACGGTTAGCTTTAAAAATTTGTGGGAGGCAAACTTAACTAATATGCATATATTTGTAAATTTGAAAAATAATTTTAATGGTAAAATAGCAATTTTTGAAATTTTTGTGTGTGGCGGGTTGGTTAATTGTTCCCTTAGTTTGCGTTTCCCACCACCATTGTCCATATGAATTTTTTGTCCAAAAAATTGACAGAAATGTAATTTAAAATAAAAATGATATGTGACTCAAACTTTTAAGTACTAAAATGAGCACCGAAATGAAAAAATAAAATGAAAAAGGTAGACAAACCTCAAAAATGTGAAAGATCAATTACGTATATAAATGAATCACCCTCGCCTTGGCATTTATTGAGCCTCTTTGATGGTGATCCTTCCACACATTATCAAGACAATAATACATCTAAATAAATTTGAACGCACCAAGTAAGCACCTTCCTCATAAAGCACTATGCTACAAATGGATAATTGACATTTTATCCCATAAAATTTGCTTGTTTTCTCATTTTTGTCTTTAAAATTTCATTCGTTTCATTTTAGTACTCCGTGTTTGAGTTGTATCTCACTTTGTTTTTAACTTAGATGTCCCGTCACTTTTTTGAATGAAATGATCGATGAGCTCATCAGATATTGCATTAAACATAATAATTTCAATTTTCACTAAGAAAAGTGCCCGAGTATGTTGTTACGCTCGTTGTTGAAAGAGCTGGAGAGCTGCTGATCAAAGAAGCAAGATTCACGTGTGGAGTGGGCGACCAACTTGAAGAACTTCAAGCTTAACTGAGGCGGATGCATTGCTTCTTACAAGATACAGATGGAAGACAAGAGGAGAGTCTCAGACAAGAGGAGAGCGAGACTCTCCAAAACTTGGTGATAGAGATAAGGCAAGTCACTTACGATGCTGAGGACGTGCTTGAATTTTTCGCCTTCAAGGTCTCGTCCAGGAGGAGGAGAAGAGGTATAAGAAACGTCCTCTTGAGATTTGCTTGCATCTTCAACGAAGGAATTGCCGTCTACATGGTTGGCTCAAAGATAGACAGTATCAAAATCAGCAAACTCACTGCAGGCTTGCAAGGCTTTGGCATAAGAGCCGTAACAGGAGGAGGAGAAGGTCCGAGCTCTAGTCACTAAAGACTAAATTAGCTAAGGAGGTCTTATTCCCACGTTATCAAAGAGGATTTTGTGGGATTTGATGAAGACATCAAGATATTGGTTAAGAAATTGGTCAATCAATACTCAGATTGTCGAGTTGTTTCCATTTGTGGCACAGGTAGTTTGGGAAATACCACTATTGTGAAGAAAGTTTATCATCACCTCGACATTAGATGCCACTTTGATAGTTTGGCTTGGGTTTGTATCTCCCAGAACTGGCAAAAGATGGATGTTTTAAAAGAGAAATCCTAATCAAACTTTTTCCAGAAGGGATGACGGTGATCAGAAGAATGACAGATGCAGAATTAGTAAAGCTACTTTATGAGACCCAACAGCAAAAAAAATGTTTGGTGGTTCTTGATGACATTTGTTCCTATGATGTTTGGAACACCTTACGACCAGCCTTTCCAGATGGAGACACTAGTAGCAAAATATTGCTCACTACGCGTAAGAAGGATGTGGCTTTTCATATTGTGAGTGTTTTTGTCTATACTAGTTTTTGTGCACGTGCATTGCACGTGGTTTTAGTGTTTGACAAATGTTATTAAATTCATTAATAAAATATATATATATATAACTATATATATATATAACTAAGAATTGAATAATTAGTATAGAATAAAAATAATAACAAATAAACAAAACATAGTGAGAGTAAAAGTCATTTGGATTTTTTTTACCGACCTAAAAGCCTTCTAATTTTAATATGATCTAAGTTTGGGAAGTTTATTATCATATTATACAGAAATCTTATATAGAACATATAATTTGATACAAATTATAATTTGTTTAATTATTTTAGCTAAATACAGTATAGTTTAAATTTATCTGTTATACTAATACTGAGATAAAAATATATGGAGTTATACACTTGTAGTCTTATAATATTATATTTAATGTAAATCTAGTTTAAAATTTTTGTTTAATTATTTTAGCAAAATAGAGTAGAGTTTGAATTTATTTGGAATACTAATACTAATATAAAAATATATGGTATTATACAGTTTTATTTAATCTAAATCTTAAACTCTTTTGTATAAAATCAAAGGTATATTTGTCTTTACAGAAAAAGGAAAAAATACATGAGTTATTTGTATTTTTTTATATATTGTTATTGTTGAAGTTATATAGAAGTCTTATACATAATATTTAATTTAACACAAATTCTAAATTGTTCAATTTTTTTTATCCAAATAGAGTAGAGTTTAAATTTATTTGGCATACTAATACGTACGAATATAAAATATAATACTATTTTATTTAATGTAAATCTAGTTTTAAATTTTTATTTAATTATTTTAGCCAAACAGAGTAGAGTTTGAATTTATTTGAAATACTAATAATAAGATAAAAATATATGAAATTATATTGTTCATTTAATGTAAATCTTAAATTATTTTGTATACAATCAAAGGGTATATTTGTCTTCACAAAAAAAAGGAAAAACATTTGATGTTATTCATACTTTTATATATAGTATAGATTAAGTGTTTATTGCTTGCTTAACCATGATTTGCCCATTTCATAACTTTCTGCTACAGCAATTTTTACATTTTTTTTATTTCGTTATGTCATTTTTAAATTTTTTGGATCTTGTGCTACCAAAGAACTAGACTTATCTCCATAGCCATGAAATGGTCAGAGTTTGTGGTATTGAAATGGCACTTTGATAAGGGTCAGGGCAAAGCTAAAGCTCTATGGAGATTCGTGTTGCTAGCGGCAGCTTGGGGTGTTTGGATGGAGAGAAACAAACATATTTTTGAAGGAAAGTCTAGTTCTGTTGAGGATTTGTGGGAGCATATTTTATTCCTTATAGGACCATGGGCCAGGGCGTCGTTTGATCCATGTAGCCGACCCCACCTAGTGGGATAAAGGCTTGTTGTTGTTGTTGTTGTATAGGACCGTGGGCCAGGGCGTCTAGTATTTTAGATAGTTCAGAATGCTTTCTGTTTAGTATTGATTGTAATATTTTTTTGCTTAGCTAAGTGTGTTTTCTGTGTCTTGTCTAGTGTGCCTCTTTCTAGTAGGCAGGGGGATTGTCAGTCTAGTGGATTTCTCTTCCACTAGTCGGCTTATTTTCTTCTTCATTGCTTCTGTTTTGTTCTCTTTTGTTTAGCGGCAATAAAACTTTCTGTTTTGTATATAAAAAAAAGAGAACTAGACTTATTATTGAATTAAAGAATTCTCCTTCGCACTTTAGCAGAGAACTACACTGAAGGAAATAATAGATAGAATACTAATGGTCCATTTGGACTGAGGGAACGGGCAGGAAAGGAAAGGAAAAGAGTAGTAGTGATTACAAATAACTTGTTTGTTTAGATTTATGAAGGGAATGGAAAAGAAATGGGGGGAATCGGAGGAGGGATTGTCAATCCCCTCTGTTCCTTATTTTATTTCCTTCCAATATTGGGAGGATTAGGAGGGGGAAAAAAAAGATTTTAATGAATTATTACCCATAATTCCAAATTTAATCTTAATTTGTTAACATTGTTTAAATCACATGCCTTTCCTTTCTTTTCTTCTTTTTATCCAAACGAGTTTTTTCCATTGTTTTGTTTTCCATCCTTAGCTAGCAAATAACAATAAAATTAAACTCATTTCTTTCCATTCCATTTCATTCCATTCTTTCCCCTCCTAATTAATTACTTCTTTTCCATTCCATTCCCTCAATCCAAATGGACTCTAAGGGTGTGTTTGGGTACATAGAATTTTAATTTTAGAAATTACAATTTCAAATATTTGCAGTTACATTCTTTGGTCAATTTATTGATTTCAATTACAATTCTAAAATCTTTTGACTATATGTGAAAGTAGTAGCCAAATATCAGGATACGTTCAAACTTTTTGATGATAAGTACTTTGTTCATACAACATTGCTTGACAAAATACAAAAAGGGTGTGGGTATTGGCACTCTAGGAAAGTACTTTAGCACTCCCAAATAATATTTAGGGGGCATTTTACCATAATCTTTTGCGATGCTTACGGATTTTGTGACTAATTTTGAGTGCTAGAGCATATTATATGAAGTGCCAATAGCTACATTATAATAAATTGTGTTGATTAATAGGTTGAATGATCTTTGTAAGTGGCAGTGCCTTTAATTTCCATAACTAGCGGTTTGTATACATTACTGGTTTGAAGATAAAAAGATGCATGGCTTTTGGATCAGTTGGCAGATGTCTTTGAGATCATTAATGGGCTTGATATTTTTGATGTGTTACAGGTTTTGAAGATGGGGGATGAGTCTCTGTTTCGGATTTTCGGTATGCTTTGTTGTAGTGTTTGGCAGGATAGGAGTAGATGGGTTTTTGAGGATAGAAATGCCCAGATGGATTATTAGCAGAGGCAATTGGTTTTCTTGAGTGTTTGATTTTGTCCACCCTAATGGGCGTTCTGCGTCTCTACCTTGGGTGAAGGTTAAATGTGATGCTTATCTTTTGGCTGGCTACTCGGGCTTGAGTACTGGTTGTTGCATGAGAGATAGTAAACGTCGCCTGCTCCTAGCTGCTTCGGTGCATAAGGAAGACGTGTTTTTTGTTCTTATGGCTTAGTTGTCGTCAATTGCGGAGGGGCTCGCTCTAGTAGCTGAGATTGGTGCTCCTAGAGTGCCTTAATGAATTTGGGTCCATTCATTCAGATATTCGGTTGCTTTCGAGGGACATCGAGGTGTTTTTTAATTTTGTTGCCCGTAATCATAATAGTGTTGCTCATGATTAGCTCGCTATATATGCTTTTGTTTTTACTTTGTTGGATAGTTGAGACTTCTTATTTTCAGATTGGTTGATGGATCTTGTTTCTGGTTATTTCTAGTTTAATTTGTCTTGGGCCTCAAAGGTATATGCAAAGTTTTCATCAAAATAATTCTTAGGCTATGTTTGATTGCAAAAATGGAAAAGGAAAATAAATTTAGCTAGTTTGTGTGAAAAGATGGAAAATAAGGTGAGAGATGTTACTCATTTTATGAGTATATATCCTCCATCCTTCAATGTTTTTGGTAGAAAATTTTTACTCACCATCAAGCAAAGAAAATTTTTTCATGGAAAAACTTAAAATTCAAGAGGATATCACCTCTATCACTCAACTTATTTTCCATCCTTTTACCAAAACTAACTCAATTTTTTTTTTCCACCTTGCAATCAAACGGAGCCTTAATTTGTTCTATTTTCCCTGTTATTTTTTCCCTTCCACTTACTGGGGCATGAGGCAGTTTATGCCAGCCCTGTTCCTACTATACATGTTAGGTAAAAATTGAGGCTATTGTGTATTTGTCTATGTACATTTTTACTAATATTTTTGTTCAGACACTGTCTGCAGTTAATCTTACAGAAATGTAATTAGTTC
Organism: Lonicera japonica; assembly: GCA_021464415.1. Lineage (NCBI taxonomy): Eukaryota > Viridiplantae > Streptophyta > Magnoliopsida > Dipsacales > Caprifoliaceae > Lonicera > Lonicera japonica. Next base: position 412,298 of record JAKCWG010000843.1, read on the forward strand.
TCCCTCTTTGGTTCCTTAATTGCTGTGTCGCATTTTTTTAAAACTTTCAAGCAGTACTAAAACCAAAATCTCTCATCTGTTTCAACTCTATTGCATGAAGAAACAAGAAAAAACAGAAGTAAGAAATTAAGCACAAACGAATTTCAAGACTTATAATAGTGCATGCCCAATGTATGATTGCCATGGTAGTATGGTCACAAGCAAGCTCATACCGCCAAGTCGATCAATATAGGTATTACGCTCACGACTAGCATCGTTACCATTCAATTGTGATGCTTGGATTCATTATTTGCTTCACATTTTAGGAATTTTAGTGGCTTCCTGTTTTAAATTGGATAAGGACTACAAATTGCAGTAAGCATTCATTTCACCATGTTCTCTTTTCTGAAAGGAAAAAAGTAAATTGTTTTTCTTACTTTAGTGTTAAACCATCAACAAACCTTGGATTATGTACTCTGAATATAATATTGTTCTCGCAAAAAGTATACTACGAGAATTTGGCATCATTGCTTTACCCAATTAACTGTGATCACACAGCCTTTTTAAATAAAAAAAAACCTCAATGTGAGATCCTCTTTTTCAACTTAAGCACTAAATTTTGTTCTTTAATTTGTTGTGTTAAAATTTGAAGTTTATATGTATATTGTGCTCAATGTAACCTGTAAGACACTGGTACATTTTTTTAAGCTAAAATCTTTACATACTACTATATTTGGTGCATGGAAAATTTGGAGAAAATGTCCGTGGATAATTACCATTAGTAAACAATAAGCCTTAAGACTCTCTCTTTCAGTAACCATAAAATAAATAATAAACTTGAGTGAAGTTATTTGAAATAGCAGTGGTCTAAAATAGAGCTTTCGGATGATGCAAAGGCTGTCTTCACAATGACATCTTGTCCATCGGTGTGTTATTATCATTGTAACATAATTATGGATGGTTTTCGATTTTATCTGTAATGACTTTCAAAACCAATTGACAATGAGTAGAGTAACTTCTAGATTTTATATATTGTTTTGTGATGATCCATTTTTTCGATGTGAGACTGATAGTTTCAACATAGAGTAATATGATGTGTATATACACTATACTGCCATAAAATAAAGGTACTTATTTTTTCAATTTTCGAGCAGAAACTTTTACCGTTAGATTTCAACTTAGTTGATTTGCTTCTTTTCATTCATGTGTGCAGTAATTGTTAATACGTTCATCACATAATAAGAAATTTAGATAGAGATGGAGGGGGAGGGGGAGGGGGAAGGGGAAGGAGAGAGAGAGAATGTTGAGTAAAGTTGTTAAAAGAATTAGAAATCTATCTGAAATGTCTTAGTAAGTGAGAAGATTTCAAAATTAATTTTTATGTATAAAAAAAGATTTACAATCTACCAAAATCCACCAATAATTAAAATTATACTAAGTCATTAAACTTTTGAATACCATAAAATTTAGATGAATTTTTTAAAATCTTAATTAAATACATGATAATTTTAAAAGATTTTTTAAAATCTTAATTAAATATATCATAATTTTAATTTTTTTTTTAAAATTTTAATTAAATACACATAAACTTAAAAAATAATAAAAAACATTCTAAATCCAATGCACCCTTTAATCTCAAACTCTCTGAGAGTATCGCTCTTCTCAAACCCACTCCCACTCAGTCATTCTCGCTCACACTCCCGTCTCTTAGCCACGGCACAGATCTACCACCACCACCACCACCACCGGCCTCCGATACACCACTACCAGCCGTGCCTCTCCTCTCAAAACTCTCACTCTCTCACTCTCGTCTCTTAGCCACGGCACCACATCCTCTCCTCTGGCTCTAGCCCTAGCCCACGCCTCCGATCCTCCACCACCACCATCGGCCGTGCCTCTCACGAGATCTGCAAGGTAAGCCCTCAAACTTCATTTTACTTCAAAGTTTAAGTTATTCCTAATATGAAATTATGCACTCGGAATTTGGGAAAAGGAAAGATTATTGAGATTTGAGACTAGATTATGTAGTTATGTTATCATTGTTATGCATAATAAAGATTATTGAGATTTGAGACTAGATTATGTAGGTTTGAAATTTCATGTTGTTATGTTATCATTGTTATGCATAAAGAAAGATTATTTGGGTTTGATTAAGCTTCAGTAATTGTTAATTTGTTATGGGTTTGAGTAAGCTTTCGGTTTTACCGATCCTAATTAAATACCAAAGTACCAAACTGTTGTTTCGGTTCCCGACATAATTTGGGTTGGGGATCGGTTTGTATTTTATCCATACCGAAAATATCGGTTCGGTTCTCAAACCATGCCCAACCCTGAAATCTAAATAGAATTTAGCCAAAGTTTGCTTATTTTTTTGTTTCGATATTTAAATTTTTATTTGTTTTATTTTGGTATTTAAAATTTGAGTTGCTTCTTAGTTTCATTTTAAATTAGATGTTCTGTCAATTTCTTTTTTATGAAAAATTCATTTGCTTGACGTAATATCCAGTTTTTGAACTAAATATTCATGTGCCACATGCAAGGCTGGAGCTGTAGATTTTTTTAAACGGGGTAAGTTTAATTCTAAATTACTACAGTTTTGGCAATTTGTTTTTTAAGAATTTAATACTAATATTATTTTATTTCAATATTAGGTGGGCGATTAATACTGACGGTTAGCTTTAAAAATTAACAATGACATGGACAAACTTAATTAATATGCATATATTTGCAAATTTGAAAAATAATTTTAATGGTAAAATAGCAATTTTTGAAATTTTTGTGTGTGGGGGGTTGGTTAATTGTTCCCTTAGTTTGCGTTTCCCACCACCATTGTCCATATGAATTTTTTGTCCAAAAACTTGACAACAACAACAACAAAGCCTTTATCCCACTAGGTGGGGTCGGCTACATGGATCAAACGACGCCATAGTGGCCTGTCGTGAATCATATCTATAGTGAAACCATTTGCCTCTAAATCCTTCTTAATAGTTTCACCTATAGTTTTTCTCGGTCTTCCTCTGCCTCTAACAATTAGGCTTCCCTCCATATGATTAACTCTCCTTACCACGGCATCTACTGGTCTCCTCCCTACATGCCCAAACCATCTTAGTCGAGATTCAACCATCTTTTCTGTAATAGGTGCCACCCTAACTCCCTCTCTGATGGTATCATTCCTGATCCTATCTTTCCTATTTTTGCCACTCATCCATCTCAACATTCTTATCTCAGCTACATTTAGTTTATTCTCGTGTTGGCTTTTGACCGCCCAACACTCAGTCCCATACAACATCGCTGGTCTAACCGCCGTACGATAGAATTTTCCTTTTAACTTGAGTGGTACTTTTTTATCACATAACACACCCGAAACTTTCCTCCATTTCAACCACCCTGCTTGAATCAGGTGATTTACATCTCCCTCTATTTCCCCATCTTCTTGTATAATGGATCCAAGATACTTAAACCGAGTGACTTGTGGTATGACATTGTCCCCAACTTTTACCTCTAAGTTAGGAGTGCTCCGCCTTTTACTGAACTTGCATTCCATATATTCTGTCTTACTTCTGCTTAAATGAAAGCCATGCGCTTCTAAAGTTTGTCTCCAAGTTTTCACCTTCCCATTTAGCTCTTCTCTGGACTCACCCACTAGGACAATATCATCTGCAAATAGCATACATCGCGGTGCTGGCTCTTGAATGTGTTCCGTGAGTACATCCAAGACCAAGGTAAACAGATAAGGGCTCAAAGCTGACCCTTGGTGTAGTCCTATAGTTATAGGAAAATCTTTTGTGGACCCACTATGTGTTCTCACACTAGTCTTAGCTCCCTCATACATGTCCTTGATAACACGAATATAGGCAATCCTAACCCCTTTCTTCTCTAGGGCTTTCCACAAAATCTCTCTTGGTACCTTATCGTATGCCTTCTCCAAGTCAATGAAAATCATGTGTAGGTCCTTTTGATCCCTCCGATAATGCTCCATCAAACGCCGCAACAAGTAAATTGCTTCCATGGTCGACCTTCCGGGCATAAAACCAAATTGATTATCTAAAATGCTGGTTTCCTTTCTTAGTCTCCGCTCAATCACCCTTTCCCATAACTTCATAGTATGACTCATGAGTTTAATCCCCCTGTAATTGGCGCAATTTTGTATATCCCCCTTATTCTTATAAATCGGGATTAGGGTGCTTCTCCTCCAATCTTCCGGCATCTTCTTTAATCTCAATATCTCGTTGAACAACCTTGTGAGCCAACCAATGCCTCTATCACCTAGACCCTTTCAAACCTCAATACGTATACTATCTGGCCCAACTGCTTTACCACTATCCATTCGTTTCAATGCTTCTTTCATTTCCTTTTCTTGAATTCTGCGATAAAAGGTGCAATTTTGGTCATTCTCTCGCATGTCCAGCTCAACTCCACATGCTAGAATCTCATAACCTTCATTAAATAATTTGTGAAAATAATTCTTCCATCTCTCTTGTATATCTTGTTCCTTAACCAAAACTTTACCTTCTTCGTCCTTAATGCATCTCACTTGATCCAAGTCTTTTGTCTTCCTCTCACGACCCTTAGCCAGTCGATAAATAGCTTTTTCCCCATCTTTGGTGCCTAAAGATTGGTATAATCCATCAAAAGCTTTAGTCCTCGTCTCACTCACCGCCTTCTTGGTCTCTTTCTTTGCTTCTTTGTAAGATTTTCAATTTTCCGCATTCTTACATAAAGACCAAGCTTTAAAGCATTTCCTTTTTACCTTAACTTTATCCTGTACACTATCATCCCACCACCAAGATTCTTTATCCCTAGGTTCACATCCTCTTGATTCACCCAGCGTCTCTTTAGCTATCTTCCTGATCCCCTCGGCCGCCTTGTCCCACATATCATTTGCGCTTCCGTTTGCCTCCCAAAACCCTCCCTCCAGCACCTTGTGTTGAAAGATCCTTTGTTTTTCACCCTTCAAATGCCACCATCTAATCCTTGAAACCTTACCTTGGCCCCTTCTCTTCCCTTTCCCCTCAACTCGTATATCCATCACAAGGACTCTATGTTGGGTAGTCAAGCTCTCTCCAGGTATGACTTTACAGTCCAAACAACTCTTTCTATCTCCTTTCCTAAAGAGGAAGAAATCTATCTGAGAGCATGTTGCCCCACTCTTATATGTGATGAGATGCCCCTCCCGCTTCTTAAAACATGTATTGGCAATCGTAGGATCATAAGCAGACGAGAAATCAAGGATAGATTTTCCCTATGTATTTACTACCCCAATGCCATAACCTCCATGCACCCCCTATAGTTTTCAAAAGAACTCCCTACGTGCCCATTCAGATCCCCTCCTAGGAAAATCTTTTCTCTAAGTGGTATATCCTGGATCAAGCCTTCCAAGTCCTCCCAAAATTTTATCTTGAGGTGTTCTTCACACCCGACCTGAGGTGCATAAGCACTGATCGCATTAAAAGTGTCTTGCTCCACTACAAATTTTAGGGCCAGGATCCTATCTCCTACCCTCTTTACATCTACAATGTCCTTCTTCCACCATTTGTCGACAATTATACCCACTCCATTTCTCGATTTAACCTTGCCAGTGTACCAGATCTTAAAACCCGAAGTGTCTAATTCCTTTGCCTTAGCTCCAACCCACATAGATTTTCTTGTAAGTGTGCCTATATTCCATGTTCCAAAACGAATCCTCCTCTCATGAACTAGCTTCTTTACCCGCACCTGTTCACAAAGATGCGGGAACCCTTGCTTATTTTTCATTGCATCCAGGCGGCAATGCAGCGGCCCTTGCTCATTTGTCACTGCACTCGAGCGATACAAAATAAAATGAAAAAGGAAGACAAACCTCAAAAATGTGAAAGATCAATTATGTATACAGATGAATCACCCTCGCCTTGGCATTTATTGAGCCTCCTTGATGGTGATCCTTCCGCACATTGTCAAGACAATGATACATCTAAATAAATTTGAACGCACCAAGTAAGCACCTTCCTCATAAAGCACTACGCTACAAATGGATAATTGACATTTTATCCCTTAAAATTTGCTTGTTTTCTCATTTCTATCTTTAAAAGTCCATTCGTTTCATTTTAGTACTCCATGTTTGAGTTGTATCTCACTTTCTTTTTAACTTAGATGTCCCGTCACTTTTTTGAATGAAATGATCGATGAGCTCATCAGATGTTGCATCAAATGTAATAATTTCAATTTTCACTAATAAAAATGGCTGAGTACATTGTTACGTTCGTTGTTGAAAGAGCTGGAGAGCTGCTGATCAAAGAAGCAAGATTCACGTGTGGAGTGCGTGACCAACTTGAAGAACTTCAAGCGGAATCAAGGCGGATACTTTGCTTCTTAAAAGATGCAGATGGAAGACAAGAGGAGAGCGAGACTCTCCAAAACTTGGTGATAGAGATAAGGCAAGTCACTTACGATGCTGAGGACGTGCTTGAATTTTTCGCCTTCAAGGTCTCGTCCAGGAGGAGGAGAAGAGGTATAAGAAACGTCCTCTTGAGATTTGCTTGCATCTTCAACGAAGGAATTGCCGTCTACATGGTTGGCTCAAAGATAGACAGTATCAAAATCAGCAAACTCACTGCAGGCTTGCAAGGCTTTGGCATAAGAGCCGTAACAGGAGGAGGAGAAGGTCCGAGCTCTAGTCACTAAAGACTAAATTAGCTAAGGAGGTCTTATTCCCACGTTATCGAAGAGGATTTTGTGGGATTTGATGAAGACATCAAGATATTGGTTGAGAAATTGGTCAATCAATACTCAGATCATTGAGTTGTTTCCATTTGTGGCACGGGTGGTTTGTGAAAGACCACTCTTGCTAAGAAAGTTTATCATCACCCCGACACTAGATGCCACTTTGATAGTTTGGCTTGGGTTTGTATCTCCCAGAACTGGCAAAAGATGGATGTTTTAAAAGAAATCCTAATCAAACTTTTTCCAGAAAGGATGACGGTGATCAGAAGAATGACAGATGCAGAATTAGTAAAGCTACTTTATGAGACCCAACAGCAGAAAAAATGTTTGGTGGTTCTTGATGACATTTGGTCCTATGATGTTTGGAACACCTTACGACCAGCCTTTCCAGATGGAGACACTGGTAGCAAAATATTGCTCACTACGCTTAAGAAGGATGTGGCTTTTCGCATTGATCCAAATGCTTTTCTGCATCAACTGGGGTTCCTAAACAGAGAAGAAGGTTGGCAGTTGCTAGTGAAGAAAGCATTCCCAGGAAGAAGAGGTACAGGTAAGTTCATAACCCAATTTTCTAAAAGGCAATTGGTGAACCTAGGGTGGCCATTGAGCATTTGAGCGTCTAGGCATTCATTTTTTGAATTTTATATATATATATATATATAATACTAGACTACTAGTGTAATGCAAATTCACATGAAACATAGTCATTAGGTTCACTAACAACATGAAGATTGGAGCCAAGGTTCCCATTCATACAAAACTATCAATTTATCTCAAGCAACAATAAAAAGCTGCTTAGAAAAAAGTAAGAAAGAAGTTACAATAGACAGAAAAGAGGAAGAAAGTTCCAGATAAGATTAAGCAAAAAATGCTTTGTGTGAATGGGAGGAATGGAAGATGGGTTTGCTTATGATGGTTGATAGGTTCCCTTCCGTTCTCTTAAATGGTAATGTGTTTTAACAAAAAGAAAAATTGGCTGTTGTTTAAATATATATATATATGTATAAATCTTTTATCTGCGCCCGCCTAACTCGATTAGGTGGCCACCTAAATCCATCCACCTAATTCATCCAGGGATTAATCAAACGCCTAGGCACAGCTTAGTGCCTAACTCGATTAGGTGGCCGCCTAAATCCACCTAATTCATCCAGCGATTAATCAAATGCCTAGGTACAGCTTAGCGCCTATGCTTTTATCTTGTGTAGCTGTTTAGTTGAGTAGGAGACTTCCTTAGTTATCCTCTATATGAATTGTCTTGAGAGTGGGCCCATGGTTTGGGCTTTATTATTGTGTAAGTGACAACTTTGGGCCCGATTGGGCCATGTGCAGAATTGAGGATTGAAAATATGCTCGAGGCATTTGGCAATAAAGTTCGAGGAGGAGACTCTTTAATAATCCAGCATGTCCCTAACGTCACAATCATCTAATTACCACCGTCCTTGTTGATGAATTGGAGAGGCAGGAATCTAGGTACACTTTTCTTTATTAGAAATGTTATGAACTACTTATGTAGTTATTTTTTCACTTCATCAATTATTTATTTATTTTTTATGTAGAACAAGTAGCAGAAGCCTATTTGGCAAGACCGTTGCAACCCCACCAGACCCAAAAAAGTGTCAATCGCAGAATCACGTGGCCCAGAGAATTCATGTCACTGTTGATGACGATAAAGCACGCTGTTTTTCAGCTTAATTTCTTCATTTAGGCCTCCGAATCACAAATTTACTTTTTATGGCATGTTCAAATTTGCTAATAAGTTGAGTTATTTAGGTTAGATTTGACAGAAGTCAAACCCACATGATTCTCAGCATCAACACTGCATGATCCCATGATCTTTGCGATTTTCTATTTTTGGCAATTATTTTGAATTTATTTCATTTCTTGCCATTCTCCTCCCCGGGGTTTCTTTGTATTGTGAGTGTTTTTCTCTATAGTAAGTGTTTATTGCTTGCTTGACCATGATTTGCCCATTTCATAACTTTCTGCTACAGCAATTTTTATATTTTCTTATTTCGTTATGTCATTTTTAAATTTATTGGATCTTGTGTTATCAAAGAACTAGACTTATTATTGAATTAAAGAATTCTCCTTCGCACTTTAGCAGAGAACTACACTGAAGGAAATAATAGATTGAAAACTAACAGTCCATTTGGACCGAGGGAACAGGCAGGGAAGGAAAGGAAAAGAGGAGTAGTGATTACAAATAACTTGTTTGTTTAGAGTTATGAAGGGAGTGGAAAAGAAATGGGGGGGAATCTGAGGAGGGATTGTCAATCCCCTCTATTCCTTATTTTATTTCCTTCCAATATTGGGAGGATTAGGAGGGAAAAAAAATGATTTTAATGAATTATTACCCATAATTCCAAATTTAATGTTAATTTGTTAACAATGTTTAAATCACATTCCTTTCCTTTCTTTTCTTCTTTTTATCCAAACGAGTTGCTTCCATTGTTTTCTTTTCCATCCTTAGCTAGCAAATAACAATAAAATTAAACTCATTTCTTTCCGTTCCATTCTTTCCCCTCCTAATTAACTACTTCCTTTCCATTCCCTTCCCTCAATCCAAATGGACTCTAAGGGTGTGTTTGGGTACATAGAATTGTAATTTTAGAAATTACAATTTCCAATATTTGCAGTTACATTCTTTGGTCAATTTATTGATTTCAATTACAATTCTAAAATCTTTTGACTATATGTAAAAGTAGTAGCCAAATATCAGGATACGTTCAAACTTTTTGATGATAAGTACTTTGTTCATACAGCATTGCTTGACAAAATACAAAAAGATGTGGGTATTGGCACTGTAGGAAAGTACTTTAGCACTCCCAAATAATATTTAGGGGGCATTTTACCATAATCTTTTGTGATGCTTACAGATTTTGTGACTAATTTTGAGTGCTAGAGCATATTATATGAAGTGCCAATAGCTACGTTATAATAAATTGTCTTGATTAATAGGTTGAATGATCTTTGTAAGTGGCAGTGCCTTTAATTTCCATAACTAGCGGTTTGTATACATTACTGGTTTGAAGAAAAGGATGCATGGCTTTTGGATCAGTTGGCAGATGTCTTTGAGATCATTAATGGGCTTGATATTTTTGATGTGTTACAGGTTTTGAAGATGGGGGATGAGTCTCTGTTTCGGATTTTCGGTATGCTTTGAGGATAGAAATGCCCAGATGGATTATTAGCAGAGGCAATTGGTTTTCTTGAGTGTTTGATTTTGTCCACCATAATGGGTGTTCTGCGCCTCTCCCTTCGGTGAAGGTTAAATGTGATGCTTATCTTTTGGCTGGCTACTCGGGCTTGGGTACTGGTTGTTGCATGAGAGATAGTAAATGTGGCCTGCTCCTAGCTGCTTCAGTGCATAAGGAAGACGTGTTTTTTGTTCTTATGGCTTAGTTGTTGGAAATTGCGGAGGGGCTCGCTCTAGTAGCTGAGATTGGTGCGCCTAGAGTGCCTTAATGAATTTGGGTCCATTCATTCAGATATTCAGTTGCTTTCGAGGGACATCTAGGTGTTTTTTAATTTTGTTGCCCGTAATCATAATAGTGTTGCTCATGATTAGCTCGCTATATATGCTTTTGTTTTTACTTTGTTGGATAGTTGAGACTTCTTATTTTCAGATTGGTTGACGGATCTTGTTTCTGGTTATTTCTAGTGTAATTTGTCTCGGGCTTCAAAGGTAAATGCAAAGTTTTCATCAAATTAATTCGTAATTTGTTCTATTTCCCCTTTTATTTTTTCACTTCCACTTCCACTTCCACTTCCACTTACTGGGGCATGAACGGCAGTTCATGCCAGCCCTGTTCCTACTATACATGTTAGGTAGAAAATGAGGCTATTGTGTAGTTGTCTGTGTACATTTTTTACTAATATTTTTGTTCAAACACTGTCTGCAGTTAATCTTACAGAAATGTAATTAGTTCTCCCTCTTTCGTTCCTCAATTGCTGTGTCGCAATTTTTTTGAACTTTCAAGCTGTACTAAAACCTAATTCTCTCATCTGTTTCTAGTCTATTGCATGAAGAAACAAGAAAAAACAGAAGAAAGAAATTAAGCGCAAATGAATTTCAAGACTAATAATACTTATAATAGTGCATGCCCAACGTATCATTGGTGTGTTATTATCACTGTAACATAATTCTGGCTGGTTTTCGAATTTTATCTATAATGACTTTCAAAACCAATAGGCTAGAGTAGTCCTTATATTTTATATATTGCTTTGTGAGGATCCATTTTTCCGATGTGGGATTGGTAGTTTCAATAGAGTCATATGATGTGTACATACACTATACTGCCGTAAAATAAAGGTACTTATTTTTTCAATTTTCGCTCAGTAAATTTTACCGTTGGGTTTCAACTTAGTTGATTTGCTTCTTTTCATTCACGTGTTTAGTAATTGTCTTGTAGTTTCCATTTATGCACATATAATATGTTGCTAGACACAAAACAATGGGTAAAATGTACTCTCATTTTTACCCGTATGTTCGATTAAAGTTATATTGACATGCTTTATATCTCGAATCAAAACGCGTCCAAGTAAAAGCAAGTAACTGAAGACATCATATCCTTTCTCCTGCAACATATTCGATTAAATGTCGAATTGAATATGTAAAATGACACTATTTCTTCTAAGCAATCAGATTGATAGCCAACAAAAATTCAACCATTAGCTGCTGTCATGTATTATTAGAATATTTTTCCCTTTTGAAAGATAATTCACAATGCATAATGAAAATGGGCAAGCATTTACAGCAAACAATATTTTTATTTCTATTAACTTTGATAAAGATATTCATACGACTCGAATTCTACTTTGACAAGCTATTGTGATCATTCTCCTTTATCAAGGCTGAAGACCGAATTTATTTGCACCAATTTTCTCAACTACGTGAAAATGTACATTTATAGACTTGAAATATTCGTATAAGCCAAGAATGTATGCTCGGCTATGAACAACCGAGTTTATCCGCTCCTACTCGATTTCGTACTCGATTTCGTATGGCTGAATACATTTAAAACGTGGTTTGTTTTTTGGGTTGCTAACCAAAAATTAATCTGCCTACTCTATTTTTTTTTTCCTGAAGGTTTGCTTCTTTTAGTGGTATAAATGAACTTGATGGTTTGTAATTATCAGATTGTAAAGAAGTATAAGGTGCTCTGTTTGTTGTTGTTGTTGTTGTTGTTTTTTTTTTTTTTTTTTCTGGCAAAACTTCCTGCTCGCATGAAGGTGCCCAGTTGCTCTGTTTTTTTGGAAAGAAGTATAATGGGGGTTTCTAATGGGGATTTTGGAAGTGTTGTTGAGGACGAATTTTAGAGAGAGATAATGATAATGATGATAGGAATAATTAATTAATTAATAATTGTTGATTATTGTAGCTCAAAAAAAAATGTGATGTATGACAATAGTAAAAATCTTTTTTGTTTTTTTTTAAAGAAGTGTTTGTGAGATATTAGGTGGGTGGTAATAGCCCCATCCAAAATGAGTGGAATGTAATTTTAAAGAATAAAATGAAAAAAAAAGGCAACTTCAAAGGTGAGATCAAAGATCAAATACCCAAACAAATAAATGACCCTCATGTTGGCCATAACGGATAAATATAATAAAATAAAATAATCACAATATTCATTTTTCTTTTATTGAAAAATATATATAGCAGTTAGTCATAAATTATTATAGTTATTTGAGAAGTCTAAGTGATTGTGTACATGTGTAAAGTTATACGATATTATTATTTGCTGCATAGTAGTAACAACATCAAGTGAGTTTATGTTCAATATCATTGATAAAGTTAGTAGAGCAATAGTTCAAGAATTATTTCCCTTAAATACAACAAGAACGTGTTAAAATAAAGAGGCATCTACCATAAGTTATGATAAAAAGTGCCGCGCTACCATATATATTTGAAATTATTATGCTATGATTTTCTATAGTTTTTCGACATATATAATGGCGCGCCATGTTTTTAATAAAATCATAATATGACATATTTAACATATGCATGTGCACAACACATGTTATATGCTAGTAAGAAAGTATTATTAGAGTCTTCTTAGTTATTTTTTTACCCCTCTAGATATAAATGCTAGATTCCAACATAACAATAAAATTTTGAGAGATGCTATTGACAGAGCCCAATAATTTCTTATCAGCCGGCACAAAGCACCTTATCTTTATTGCCTTTAATTTGACATAAAATTGTTTTGGCAGAAATTTGTTATTTTGTATCGTATTTCCAAAATTTTATACCAACGGGAATTAAGATTTCTTGTTAAATAAAAAAAAAATGATAATAATATAAAAAACTGTATTTTATGATTTTTATATTGGAAAAACAAATAAATAAAGACCAAAACTTGGAGAGTTGTGGCTCGTCAAAAAGATAAAGTCTGAATAATGCACTGATTCAACATAAAATAAGATGAAAAAGTTGTAAAAAGATAAAATGGAATAATGCATCTCAATAATTAAAGTTGGAACACCTTTAAAAATTTAGTGGATTGTGGGGGCAATTCCTCCCTTAACTTGTCTTTTCTTCCGTCCTTGTCCTTAGGAATTTTCTATTTAAAAAGTTTGATGGAAATTTAATTTTGAATGAAAGTGATACACGAATCAAATTTTTTTAATTAAAACAAATTGAATGTAACTGTAAAAATTGCAGTGAAAAAAAAAAGAGAGGCAAACTTTAAAAGTGTGAAAGATTAATTACCCACACAAATAAATGATCCTTGCCTTGGCCGCAACTGATTTATATAATATAATAATAATAGTAATAATAAATCATAATATTCTTTACCAATTGATTTCATTTTTTAAGGTTTCATGAATATTTTTATTTTTTTGAATTATTTTCGAACTTTACAACGAAAGTGACTTCAAAGAAGACATATAAATATTTAAAGATTGTTGAAATTCCCTCTTCATCTCACATTAGGAGTTTAAACTTTTAAAAGATACATTAATTTTAATAAAATCAATATTTGAACAAAATAATTAACTATCATGAAATTTTGTATATTGAGTATATCCTAAAACAAAAAATATTATTTATTTATTTAGATTCCCGAGAGAAAGTGGAGGGAGAGTTGTTCATCTATTGAAATGTGAAGGGAACAAAGTGTTAGATAAGCGAAAACTTCCAAAGAGAGAAATTGGAAGAAAATATAATTGCAGTGTCTCATATACAATCAGAAGATTAATTGGCCGATCTACTTACTAAGGCCGTTTCCAACATAATCTTTTCCAGATTAGTCAACAAGTTGGGCATGTTCAATATTTATGCACCAACTTGACGGGGAGTGTTAAAATATATTATATATTATTTAATATGTAATATATATCTAGTTTTCTTTTATTAGTAGGTTTCCTTATTCTATTAGGTATCTTATTGTTTACATGATTCTATAAATTGAACTATCTTGTATTAATATTATCCAATCAATTACAAATATCTTTCTTCTACTATCAAGAAAATTGACATAAAATTATTTTGGCAGAAATTTGTTATTTTGTATCATATTTCCAAAATTTTATAGGAATGAGAATTAAGATTTCGTTAAATAAGTAAATAAATAAAAACGAATTTTTATGATTTGATATTGGAAAAACAAATAAAGAAAGACCAAAGACTTCAAGAGTAGTTCCTCGTCAAAAAGATATAAAGGTGGAATAATGCACTGAATTAACATAAAGTTTAAACAATAATAATAGTAATATTATCATCTAAATAATTAAAGTTCGTTTGTTCTGAATTTTATAATGGATTTTACAAAAAGTTTGCTTGTTCACTCATTTCGATCTTTAAAATTTCGTTAGTTTTATTTTAGTACTCAAAATTTAAATTACGTCTTACATTCATTTTAATATAAACGTCTCGTCTTTTTTTGAAACGAAAAATCTATTATTTGAATTAAATGTCTTTGTAATATATGCAAGGGCAAAGTTATACAGAAGAAAATTAAAAAAATAAATTTAGTACTAATATTATTTTTATTCAATATTAGAAGGATAATTAATACTAGTAGTTAGCTTTTAAAAATTAAGAAGGCAAACTTAACTAATTAATATACAGATATTTGTAGTAATTGCAATAATAAAATAGCAATTTTTAAAAATTTTGGGTGGCGGATTGCGCCCTTTATTTTGCCTTCCTTCTGCCCCTGCCCACATGAATTTTTTGTCCACAAATTGATAAAAATCTAATTTTAAATGAAAGTGATGTGAGTGAAACTTGAGGACTAAAAAAAAGAGAGGAATGTAATTTTGAAGAATACAATGAACAACAAAGAAAAAGACAAACTTCAAAGGTGTGATGAAAGATCAATTACTCATACAAATGAATGACTCTTATGTTGGCCGGAGCGGATTTATACGATAAAATAAAATAATAAAAAATAATACGAATATTCATTTTCGGTCTAAGCGGGCTATGTGTATGTGTACCAATACTACAACATCAAGTGAGTATCATGTTCAAATAAGAACATGTTAAAATAAAGAGGTGGTTAACATAAGTTATAATAGAAAGTGCCCATTATCACGTAACCATATATATATATATATATATGAAATTATTATGCTATGGTTTTCTACGGTTTTTAGACATATATGTATTGGTACGCTATGTTTTTGATAAAATCATAATAGGATAGATTTTACATACCCTGTGCATTAATATGGATTGTATGCTAGTAATAGCGCATTATTATAGCCCTCTTAGGTTCTTTCTATGTGTCTACATTTAAATTCTAAATTCCAACAAAACAATAAAATTTTGAGAGAAGCTATTGCCAAACGTAATTATTTTTTATCAATGCAAAACACCTTATCTTTATTGATTTTAAATTGAAATAAAAATTATTTTGGCAGAAAATTGTTATTGTGTATCTTATTTCCAAAATTTTATACGAATGAAAATTAAGATTTATTGTTTTAAAAAATAAAAAAATAAAAGTATTTTATAATTTGATATTAGAAAGACAAATGAAGGAAGTCCAAATACTTGAAAAGTAGGGCCTTGTCAAAAAGATAAAGGTCGAATAATGCACTGAATTAACATAAAGTAAGTTGCATCGGTTGTGAAAAAGATAAAGTCGAATAATGCATATAAATAATTGAAGTTGAACACATATTATAAAAAGTTTGGTTGTTGACTCATTTCGATTTTTAAAATTCTATTAATTTCATTTTAGTATTCAAAATTTAAATTGCGGTTTAATTTCATTTTAACATAAACATCTCATCTCTTTTTAGAACGGAAAATCCATTATTCAGACTAAATATCTATGTACTACATGCAAAGGCAAAGCTATAAAGACAAAAATTAAAAAGATAAACTTAGTATTAATATTATTTTTATTCAATATTAAAAGAATGATTAATATTAATAGTTAGCTTTTAAAAATTTAAGGATGCAAATTTAGCTAATTAATATACATATATTAGTAAAAGTAATAGTAATAATAGTAAAATAGCAATTTTGGAAAATTGAGGATGGCGGGGACCAATTGGTCCCTTAGGTTGCCTTTCCTTCTGCCACTGGCCACATAAATTTTCTATCCAAAAAATCAATAAAAAACTAATTTTAAATAAAGTATGCGACTCAAATTTTGATTACTAAAATGTGTGAAATTTAACTTTAAAGACCACTGAAACCAAAAAAAAAAAAAAGAAGGCAAACTTCAAAACCGTGATCAAAGATCAATTGTCCGTACAAATAAATGATCCTCATGTTGGCTAAAACTGATTTATACAACAAAATAATAAAAAAAATAATCGTAATATTCTTTACCAACTAGTTTCATTATCAATTTTTTTAGGTTTCATGAATATTTTGATTTTATTTTTGAATTACTTTTCGACTTTACTATAAATCTGACTTCAAAAAAGACGATAATAAATCATAAATGTTGCCAAAATGCCCACTTCTTTAGCCCCTCATTAGGGGTTTAAACTTTTGTAGGATACATTAAATTTTAATATAATTGACGTTTAAATAGAATAATTAATTATTATAAGAGATTTTGTATATATTTATCATTTGTATGATAAAAGAAAAAAAATATGCTCTTAATTTATAATCCGGAAAGAAAGTAGGAGGGAGAGTTGTTCATTATTTGAAAACTTGCAACTAGGGGAGAAAAATGCGTGTATGACAGCAAGAAAATAAGTTAAAACTTAAAAGTTAAGTTAAAATAAAGGTAAAGGAGAGGGATGTCTTCTCAAGTAAAGTAACACATCATATTATTGCCTAAGAAATGATAGAGCTCCTCAGAATATTGCATTAAATATAATTGAGAGTTCATAATTTCAATTCTTGCAAAGAAAAATCGCCTAGTACATTGTTAAGTTTGTTGTTGAAAGAGTTGGAGAGATGATATAAATGACTAAATTTAATTGCAACATATGTCACAACCAAATTAAAACAAGTAAATTTATATTATGAGAATATTCAACCTATTAACGCATTAATATCACTATTTGGTAAATGAAGCTGGTAAATATGGCATTGTTATATATTAAAAAAAGATATTCTTATCGGCTTTATTTATGGGATAATCATACTAGGGTGTATTAATAAGTTGTATATTCTATCAAAGGCAGTTCTTCAAAGCTGTTGAAACAATATTATGGCAATTATTTGGACTAAATATCCATGTGTCACATGCAAGGGGTGGAGCATTAAAAAAGAAAATTTAGTATTAATATTATTTTTATTCAATATTCAGGGGTGGGGGAGGATGATTAGTACTAGTTGTTAGCTTTTAAAAACTTAAGGAATGGCAAACTTAACAAGTATGCATATTTTTGTAATTTTTAAAAGTAATTAGCAATTTTTGAAAATTAATTTAGGGGTGTGGGGGACAATAATGCATCTAAATAAAGTTGAACCAAGTACCACTCTGTGACAAATGAGTGATAGATATTTTACCTACATGAAATTTGTATTTACTCTCATTTCGATCTTTAAAATTCTGTTTATTTTATTTTGATACTCAAAATTTGAAATTGCATCTCTTTTTCCTTTTAACTAATTAGATGTTACGTCATTTTTTTAAACGGAAAATTTTATTTTTGGACTCCATGTACGACATGCCTCAGCCAAGCTATAAATTTTTTAAAGAGGGCATCTTTAAAACTAAATTACTAAAGTTTGTGTAAAATTTATACAAAAAAAAAGGTCTTTTTACAAAAGTAAAATACAACAAACATAATTTACACAACCACGAAACAAATTTTGTGGATTTGAAAAATAAGGGAATAAATGTAGGATAAGTTCTACTATTATTTTTGTATTATATTAGAATTTTTTATTATTTTTGAATACGATTAATAGTTGAGTAATTAGCTTTTAAAAATTTAAGATTAATAGGAGTAATTAGCTTTTAAAAATTTAAGAGGCGACTTAACTAAATTGCATTTAAGTTTTGAATATATTGGTGAACGTTTAGGTATGTAAAAGTGATATTTTTACATGCTTTATTTATCAAATAATTATATTGGATATATTAATAAATTGTAATTTTCGGAAATGTTCAAACTATATATTGATTTATTCAGTATGACTATTAAGTAAATAAAGCCAATAAATATAGTATTACTATATATGATATAGTAATACTTTAATCAGTGTGCATCTGATTGGTTAAGATCATGGAAAATTGAATTCCTTAGAATTGTTTACATCGAAAAAGACTTCGTGAAGACAAGTTCAGGGAGAAATGGTTTATGGATTCCATGGAAAATAAAATAATTTGATTACAACAACTAGTATGAAGAAAATTGTTTCCTTTAAAACCACAATCAAACATAACTAAAGATGGAAAATTAGGGCTATTGCGCATTTCTCATGGAAATGAAGTACAACCAAACACACCGAGCTTTCTAAACAAGCATATAGTGCTTTGAGAGTGTTTGTAGGTGTCAAGTCAATGTGCATGCAACAATTCTTCAACATAGAATTAACTGCCTGAAAATGTCAATAGCATTTCATAAGTTAAAGATGGAAAGCATCTACAAATTTACTTCACCAAAATCTAAGATATAACAGTGGGAAAAGATATATGTGCAAATAGTTACCAAGGGTAAGTCGTGAGCTTTGAGGGTACCTAGATGAATTTCTAATTTGGTGGCCCTTTATATATTAAAGAGAAATGGGTAAATGCAAGCTATGATTTTTATATTTAGAGTTAATCATAACCAGTATACCAAAGACGTTGTAAAGATAAAAAAAAAAAAAAAAAAGAACTAATTGTGGCACTACATTAATAATGTCATCAGTCCTAATCGACAAGAGAAAAAAAGATGAAGTTAAATTAAGAATTATTTATCTCAACTAACCAACACAAAAGGTTAAATCCAGCATAAAATTGGCAAATATAAAATTATGAAACAAACAATCTAAAAAAACATTGATGTAAATTTAGTTTGCATGATCTGTTTCTATTTTTTGACAAATATATTTTATATTTCATTTATAAAATTTTAGAATAAGGTCAAATAAATACAAATACCTAAAAATGCATTACAAAATAAAGAGTGCAAACTTAACTTTGCATAACTTCGAAAACATTGTTAAGTGCATTTAATTAATAAATAGGTTTTGAATATGTAATTTGTTAAAATTATTCTAAAGCATCCTCGATTAAACACTTATTTATAATAATATGCTAAAATATATATAGTGCAAACATAATTTTGTACGATTACATAAAAAAAATACAATTTAAAAATCTATTGCAAAGTTAACTTTGCACTCATTTTGGAGTTTGGTCAAATATAGACCCTTAATTTACAAAAATATCATTCACTCGTTCTTTTACATAAATTTTTTTCAAACAAGCTTTATTATTTTTCAATATCCCGAAATATTTTTCACTTCATAAAATTATTATTATATATATATATATTATTTAAAATAGGTAGCAGAAGCCTATTTATGGGCCACATTGGATCATTACAAGCACACTAAGGCTGAAAAAGTGACGACCCTAGAATCATGTGGACCACAATTTTTTGACCCAAAATAGCCTAGAGAATTCATGTCACTGCTGATGGACACTATTTTTTGGCCAAATCCCTTCATTTAGACTTCTTAATCCACGAATTTGCTTTTTACAGCATGTTTGAATCTGCTAACAAGCTGAGTTATGAATGTCAAATTTGACTTTGGTCAAATCTGGCGTGATTATCCCACGATATTTTTGATTTTTGATTTTTTGGAGTTATTTTGAATTTATTTCCTTACTTGCAATTATGTTACCTATAAGAGGGTTTCTTTGTAATCATTAAGGTAGATTACTATTAAACAAAATTGTGAGTGTTTTTCTTTATATTGAGTGTTTACTGCTTGCCTAATCAAGATTTGTCAATTTCTTAACTTTCCGCTACATTAAATTTATTTTTTTACTTAACGTCATTTTCAAATTTAATGGAACCCTTGTTATTGCAAAACTAGACTCATACTATTGAATGAAAGATTTCTTTCTCGCACTTTAGTAGAGAACTACACCCAAGGAAATAATATATTAAGACCAAGGGTAGTGTCTGTGTACATTGAATTGCGATTTTCAATATTTCAATTTCAAATATTTGCAGTTACATTCTTTGGTGAATTTACTGATTTCAATTACAATTCTAAAATATCTCAATCATATGTAAAGGTAATAGCCAAATGTCAAGGAAAAAGGTACATTCAAACTTTTTGATGAGAAGTAATACTTTGGGACACTTTCTGATGAACTTTTGTGCTGTTTGCGGATACTTGTTGATGGCGCAAATTAGTGACATAATTTACCCCCCAACCACGAGCAGACACGTGGCCTCCTACATCAACGGCATTACCACCCTTTAGCTAACGAAGACTAGGAACTCTGATCAGGACATATCCAGGAGCTAGAGCTCCGACCAACGGTTCTTCCAGTTCGGAGAATTATTGTCGAGAAATGAATTTGCGGAACTCGAAAGATGAAGCTCTCCCAACAAGCTCCGAGCTCCCTGGCCGACCAATATGTCAGGAAAGGCATAGCATTGCTGTCAACTCCGCTAAATGCCGCAGAACCTCCCTCACCTTCAATAAATACATACCCACTGCATTTAATGTGCCAGAATCCCTAGGGAGGCAAGGTCAGGGTTGATGGGAGTAACAGATGACTTTGGACCTGCTCCGCAGAACTTTCTTCACATGTTTACTCTGTCTCATATATATAGAGAAGAAGCATTTGCTTCTCAAAACAACTTCTGAACAAGCAAGAACAACACTGAGAAAAAAGGAAAAAGCATGAGCAATCAAGAGATATAGAGATACTGAGCACATGGCAGAGCTCTCGACATAGAGAAGTCAGAATTTGTGTAACTCAAGGCATACTCTCATTGTAATGTTGCGAGGATAGGCTAGTTAGAAAGATCTTTGTGAGTTTGTAATAGCTACTCTACGAGGCCAACCTCCTCTATTCGTTATTTTTAAAACAAAAAACCATTTTTTGTATTAAATATCCATGTGCCACACGTAAGGGCGGAGCTATACATTTTTTTTAAAAAAGGGAAAGTTTAATACTAAATTACAAAAATCACTTTTTACAAAATTAAAGAAACTAATTTTGTGCTAATATTATTTTTATTCAATACTAGGGGCTCGATACATACTAGTAGCTAGCTTTTAAAAATTTAAGGGAGGCAAACTTAACTAAACCACATTTAAATTTTTGAGTATAATGGTGAATGATTACAGATGGTAAAAATGATATTATTACCTTCTTTATTTATCGAATAATTATACCGAATGTATTAATAAATTTTAAACTTTGGAAATGTCCAAACTATATATATATATATATATATATTGGTACATCTAGTTTGATTATTCAATAAATAAAGACAATGAATGTAGTATTATTATATATGATATAATACACGGTCTCCATTCATAGGGAGCTTGAGAGTTGAATAATATTCAATCAAAAGGTGCCTTTCACAATCACTTTTGAATAAACTGGTCTCCATTCATTGGCTGCTTCAGATTGTTATATGATAAGCTTTACTTGGTGCATTTTATTTTTAACATCAAAATCGCAAAAGCAGCCAAACAAAACACTAAAAAAACATAGAAAGCCATGTTAAGCCATAGAATTTTCAAGCTTCTAGTTTTCATGTGTTGTGTATTTAAGTAAGTGTATGTTAATATTATGAATTTATACATCTTTTAATTATGAAATATTTTTTTTTGCCATTAAAAATAATTTTAAAATATTTTTTTATATAAAATACTAATATTATTGTTTGTTAATAAAAAGATAATAATTTCATGATTTAATATGATACTCGAAAGAGAAATGAAGACGGGCCTAATAATGCACCCCTCGTGAAATTGACATAAAGTTGAAACGGACGTGAAGGACCCGCATCATTAATCATCAAGACAATAATGCAAAATAATTAAAGTCGAATGCACCAACGAAGCACCTTCCTCCTAACCACTGTGCTACGGAAGGGCAATTGACATTTTACTTGTTTAAAGTTTCCTAGCTTTCTCATTTCGGTCTTTAAAATTAGATTTGTCTCTTTTTACTATTTAAAATTTAAGTTGCATCTTACTTTCTTTTTAACTTAAACATCCTGTCGCTTTTTCAAACGAAAAATCAATTATTTGATCTTAATATCCATAGGTCACATGAAGGACATAGCAATAAAGAAGAAAATTTATTACTTATATTTTTTTTTACTCATTATTAGTGGGATGATTAATACTAGCAGTTAGCTTTTAAGAATTTAGGGAAGGCAAAGTTAACTAGTTTGTATATATTTGTAACTTTTAAAAGTAACTAGCAATTTTTGAAAATTTAGTGAGTATCAAATTTAATACTAAATTACAAAATTTTCTGCATAATTAACGAAGAAAATTTTGTGCTGATATCATTTTATTTCAATATTAAGTGGGCGATTAATACTAATAGTTAGCTTTTAAAAATTTAAGGGAGGCAAAAGTTAACTAATATGCATATATTTGTAATTTTTAGAAGTAACTTTATTTGGTAAAATAGTATTTTTTTTTAAAAAAATTAGGGGGTGGAGGACAATTGTTTCCTTATTACTATATTTTGCACACAATATCAGGTTGATTTCTCATTGTGTCAAGATTTTTGAGACCAATACGATTTCTCGTTGTGGATAAACGTCAGTCTTATAAAATTAATTGGATGGGCTCAAGTATTCACAAATGCTCAAAAAAGAAGGAAAAAAAGTAAATAAATAAATAAAATTAAAAGTGATATGCGTTCAAATGTACGTACAGTCACCTTGACCATTTATTGAGCTAATTTGATGTCACACTTTCACACATTGTTGGGACAATAATGCATCTAAATAAAGTAGTTCTTGCGACAAATGGGTAATCCACAATTTATCCACATAAACTTTGCTTTTATTATCATTTTGGTCTTTAAAAATTTCATTTATTTTATTTTGGTATTCAAAATTTGAGTTGCTTATTTTTTTCTTTTTAATTGAGATGTCAAGTTATCTTTTAAAACAAAAAATCTATTTTTGTAATAAATATCCATGTGCCACATGTAGGGCGGAGCTATACATTTTTTTTTGTTTAAAAAGGGAAAGTTTAATACTAAATTACAAAAGTCACTTTTTACAAAATTAAAGAAACTAATTTTGTGCTAATATTATTTTTGTTCAATATTAGGAACACGAATAATACTAGTATTTAGCTTTTAAAAATTTAAGGGAGGCGAACTTAACTAAATTCCATTTAAATTTTTGAATATAATGGTGAATGTTTAGGGATCGTAAAAATGATATTCTTACCTGCTTTATTTATCGAATAATTATACTAGGTGTATTAATAAATTTTAAAATTTGGAAATGTCCAAACTATATATATATTGATACATCCAGTTTAATTATTCAGTAAATAAAGCGAATAAATATAGTATTATTATATATGATATATTACACGGTCTCCATTCCCTTGGCGCTTGAGAGTAGAATAATGTTCATTCAAAAGGTGCCTTTCACAATCATCTTTGAATTTTGTTGTGGTTCGAATATAATAGAATAGACCAGTGTTCATTCATTGGCTGCTTTAGATTGCTATATGATAAGCTTTACTTGGTGCATTTTATTTTGAACATCAAAACCGCAGAGGCAGCCAAACAAAACACTACAAAAACTTTGAAAGCCATGCTGAGCCATAGAATTTTCAGGCTTCTAGTTTCCTTGTGTTGTGTTTTTAAGCAAGTGTATGTTAATATTATAAATTTATACATCTTTTAATTATTAAATATTTTTTTCCATTAAAAATATTTTTAAAATATATATTTTTGTTATAAAACACTAATATCATTATTTGTTAATAATTTTTTTTATGACTTAATGATATTCGAAAGCGAATGAAGACGGGCCTAATAATGCACCCTGCATAAAATTAACATAAAGTTTAAACAGACATCAAAGACCCGCGTCATTAATCATCAAGGCAATAATGCATCTAAATAATTAAATTGAACACCCCAATGAAGCACCTTCGTCCTAACCACTGTGCTACATATGGGCAATTGACATTTTACGTGTTTAAAGTTTCCTAGCTTTCTCAATTTCATCTTTAAAATTAGATCATCTCATTTTAATTTTCAAATTTAAGTTGCGTCTTACTTTCTTTTTAACTTAAATGTCCCATCACTTTTTCAAACGAAAAATCCATTACTTGAACTAAATATCCATAGGTCACATTCTGGGACAGAGCAATAAAGAAAAAAAAATATTACTAATATTTTTTTCTCAATATTAGAGGGATGATTAATCCTCGTAGTTAGCTTTTAAAAATTTAAGGAAGACAAACTTAACTAGTTTGCATATATTTGTAATTTTTAAAAGTAACTAACAGTTTTTGAAAATTTAGTGGATTATCAAGTTTAATACTAAATTACTACACTCTCTGCAAAATTAACAAAGAAAGTTTAGTACTAATACCATTTTATTTCAATATTAAAGGGGCAATTAATACTAGTAGTTAGCTTTTAAAAATTAAGGGAGGCAAAGTTAACTAATATGCATATATTTGTAATTTTTAGAAGTAACTTTAATTGGTAAAATAACACCCCTTATTTATCACAAACACTCCATAATTCTATTGTCTGATGTTAGGCGAAAACTTAGCAACACATTCTCCCCATTTGAGAAGAGTTAATGTAAGTGCATTCACTTTTCATTAGATGAGTCTTATTTAAAAAAATATTTTAACATTTCATTGATTGATATTAGGCGAATTTTTATCAATAAACTCTCAGCATGTGAGTCGAGTGTATGTAACTATACTTACCTTTTATTAGACGAGTCTTAAAAATTATTAGTGCTAATAAATTTATCATAAAATAATTTTAATGAAAAATAAGTAGCCGCTATATTTAAAATTTAATTATTTTAAAAGGTATATCACTTTTATTGAAAAATAAGTAGCCGCTATATTATATATTAAAAGGTATGATGATATAAAAGATATTAGTGATATAAAACTATTAAAATTGGGAAAAAAATATGTGTCTGAATATCAATTCAAAATATACATTAAAAAATACAAATTTTAAAAAAATCATACAATAAAATATCAAAGTCATGAATTAAAAATTATTATTCTCGAGGTGGCAATAAGCCGTATTTTACTAAATCATATAAATGATCTATCATAAATAGAACTTATTTGGTAAATTCAAATTTGAGCTATTTGATGAATTTTTTATTAGACTCGACTGGGATAGATTTTATAATTAAACCCAGCTCGTCTTACGTCCATTGGTTAAACTCTTGTATATTTTATTAATAAATGATTTTAAAATATGTAATTTTTTGAAATTATTATAAAATACTGTCAATTAAAATACTTATTTATTGATAGTAATATGTTAAAAATGGTACTAAAAACTTAATTTTGCACGATTTATAAAAAATTATAATTAAAAAAATACTATAAAGTTAACTTTCCATCTTTTTAAAATTTAATCAAATATAAATTCTTAATTTACAAAAATATTAATTTTTAATTCTTTTATGATTTTTATTTTCAAAAATAAATCACATTTTTTAATATCGGAACAAAACAAGTACGCGTTAAATACGCGGAAACTTTTTGTACGACAACAAGAAAATAAGGTAAAAGTGAATAAATGAAAAGGAGAGAGATGTCAATTCTCAAGTAAAGAAACATATCATATTATTACTTAAAGAAATGATATAGATAGAGGCATAGAGCTCCTCCTCATACATTGCATCAAATCAAATCACACACAATTGAGAGTTCATCATAATTTCAATTCTCACAAAGAAAAATGGTCGAGCAGGCTGTTGCGTTCGTTGTTGAAAAAATTGGGGAGCTGCTGATCAATGAAGCAAGATTCATGTGCAGAGTGCCCGTCCAACTTGAAGAACTTCAAGCGGAAATGAGGCTGATGTGCGGCTTCTTAAAAGATGTGGATGGAAGACAAGAGGAGAGCAAGACTCTCCAAAACTTGGTGATACAGATAAGGAAAATCACTTACGATGCTGAGGACGTGCTTGAACTTTACGCCTTCAAAGTCTCATCCAGGAGGAGGAGAAGAAACGTCCTCTTGAGATTTGCTTGCATCTTCAACGAAGGAATCGCCCTCTACAGGGTTGGCTCAAAGATAGACAGTGTCAAAATCAAATTCAGCAAAATCACTGCAAGTTTGCGAGACTTTGGCATAACAGCCGTAAGGGAAGGAAGAGAAGTTCCGAGCTCTAGTCACGAAAGACTAAACCAGGTAAGGAGGACTTATTCCCATGTTATCGAAGAGGATGTTGTGGGATTTGATAAAGACATCAAGATATTGGTAGAGAAATTGGTCAATCAAGATCATCGAGTTGTTTCCATTTTTGGCATGGGTGGTTTGGGAAAGACCACTCTTGCTAAGAAAATTTATCATCACCCCGACGTAAGACGCCATTTTGATAGTTTCGCGTGGGTTTGTATCTCCCAGATGTGGGAAAAGATGGATGTCTTAAAAGGCATCCTAATCAAACTTATCCCTGAGCAAACGTCGGAGATCAAACAAATGATGGATGCAGAATTAGTAAAGAAACTTCATGGGATCCAACAGCAGAAAAAATGTTTGGTGGTTCTTGATGACATTTGGGACAATTATGTTTGGAATGCCTTACAACAAGCCTTCCCAGATGGAGACACTAGTAGCAGAATATTGCTCACCACGCGTAAGAAGGAAGTGGCTTGCCACATTGATCGATGTGGTTTTCATCATCAACTGGGGTTCCCTAAAGAGAGAGGGGAGAAAATAAGAGAAAGTTGGCAGTTGCTAGTGAAGAAAGCATTCCCAGGAAAGAAGAGATACAGGTCAGTTCATAACCCAATTTTTCTAAAAGGCAATAGGCGCACCTAGGGCAGCCCTTGAGCATTTGAGCGTCTAGGCACTAGGCGCTCATTGTTTTGAATTATATATAATACTAGTGTAATGCAAAATCAGATGAAACCTAGTCATTAGGTTCAATTCACTAAAAAAACCGACTGGAGTAAAGTTTCCCATTCATTCGAAACTATCACTTTTTTGAGCAACGATAAAAAAGCCTGTGAAAAAAAATAAAAATAAATAAAGAAGCTACAATGAGCAAATAATGTTTATTCCTTCCGTTCTCTTAAATCACAATTTTTTTTTAACAAAAAGAAACAACAGCTGCTCTTTACATAACGAGAGAGAGAGAGAGAGAGAGAGAGAGAGGGAAAAAGAAAAGAAATTTGTTTATCTACATAGCCCGTCTAACACAATTAAGTGGCCACCTAAATCCTAATTCATCCTGCGATTAATCAAGTGCCTAAGCCTAGTCTAGAGGCTAGGTGCCGCTTGGGCTCCGCCTTTTGTAACACTTTTATAATCCCATTAAAATAGTTATTTAAGGCAGTTTTTGTTTTTACCTCCTAATGTTCAATGGAAGCCTGTTCATCATTAAACGGTAAAACTTGTGTTAGTTTTCTCACCTCTTAATGCTTTATTGAATTAAAATTTAACATTCAACATTAAGAAGCAAGCCATGTGTTGAATGCTTAATTTTGACTTTAATGATTTTTTTTCCCAATGTTGCCCCTGTTCTTTCTATTCATTAATCATTGGTGTATACCGTAATGATAAGGTTTAAATTGTAAAATGTGATCTATTCAACCTTCGGATGCAAATAAAATCAAACATATTTCTTCTATCAAAGTTCTATTCAGTATTAACAACGCAGAGTTATTCAGTTTTCAACATCCAGAGGTTAAAAAAAACATTCCCTAAAACATTTTTCATGAGTAATTGGTTACAAGCACCTCGTAATCTCATTAGCTGCCAAACAAACAAACAATGTGCATCACTTTTTCTCTTAAGTTGTCATTCATTCTTGTTATCCAGAGCCTAGAGTTGAAACTCAGATGGAGAAGAAAGGGAGGGAAATGCTACGGACATACGGGGGTGTACCACTCGCTATCGTTGTGCTTGGGGGACTATTGGCCAATAGACATACCTTAAATGAGTGGGAGAGGGTGCATCATTGTCTTGATTGGTATTTGAGGGGGGAAGGCATCGATATACAAGACCAAAGAGTTCAACAAGTGCTTGCTTTAAGTTATGACGACTTGCCATATCAATTGAAGTCTTGTTTTCTGTATATGGGGAATTTCAAAAAAGATTATAATGTGAGTGTAAAGATATAGAAAAGAGATAAATATTATTGAATTGATTGATATAAAACTATTACAATGGAGACCCTTTATATAGGGTTATGAGAATGATATAAATAAGGAAAATATAAAAACCTAATTAACCTAGAGATTTAGATATTGCTAGTCAACTCTTATAAATGGCAACTATATAAATAGCAATTATATATTATGTATGTTAACATCCCCCCTCAAACTCAAGATGGTAATATACCAACTTGAGTTTGGAAAGTATGTCTTGAAAGTAGATGAAGCCAATGAACAAACACAGTGGCTAGGGTTTTAATGGAAGAGAATGGTGACGGCTAGGGTTTACACGCTAGAACAGAAACACAACGACTAGGGTTTTAATGGAATAGAATGGCGACGGCTAGAGTTTACATGCTGGAACAGAAACACAACGGCTAGGTTTTACGCGCTGGGATAGAAACACAGCGGCTAGGGTTTACGCGCTGGGATGAAACACAGCGGCTAGGGTTTACGCGTTGGGATGGAAACACAGCGGCTAGGGTTTGATAGCATTAACTTGAGTTTGAAAATAGATGATGGTTTAGGTTGAGAGACAAAGCAAGTGTGAGGCGAAGCTAGAGGATGATGGTAGATTGGTTGAGTAGTGGTTGCGGTTTTAACAACGGTGAAAGAGAATCATGGATTAGCGCCGAAGGTGGTCCGTCGGGTTACATTATGTATCGCCCGCCGGTGATAGCGGAACTATATTTTAGAACTCAAAATAAGAGGATCTTATTCCTCTGATACCATGTAAAGATATAAAAAAGAGATAAATATTATTGAATTGATTGATATAAAACTATTACAATGGAGACCCTTTATATAGGGTTATGAGAATAATATAAATAAGGAAAATATAAAAACCTAATTAACCTAGAGATTTAGATATTGCTAGTCAACTCTTATAAATGGCAACTATATAAATAGCAACTATATATTATATATGTTAACAGTGAGCATTGAAAAACTATGTCTTTTATGGATTGCTGAAGGAATGGTAGATCCTAAAGAAAAACTGGAAGGAGAAACAATGATGGATGTAGCAGAATGTTATTTGGTTGAACTAGCACAAAGGAGCATGGTCCAAGTTGAATCATTAAATGAAGAATGGTTTTGGAAAATATTGGAACCGTGGGGAACTTGTCGTCTTCATGAACTCATGCGAGAACTTTGCCTCTCAAAGAGAAAAGGGGAAGATTCTCAATCACATGAAACTGTACAAGATTCATCTTTTTCGTCAATGGGTATCACTAAAACACGTAAACTTGCAACTTATTTCGGATTGCGAATAGATATACCCCATCTCAAAGAATTCAAATTGCTTAGAGTTTTAGATTCTGAGGGGTTTGACTTTGGTGGGAAGAGGATACCAGAGGGAATCGGGAAACTAATCCACTTGAAGTACTTGAGTTTTAGAATGAGCTGGGAGTGCAAGTTGCCATCATCAATAGGCAATTTGCAATTCTTGCAAATCCTTGATAAACGTGGTATATATATTTATGTACTGAATGTATTGTGGAAGTTGGAAAGCCTAAGACATCTATATCTTTCTGATAGTATTCGCATAAATGAAAAATTAACATTGGAAAGCTTGAGTGGTCTAGAGATATTGGAGAATTTTGATACAAATACGTGTGTCCCGAAAGATCTCTTTAAATTGCCCGAATTACGAAATTTGGAAGCAAAAGTTAGGGTGGGGCGTATGGAGGACATGGAAACAATCATCAACTATCTAAATGGTACATCACACCAATTACGAGGTACATACCTTCATATTATACTTGCTTCTCAGGAAGAAGAGCCCTTTCTTGTCTCAAGAATAGTGTTTACATTTCGTAGTCTTGAGAGGCTGGTGCTAGAGGGGAAAATAGGTAAGTTACCAGAATATTGTCAGGACCATTTCTCTGTTAGCCTCACCGGAATAGACTTATGGAACTCTGGACTTACGGAAGACCCAATGACAACACTAGAGAAGCTCCCAAACTTGAAATCTCTTGTATTAGCGGATGAAGCGAATGTTGGAAACGAAATGGTGTGTTCTGCTGGGGATTTCCGTAAACATAGATGTCTAAGTTTGAGTTGTTTGACCAAATTAGATAATTGGCGAGTGGATGAAGGAGCTTTACCCGTTCTTTCTTCTTTAAATATTATTCGCTGCAAGGAAATGAGGAGGCTTCCTGAAGGACTGAAATTTCTCACTTACCTCCAAAAATTGTGGATTTATGATATGCCCAAGGCATTCGGGGATAAGGTTCGAGGAGAAGACTTACATAATCCGGCGTGTGCCTTCCGCCACAATGGATGATGAGCTTACTTGATGAATTGGAGAGGTAGGAACCAGGTACTACTTTTCTTAATCAGAAATCTTATGAACTGTTTTTTGTAAATTTTTTTCACTTCATCAATTTTTTATTTCTTTCTAGAAATTATTTTTTTGGGAACAAGTAGCAGAAGCCTATTTGTTGGTTACACTGAACCGTTGAAGAACTGAATCACATGGACCACACTAGTTTGACCAGACACGGCCGAGAGAATTCATGTCATCCCCAATGGACACTATTTTTCAGCCAAATTCTTTCATTTAGGTATATGAATATGTGAAATTACTATTGATGGCATGTTTGAATTTGCTAATAAGCTGAGTTATGAAGGTTAGATTTGGCTTCGGTCAAGTCCGGCGTGATTATCCCACGGTCTTAATCATTTTTTTTAGGAGTTATTTTGAATTTATTTCCTCATTCGCAGTTCTCTTACCTATAAGGGGGTTTCTTTGTAATCATTAAGGTAGACTACGATTGAATAAAATTGTGAATGTTTTCTGTATATTGATTGTTTATTGCTTACTTAACCAAGATTTGTCCATTTCATAACTTTTTGCTACATTTTTTTTTTAATTATTTCACGACGTCATTTTCAAATTTAATTGAGCCCGTGTAATCGCAAAACTAGACACATTATTGAATAAAAGAGTTCTTTCTCGCACTTTAGCAGAGAAATACACCCGAGGAAATAATATATTCAATACTAAGGGTGTGTCTCTGCACACTGAATTGCGATTTTCAAAAATTACAATTTCAAATATTTGTGGTTGCATTCTTTGGTCAATTTATTGATTTCAATTACAATTCTAAAATCTCTTGATCATATGTAAAAGTAGTAGCCAAAAGTCAAGGAAAAAAGTACATTCAAACTTTTTGATGAGAAATAATATTTATGGACACTTTCCAATGACCTTTTGTGATGTTTGCAAATACTTGCGACTCATTTTGAGTGCTAGAGTATATTATTTGATGTGCTAATAACTATACCTTATAATAAATTGCCTTGGATAATAGATTGAATGATGCGGTTTGTATACATATATAGTTTGAAGATAAAAAGGAAAGGAATAAAGGACAAAAGTTATAGCAAAATAAAATATTGCTGAAGTTAGAAAGAACGGTGTAGTGACACTAGTTCAATTATTGCTAAACTTTCGTCTTAGGTGCTCGTTTGGTTCAAGTTTTGCTTCATTCTTGAAATCCTAAAATAATAAATATAATTCACACTAGAATTTTCTCATAATCATGTCGAGATTAAATCATAGATTGATGGAATTCAAACTTTTTATGTATAATTATTATTTTAAATTTTAGATACGAACAAAAACTTGAAACTAACGTGGCATTATTGCATGTGATATTCATTCACATAGTATAAAAACAAATTTTTTTTTTAAATACTATTTAATTGCAGTTAGTTTACTTTAATGCATATGCATTTACAGTGACGATGGTTTTGAGGTTTATATATAACTTTTTGTGTATGTTTTTTGGTGATACGTGTAGTGACTTTGTGGGAGGGGAATTTTATTGACTGATAGCTAAATTTGGAGATAATATAAAATTATTGTATATATTCATTTATCAAGAAAAATACATTAATTTTGTGCACATACTACGTACATTTTACTAGCGATTTGATTAGTGATTTTATGCCAATTAAATCATGTACCTTATTGGCATTGAAATAAACGCTTTTTGTAGACTACATTATGTGGCTTAAAGCAATTATTCAGATGATAAATTTGAGTTGGCATACTAAATGCCCTTAAGACAATATTAATTATTTTAATTGATTAATTATTATTATTTATTATTTATTCTTATCGCGACTTTGTATTCTTGTATGCTATACAATTACATTCTCCCAAACTTTTTGGGATACAAGTCTGACCGTGGAACAGGATTACACTGGGGGGTCCGACTCACTTGTTGAGTTTATTTAATTGGAAATAAGTAAAAATGAACTACATAAGATTTTTTTTAAATGCAAAGAATAATACTCTTTTGATATAAGGGTCTATTTCTTAATTTTATTAGTGTAAACTTTATGTTTATCAATTATGTTTTAAAATAAGGATTTTCACCAAAATTGTATTTTGTACAAATTTAGCTTTGTAATCTAAAAAATTGAGTGCAAATTTGTTTTGCATGGCGTGTTTTTATTTTTTGACAATTATATTTTTATATTTCACTGGTATAATTATAAAGCAATGTCAAATAATCCCTAATACATAATAGAGGCAATTAGGTATAAGGGCTCATTATAATAATAATATAATTATAAAGGACATTTAAAAATTAGCTATGTAAATTAAGGACACTATACAAAAAAGACACTAATACCCCTTCCTTATAATATCGTCTCATTATAACACCAACAGCAACCAGAAGGTGCTAAATGCATTTAGCACCCCCTGCACAGCAACCAAAGGGTGCTAAATGCATTTAGCACTACAACCAAAAAGTACCAGAAGGTGCTAAATATATTTAGCACCCTCTGGACAGCAACCAGAAGGTGCTAAATGCGTTTAGCACCCCCTGGACAGCAACCAGAGGGTGCTAAATGCATTTAGCACCACAACCAGAAGGTGCTAAATGCATTTAGCACCAGCTAGACAGCAAAATGCCAGAGGGTGCTAAATGCATTTAGCACCCCCTGGACAGCAACCAGAGGGTGCTAAATGCATTTAGCACCACAACCAGAAGGTGCTAAATGCATTTAGCACCCGCTAGACAGCAACAATAAGGTGCTAAATGCATTTAGCGCCACAACCAAAAGGTACTAAATGCATTTAGCACCCTCTAGAGAGCAACCAGAAGGTGCTAAATGCATTTAGCACCCTCTGGACAGCAACCAGAAGGTGCTAAATACATTAAGCACCACAACCAGAAGGTGCTAAATGTATTTAGCACCATCTGAACAGTAACCAAAGGGTGCTACATGCATTTAGCACCATCTAGACAACAACCAGAAGGTGCTAAATGCATTTAGCACCTTCTGAACAACAACCATAAGATAACATCACTTGAACAACAAATCAAAAAGTGCTAAAATAATTTTAGAACCATTACAAAATAGAGAACAACAAAATTGATGAGATCAACATTCACTCAATTTATTTATATGTATATAGATATGGATCGACGTAGGGTTTGTAAAAAAATAAAAAAAAAAGAGTTACAATCATATTTTTTTTTCAAATCTCGCTGGGCTGTCAAAATTGATCGATTTCGATAGCAAAACGGCTTCTGATCGTCTTAATTTTTCGCGCAATAGTAGTAACTTTGTCTTCCGAACAACATATCCAAAAATTAGCCAAATCCAACGGTTTGATCAAAAGTTATATATGTTTTACTATTGTAGATCTAGAAAAAAAGAAGAAGAAGAAGAAGAAGAAGAAGAAGATGATGATGATGATGATGATGATGATGATGATGATGAGAACGATGATCCTCTCAGAGATACGATCGGAGAGTAAGGTGGTGGTGGTGGTGGTGAGACAACTTCTCTTTTCTCTTATTTTTTGTTTTCTCTCTCTAAACTATGTGTATGTAAGAGAGAATAATATGTTTTTTGTATAATTAGAATAAATGATATAGTAGGGTAGTTTTGTCCATCAACATTTATCATTTTCCTTAAAATAAATTAATATTATGAAAAGTGTCCTTATTGTAAAACCAAATTATGAAATTAGTACTACTTCTCTTTATTAAACATGAATCCGTCCTTAGAGTTACAACACATTACGGAGCGAGACCTTATAACCCATTATCTCTACATAATAATATATTAAAAAATAAGGATTGTAAACTTAACTTTGCATAACCTAAAAATTATCTTATGTATTTTTTTCAATAAATATATTTAAACTTATAATTTGTTAAAATAACCCAAAAGTACTACCAATTAAACACTCAGAAATAATATTCGCTTGAAATGGTAAATTTCTAACACCATTTTTATATATCCATTTCAGCCGGAGGCAGTCGACGAGATACACCGGCAATGTATTTTTTTCCTCTTAATCTATGTATATTTATGTATAAACACATTTGCAAAGTGTTTCCAGAGAGAGAAGTCGGGAAGGTGGGTTCGATTGAGACCCGGAATGTGTGGCGGGAGTGTGGGGGTATGCTGGAATACTGGCAGTGGCAGTGGTGCTAGTGGGTGGTGGGACGTGTTGCTGTTGGTTGAACATGTGTTTTTTTTTTTTTAAATAAAAATAAAAATTATTTATGTGTTTTATGTATAAAGTGTAGTGTTCAAATAGGAAAAAAAATGCAGTTTGTAAGATGGGAGTAAAACCAAATAATTTGTAGAGTATAAATAGTGCCACTGGTTGTTTGATTTTATATATTTGTTACTCAATTGTTCATTGCTCCTAATTATGTATGTGATTGTGATAGTCTGTGAATAGATTAAATCTAATTTCGGGACGATTTAAATATATGCAATAATGTGATAAACTAATCGATATAATGTAATACATTGATTAGTCGTTTTGTAATTATTTATTTTTGCGTGGGGGTATAATAGGAAATGTCCTTTATAAAAATTGACCAATTTTGCTACAAATCGAAATTGTACAATGTATAAATTATTTTAAGGTTTACACCATATTGAGTTGTTCTAGACCCACTATATTTTTATACGCACTTCTTATACAAGGCCAAACTTGAATCAAATATAAAAGAAATGTTAGCAATACTTGAGTGTGGCTCTCCAAACTTTCATTAGTGAAACTTGAATTTGAAATATCTCTTAAGTTGGAGTAGGTGGCTTTCTTAAATAGGCTAAGCCACTTACTCATTAGCTCAGAGTCTTTGTACTTACCCCATTTACTAAAATATCGTTTTTAGTTGAAAATACATTCAGACAACGTAATACCAAAGTTGCCCTTCATGTTTAAAGATGTATTAATTAGATTTATCCTACCATGGTGGGCTAATCAATAATTTAAGAAAAGGTGTGGGCTAATTCTAAAAAGGAGGTTAGGATTTTGGGCTAAAAGCCAGCCTTTTTCAGTGATACAAATTTAGACGTGACTCAAATTTAGCACTATAAATAGATATTTTATCACTCAAAAATGTTGTCTCAATGCATTAGATTAATTTAGAAGTGCCAAAAAAGAAGCGTATTTGATTACTAATAACACTACTCTTTTGAAATTAGTTTTGTTTAGAATAAAGCATAAATAATTCGTATAAAAATAGAATTTATATGAATTAAACTTAAAAGGGATATAGATAGTGGAAAGAAAATTCCTAAATGTTAGGTAATAATGTACTTTGCAAATGAGAATCATTTTCTTTTCTTTGCAATTCTCAATCTCTCCTCCCTTATGTTTTCTCTCCTCTCCTAAAATTTCAAACCAATGTTAAATGGTTCTATCTTCCTGTTCCGAGAAACACGAAAATGCATATTTACAGAATATGCTTGGGAAAATGTAATCCCAACTAAGTATAATTTTTTCCCATCAAACTTCTAGTTGTTGTATCGGTATGATTGAAATGAAAGCATGCTAAGTTTCACGTACTCTTCAAGATTGTTTGAAGCATCCATACGTCCAACCACCAGAACGCTGCCACATAATCGTTTAAAATAAACTATTAACACATTTTATTGAACAATTTAAAAGGGCTAACACATCCTGAAGGTTAAAATGGAATTTAGAGCCTTTAAATACAAAAGAGAGTAATATGATGCGCTATACTGGTGTAAATTAAAGGTATTTATTTTTTCAATTTTCAAAAACTTCTACCGTTGGATTTCAAGTTGGTTGATTTGCTTCTTTTCATTCGTGTGTTCAGTATGTTAAGATTATAGAAAAGAGATAAATATTATTAAATGATTGTATAAAACTATTACAATGGAGACCCTTTAATTTATATAGGGTTATGAGAATGATACAAGTAAGGAAAATATATATAAAACTTAATCAATGCAGAGATTTTGAGATTGCTAGCTAGTCAACTCTTATAAATGGTAATTGTATAAATGACAAATAGAAAATATACATTATATATGTTAACACAGTAATTGTCTTGCAGTTTCCATTCCTGCATATATAATATGCTGCTAGACATAAAACCGTGAGTAAAAGGTACTCTCATTTGTACTTGTATGTTCGATTAAACTTATATTGACATGCTATATATCTTGAATCAAAACGCGTCGAAGTAAAAGCAAGTAATTGAAGACATCATATCCTTTCTCCTGCCACATGTTCGATTAAATGTCCAACTGAATACGTAAAATGCATGACACACTATCTCCTCTTAGCAATCAGATCAATAACAAAGATAAAATCAACCAATAGCCGCTGTCATGTATTATATATTAGGACATGTTTTCCCTTTTGAAAGATAATTCACAATGCATAATGAAAATGGGCAAGCACTTACAGCAAGCAAAATATTTATTTCTATTAACTTTGCTAAAGATATTTTTATGAATTGAATTCTACTTTGAGAAGCTATTGCGATCATTCTCCTCTATCAAGGTTGGAGACGATATTTATTTGCACCAATTTTCTCAACTACATGAAAATGTACATTTATGGACTTGAAATTTTCAGTCATTTTATATGCTATGCTAGCTAAATTGTCTTTTTCCGTTTGTAACTCTTAGTATAAATATACAACTAATTCTTTTTTATTTTTTTGTGATTTTGATGTGAGCCATAGTTACTACAGCAAAACTTTTCAGGTAAGGATATTCATGCCAATAGTAATAGTTTTATAGTTAGATATTCTGATCTCACAATAGCAGTTAAATTAAAGCCCTTGCCACTAATTAAATAATAATTTAAGTTAGTTTTGCATATTTTTTAAGGTTATTGGCCTTTATTTGAATGAAAAATAGTGAATGGAGGTGGCTCCTTTGTAGCCTCCATATTTGCCATACTCCTAAATCGTTTGTACTCACGATGCAGTAGAATATAATTTCAGCCACGTGTGGACGTAAGGGAGTGAGATGGAGACTTCCATGTTAGAGAAATCATATGCATGCTTCCTTTATAGCTCTATAAATTGTTTGGTTTTGAGCTTTTTTGCCTCGGCCCAAAAAGAAGGGAGGTCTAAAGTTTCTTCCTTTGGAAATATTACAAATCCTACGAGTAAAATGGAACTCACAATATCTTCCAAGTGGAAAGTAAGGGCCAATGACCCTTGAGCTAAAGCTTTTGGGCAACAATTATCTTATTCACTCAAGCAAACACCATCAAAGGCCTTAATCTCCTCTCCCGCTTGATTGCGTCTCTCTGTCTCTCTCCCTGTTAATATAATATCTTCCGAGGCTACTTTCATTAAGTATGTTCTTAATTTACTACGAACTTTGTGAAGCTAATGATGAATCATTTGTTTCTATATTACATGAGTTTGTGATCAATTGGTAAGTTAATTATTCATTTCATAATGTCTATATTGTTGCTTCGTTGTCTTGCTAGCAATGACAACAGAATAAACCTCTAATGTAGAGTTTGATTAATTTCTTGATAGAAGAACTTGTCAGAAAAATTGATAGGCCCCTTTGTTGCTCGCTTAGTTTCTTTAGCTTCTTATGTCTTTTGTAATTCTATTCAATAAGCAAGTTAGAGATGGACATATTGCAATTTAGTCAACTATGGTAAAAGCGTCCACGCATTGGGTAGGTTACACCCAGGTACTTTGTATTCCAGAGGATACTAATTAGTGCCATCTTTAACCATTTTCAATTACTTTACCTAATAATGTCATTAATTGTATTTTCTCTTTCTATTATACTATTACTCACCCATATAAACATTTTCCTTTATCTTAGCACTTCCTAAAGCCATCTCCAATGGCTTTTTCTAAAAATTCATTTATATCCTATGTGTCATTATATATTTAAGAAATTTCTATATCGATTTTGCAGTATAATTGTGTTGATAGAAAAGTCTAAAAGCAATAATCTACAATTTTGTTTTATATATCTTACTTTCTTATGAGGTGGCACCTTATCTTAAAAAATATAACTAATTTGATTGGTTAAAGAGTTGTGGGGGTCCATTTATTTGTTTCCATGTTGGATAGAAATTTTTTATGATAATTTTTACATGTAGAAATGCTAATAGAA
The DNA here is from genome assembly GCA_021464415.1 of Lonicera japonica. Taxonomy (NCBI): domain Eukaryota; kingdom Viridiplantae; phylum Streptophyta; class Magnoliopsida; order Dipsacales; family Caprifoliaceae; genus Lonicera; species Lonicera japonica. The sequence continues at coordinate 451,134 of JAKCWG010000843.1, forward strand.
ATTTTCTATACGACTCAATTGCCACGTCATATGGAAATGGATATAGAAACTACCATTGGAGATAATTTTTAGTACTTTGGATTTCAAGTATACAAATTTGGGTTGGTAGAAATGACCAATATTAGAGATGACCTAAATTACACAAGTTGTTTTGTTATTCATTCTTAATTAAAGACGGTGCTTTAATTTCCATATGCTAAGGTACTGCCCTTCCAAATATCCCTATTAACTCATCAGCCTCTTTATATGATTTAGTATTTTCAAAGTGAGTGAATATTAGCACTCCATAGAAGTATTATTTCACTCCACAATAACATTTAGATACACATTTTCATGATTGTCGGTAATGCTTTTGTGTTCCTAAAAGCTGTTTTGGAGTTCTAAAGTATTTTTTATGGAATGCCAATAGTAACACCCTATTTTTTAAAGGTGTTTTTAAATACACCCTCAAAATTATTCAACTCACCGCTATTTTAAAAACATTAAACGCACCCAATCAAATCTTACAAAATCATGTAAACTCGCCCCAACTATTTTTCAATTGCTAAACAAAAAATTATCTTTCTTTAATTTCTCTCTCTCCCTCATTGACATTCTCTCTCCTCTCTTCCCATCAATTTCTCTCTACCACCAATTACCACTCCGCCCATTTCCAGCAATCATCTTAATTATTTTGTACTCCATTAACTTCTCCTAACTTCAATATATCTTTAACTATTTTTCTCACTATATATACACAAATTCACTCACTATCTCTACGACAAAAAGGAATTAATTAAGGTAAAGAAAGCTAAAACTAAAGGCCAATTATTGTGTTTTCCTCCATGAACTACTATGTTTACCATCTGTGATCAATTCGTTGACTCCCTAAAGAAATTAGAGGGAGAATATCGAGGGGAGAAAAGTAGAGGGAATATAATTAGAGATAAAATTAGTCTTTGTTTGATTAGAGTAATGATTTTCTTGTGGAGAATTATCCTAGAGTTTCTTTTGAATCTATGTGTTCCCATTTTCTCTGCCTTCATGGCTACTTGTTTTTCAACAATCCTAACTCTCTTTGGAGTTCCTCCATTGCCACTAGAGCCGCCGCCAAGACTATTGTCGGAGTATTAGTTGAAGACGCCAGAGCTGTTTCTGACGTGCCATTTTCTTTAATGGTTTGTCATGATGTCACTTTTGGGCCGGCCTCTCACCACCAGATCTGCAAACTCTAAACTTTATATTTGAGTAATCCAAATCTAGAACGGTTAGTTTCTTGTCCAGATCTCTTATGGAGGTTTAGTTCATTGGGTTCTCCCACCTTCAAAAAGGCTTTTACATTTAGCTGTGCGCGAACTCCCGAGAATTCAATGTTCGTCAATCCTCCCTGTGTTTGTAAGATGCACAAAGGATGTATCTCTCCTTTAACGATGTGTCTCCATGGCTCGAACGACTCTTTGTTGTGTTTTGTCCCTTTCGTAATGGTGTTCGTGGTTATGCATATTTGGCATATATTTTGGGCCTTCTTTTGTGGTTTATGCATTCTTGGCCCATTTTAGGTTATAGTTTCATAAATAAACCCACCGATTTATTTTTCTCACCCCAATTTGGAACAACTTGCAACTCACCCTACTAAATTCTTTCAATTCCTTTATACTAACCACCAAAATTTACAAAGTGAAACAAGTCAATAAAACCCCTTTTAACCATCTCTTTGTAGGCATAATGTTCTTACACCTAAAATTCCAGCGAAAGTACTGATTATCTTTGTTATTTCAAAATCCACATCCATAATTACCAAACTCTATTGCTCTAAATGAAACCAACACGTAATTATCTTCTTTAATTAATTGGTCCCCAGAAAGAGTAAAAAATAGAGAAGTATAAAGAAAAATAAATTCCTAAAACCAAATTTTAATTCTTTAATCCTAATAATTAAGTAATACATCTTTAAATTTTAAAAATTCAATGATGAAAGAAATTCATTGAATTTGGCATGCTTTGAAAGTGCAGAGAGGACCTTTTTTCTTTTTTCCGTTTAAATTTATAATGTGGGTGTTGTTAGAATGTTAGTTTGACGTTTAGGATTAAATGGAAGTGATTGTAAAAGCTTTAAGTTTTAATTGTAGGATTCAAATAATTGATTAGAAAGATTACGATTAGATGAGCACCTATGAAAACCTTCGAAAGTGCAAAGAAGAGCAATTTTTTAACAGTGGCCTCTAATCCAAAACATCAACGTGCTATAATCATTTGTGGGTACACTTAAAAACACCTTTTTTTAAAAGTCTTCACTACACTAATTAATTGTTTAATTTAATTCCTTTGATTTCTTGACTTATCATCGTCTTCTTCATATAGATGAGTGAAATATTAACATACATTTAATTTATATTTTTTTAATATAAAATGATTTTATATGTTATATTCCTTTTGTGCAGTATATGCTTTGTATTTCCCAAAAATATGTTTCTTCCTTCAAATCTCACTTTTTCTTATAACTCAAAAAGGAATGCAAGAATTAAAAGAAAAGTTTATCGGAAACTGTTGGTATTCTGTGTAGTTTGTTGAAATTGAAAAGGTCAAGCTACAAATGAGAGTAACATAAAAAAACCCACGTAATTTTGCTCTCTAGCTTATCTCATGTCATTTCTTTAATTATCGTTCTAGAATTAGCATTTCTACCTCTCCAATATTATCATTCAGAGTAGATTTTTGTACCACAAGTACCGTACCAACCCATACAATACTCTACTATTACAAAATTGTACCCAAGTTTCCTAATGATACAGTACCGATCGGTATTTGTACTATATAACACTATTACCAATTATAACATTAATACCAAATACTAAAACAATGAGTATAAAAGGGCATTCTCCCATTGATTCTAAAAGGGAAATTGTTCTACAAAATGAAGATGCCATACTTTAATCTCGTGAGGTGATTTGAATACACTTAAAATGTTAAAAGCCCTTGTCCAAGAGATGAGGGAACAACAATTTGATGAAATATCCAATGAAGTTGATAACTACTGTGACGCTCCTTTTGAAATTCCTTTGAGTGGTCATTTTGATATATTGAATTAGTAGAAATGGAGTATAATAAATTTTTCAATCCTTTTAAAAATTGCCCATAATATTTTTGCAATACCCACTTCCACCATTGCAAGTGAGAATGCATTTAATTTAAGGAGAAGGATTATGGATCTTTTTAGGGCATTCTTAACTCCTAGAGTGGTAGAGACATTAGTTTGTACTAGTGATTGGATTAGAACAAAAGAATTTAGTTTCTACAAGGAATTAATGGACAAGATACTTCAATTTTATAAGGAGATGGAAGACGCGGAATCAACTAAGATATGCTTTAATTTATGTAGTGATTTTTGTTATTAAGTATTTAAGTTTTTATTTAGTATCCACCTTAAATTATTGTTCTAAATGAAACTAATATGTTTCATTATTTTTATTTTATATTTTATATTTTTAATGTAGGTGTGACCTCTCAATCTTCTGCAAGTTCAATGCTTCATCCGCAAAAGAACCGGATATTTTATTTGGTTTTTGAATTAGAGTTTGGCTTGTAACTTTAACTTATAATTTAGACGTTTAGTTTTATGTTTTTTGTATGCCAACTTTTTAGCTTTTAGTTGTGCCACTGTTAGATATTGTGTGGAGATTGCTGGATATTGTGCCTGTTAGGTCTCTTTTTAGTTGGCATTATTCTCTCGATAAAAACACAATTTGTATTTTGTAAAAATGTTATGTGTCGCTCATGTTCACACTAGATGAAAAACACAAAACTCTAGAAGCCGTAGATTACATCTCATGTTTGCATTGGGTTGGTGAGCTTTGAATTATTTAATCTTAGGTGGTTAAAAAATTCAACTTAAAATCCTTGTTTTCAAAACTAAATTTTAGAATTTCAACTTAAATCTTTTTTGGATTTCACCTTTGAAAAATGTCAAATCTTTTGTGAAAACCAAGAATCTTTTTAGTGTTAATTTAGTTGAAATTTGACCAAAATTTATTAACTAAGTTTTGGTAAAAATCTTTGAAAACATTGAAGTTTGAAAAAAAATCTTTGTTAAATTTTCAACATTGCCCACTTGTTTTGTACATTGCCCAAAAGTCTATGCAACTTGTTGGAAAATTTCTCAAAATGAGTTGTCAATCAATGAATTTTATGCCCATGGAAAAGGGTGTTCAAAGATGTACAAAACAAGTGGGCAATGTTGAAAAATTAACAAAGTTTTTTTTTAAAACTTCAATGTTTTCAAAGATTTTTACCAAAACTTAGTTAATAAATTTTGGTCAAATTTCAACTAAATTAACACTAAAAATATTCTTGGTTTTCACAAAAGATTTGACATTTTTCAAAGGTGAAATCCAAAAAAGATTTAAGTTGAAATTCTAAAATTTAGTTTAGAAAACAAGGATTTTAAGTTAAATTTTTTAACCACCTAGGATTAAATAATACAAAACTCACCAACGCAATGCAAACATGAGATGTAATCTATGGCTTCTAGTGTTTCGAGTTTTTCATCGAGTGTGAACATGAGCGACACAGAACGTTTTACAAAATACAAATTGTGTTTTTGTCGAACGAATAATGCCAACTAAAAATAGACCTAACAGTGCCTAGGCAGCCACTGTTGGATATTGGGTATGAGCTTGTTTTGTGCTACGGTTGGATATGGATTTCCTTTTAATTGTTTTGTTATGTTGATGTGGGAGTAATTTTTTTTCTTTATTTAGTTATAGTTTTTAAGTTTGTTTTGATTTACAATTTTGCGTATACCTATAATTACAAAAGCCCACTGTTTTTTTAAGCTTATTTTTTTTGGTAATATACCATACCATACCAAATTTTTTTAAGCTTAATGAGTAAATAGGTTATGTTTTTGTTATATATACAATTGTTATTCATTTTTCTGTTGCCTTTATTTCTTCTTTACTGCAGAATTTATCTTCAAATTCATCAATTTGGTACTTTTCATAATGGAATTCCATGCCTTGGTCTTATTGTATTTTCTTTGGCTTGTGGAGATATAAGCCTATTCTAATTTGCATTCAACATGCAGTTGAATTTACTGGTATAAGATAATCGTATTAAAAGTATATAATAATTGTGAGATATTTATAAATTTATAATTTTAGCATACACTTATTTAAAACACAACAGATGAGTCGGACCTTTTGCTCAAAGCCTTTCAATGAGACTAGGCTAAACTTAATTGAACAAATTATTTTGTGAGAGAATGAACCAAGCTATTTATAGAATAGGTAAATTTTACCCATTAAGAGTTCACCTTAAAGTGAAACACTTTATATTGTTTATGAGTATATTTATGAGGTAATGAGCTAAAAGGGCTTCCTCCATAATTATATTTAAGGGAATGACACTTTACACTTTACAGTCCAAAACTCTAGCATCCATTACCAGAGTATTATGACCTCGCTGGAGCTCCGGCATGGGTACTGAAAATCTGTTTTTGCACTAAATTGGTTGTGACTAACGATACATAGTTTAATGCAAATATATATGTTTTTGCATTAAATCCTCAAGCAACTCATGATCTATTTTTAATGAAAATTTGTTTTTGCATTAAATCCAGAATTAACAAATGATACATATTTTAGTGCAAATCCGTTTTTGCACTAAATACGCAAGCAACAAATGATACATATTTTAGTGAAAATATATTTTTGCACTAAATCCGCAAACAACTAATGTTATAAAATTTAGTGCAAATATGCTTTTGCACCAAATCTGTAAACAAATTAAGATATAAATTTTTGTATAAATTCATTTTTGTACTAAATCTGCAAGCAATTAAAGATGTACATTTTAGTGCAAATTTATTTTTGCACTATATAAAAATTCTCGCCAGAGTGGCCACTGGTGTAACCACCCGGGCTCTCACCCAAAATGGCTAGCCCAAGTTATAAGTTAAGTTCATTGTTCCCACATATATACCAAGGACCTTCCCATTACACTAGCGATGTGGGATATTTTGGGTCATTACAATCTCCCCCCGTTAAATCCCTGATATCCTCGTCAGGCAAGAGTCACACACAATGAATCGGCCATAGCTAGTTGCATCAAGCTATTCCGGCTCGCCGTCAGCTGCACAAACCCGACCTACAATATCCGTACCTCACATGGTAGTGGTCCTGGGTCTGCTCTGATATCATATATAACCACATGGATTCTCCCCCAAAATAGCTAGCCCAAGTTATAAGTTATGTTCATTGGTCCCACATATATACCAAGGACCTTCCTATTATACTAGCGATGTGGGATATTTTGGATCGTTACGGCTAGAGTCCCGGTGGGCGATGGTGGCGGAGAAAGTTAGTGAGGCTTAACAACCACCAATGGTAATAAAGAAATAAAAGATTATAATAGAGGTACAATTGACCATTCAAAAAAGGGTGTATCTGTTTAATGAACAAATATTTAGAAATTGTCCTTGTGGCTAAAACAAATTGTGGAGAAAGTCCTCTATCTAGCTTGGAATAATAAGGTGTCTTTATTTTGAATATAATTATGGAAGAGGTACTTAGAACCCATTTTCTCTTATTCTTATTTGGTTAACCAATATTGCTATGAAGCTATCGATATCTTTCTTAAAGTACACCGTAAAACCCATAAGCTTTATATCACCATTTAAAGGTTATATAATTAAATCCATAATTTAGTCTCAATCTTTAATCTGGATTTTGTGACCCTTTCATATTAAATGGATTGAAGCACAATTTTTCTTACAATAATCACTAGTAATGGCATAATATTGTGATGGCAATGTTCTATGAAATTCATTTTCTTTTATTGAAAATATAAATAGTAATTATACATAGATATTACAGTTTTTTTACAAGTCTAATAGAGTGTGTTCATGTGTACCATAATAAGTTATACTACATTATTATTTACCACAAATTAGTAACAACAGCAAGTGAGTATAATATTCAACATGCATGATATAGTTCGTAAAGCAATATTTCAAGAATTATTTTCCTTAAATACAACAAAAACGCGGTAAAATAAAGAGGTATCCACCACAAGCTCTAGTGGGAAGTACACCCCCCTCCATTGCGTTAAACATATATATATATATATGCTATGATTTTCTATAGTTTTTGGACATATATATTAGTACGGCCTGTTTTTTTTTTAAATCTATTTTGTTTGTTTGTTTGGCAACCAGAAATTAAGGATGAAAAAGATGAACTATGATGATAAACTTAAGAGCAGTAAAACAGAGAGAAGTGCATATTTTTTTTGCGGTAGGTTCCTCCAATGGCTTTAATTTCCAACCTGACAGTATATTTTCCCTTGTGCGTGTAATGATTATATTAGCTTAAAAGCTTAAGAGATATTGAATAGCAAATTAGGGTTTTACTTGGGAAAGAAGTGAAGAAGGTGTAGGAGTGAGTGTAGGCAATATTGAAAATTAATCAATTTTGCTGTGGGTTTCCCCTCCTATAATTTATATATAGATGATAGGGTTACGTTAGGGTTTGGGATGTATGAAAATTACTATAAAAGGTAAGATTGGGCACTACTCTAAGTTACCAGTTGTCCTTAACCCTGTGCACGTTTGCTCGATTGGTTATTTCCTGTCATTTATGGGCTAGCATGCAAACACATATTACTCAGCCATATAATCCTTCATTTGTAATGAAAGTGGCCGGGCTCAGGGGCTTTGATTATGGGCCGACCACAACACTGAACTTCCAAGATAGGCCTTGATCAAAAGTCCATATTTGATTTTTATCTCTCACAAAATCATAATGCAATAGATTTTACATATTTTCGTGTGTAACACAGGTTTTATGTAGTAAGAGAGTATTGTTGGACATCCTATTAGTTTCTTTCTATCCCTCTAGATATAAATGTTAAATTCCAATAAAACAATAAAATTTTGAGAGATGCTATTTCCAGTTCCCCTTTTGAAGCAAACCATCTCATTTTTAATGCTTTTAATTTGACATAAAATTATTTTGGCTGAGAATTGTTATTTTGTATTATTCCCAAAATTTTATATGAATAAGAATGAAGATTTCTCATTAAAAGAAGAAAAAAATTATGATTTAAGAAGTGATTCAAAAGACCAAATAAGTTTATGAAGAATACTTTGGGAGTAATAAATCCCCCGTGAATGCCGAAAACCAACTTCAAAAATCGTCAAGACAATAATGCATCAAAATGGAGTTTAGTCACTTAAATTTCGCTTATTTTATCATTTAGATATTTAAAGTTCAATTAATTTTATTTTGATACTTAAAATTTGAGTTGCGTTTCACTTTCATTTTAAATTATGTCTAGTCAATTTTTTTGAACAAAGAATTCAATTTTTGGATGGAGTATCAGGTTTAATTAGTACTAAATTACTACAGTTTCTACATAATTAACGAAGAAAATGTAGTACTAATATAACTTTATTTCAATATTAAGGGGGCAATTAATGCTAGTAGTTAGCTTTTAAAAAATTAAGAGAGTCAAACTTAACTTGTATGTATATATTTGAAATTTTAGAAGTATCTTTAATTGGTAAAATAGTAATTCTTTTAAAATTTAGGGGGTGGGGACAATTGTTTCCTTATTAATATTTTTATGTTGCCATACCTTTTGGCACAGACAATGCCTAGTTTTAAATAAAAGTAATATACGTAAATGTGAGAATTCGCAAATGCTACCCCCGTGTCTCAACCTCTAGTTTGGGAGTCTAAAATGTTTGGAAAGGATTCCATTATTTAATTTGCTTCTATATGTAGATAATTCATCTCGTGTATCCCTCTATCCTATTTTAGATAAAGGAGGGTTCGTTTCAGAGCCGCCAGTACGATTTACAAGAAAACGGACAAAAGAGGGGTGTGAAGGGAAAGGCTACAGATAAGCCTTTCCTTACACGTTTGTCAACGAAATTAAGATACTATATATAGGGTTTGGGAACTATATTACGGATTGAGAATGTGTTAAGCACCCGTTCGGCCCTTCTGGTCTTTAGTGGCCTTATATATTTATTCTATGGTGGAAAACTTGGATGTTTGTACTGATATTTTACTACTTCCTAGAAATATCTCATGAAAACTTGATTTTGGGGAGAAATAGGAAAAATAATGAAAACCTTGCATTCCGTAATCCGATATTTTTGTTTTGTCTAAGTCTAATTACTAGTGACAAAAATATATATTATATGTTTTAAAATGAGAGTGATTCGGTATTGTTTTCTCATATAACAATATCAATTATCTTATTCGGTTAATTTAGAAAAGATCGGATCTTATCGAAATTAATTTGATATGGAATTTAACTCTTGAGGAGAGTGTATCACGTATATTACAGTTTATATGAAAGACAAAACGTAACTGAGTTTTAATTCCTAAGTAAACTTTATCAGTCTTGGTTTTGAAAACTTGGTTTTATCTGGATAATAAATAGCTTTACTTCTGGTTTTTGCAAATATTTTTATCAGGATTTTTTAAAAAAAGAAGTTTTAATTAAAAATGGTAAATTATCAATAACTTGACAATAAATTTATCCAATTAGAAAGTGAACAGAACAACAGATATAACAATTTACTAGTAAGAATGATTACGATAAAACAAGTACACAGATTTCACTAGAAGAGACTTTAATTACCTTCATGACGATATAATGCGACAGAAGATACTCCGATATTAATTCGACTCCAAAATACAACACGTCTGGTGTTGAGAAAGGACTCGGGAATTCCTCAAGAATTAGGCGAGACTAGAATTTGAACTTGATGATATTTGAAAAAATTATAAATTTAGAAAGAATAATATCACTTTTTAAGGCAAGGTTGCTGTCCTCAAACCCTTAGGGGTGTTGGCCTATTTATAGTGCTCGGGAGGGTTTGTTGTGTGACATTTCACAAAAGATGAAAATTTCGTGCGACAAATGGCCATATGTCGCACAACAAACGGCTGAAGTGACGTTTCTGCCAGACTAATGTGTCAGAAAGTGTATGGTCTGTGTTTGGAAAACTTGTCGTGCGATAAATAGGATTTGTCATGCGACAAACCCTTCTAGAAACAGGTTTGTTTAGACAACAAAACCTCCCGAATTAGTTCTAGTGTGTAGGTCAGCCCTGGACTCCAAAAGGTGTTTTTTCGAAAGTTTTAGGGTTCTTGTGGCGGTCACGGATTGGGGTCTCTACAATAACCCTAAGAGGTTGCCTCAGTGGTAAGGGCATACTTATGATCGAGTGATTTGGTACATGATCTCAAGTTCGACAAATGGGTAATTAACATTTTATCTGCATAAACTTTGCTTTTATTATCATTTCGGTCTTTAAAATTTCATTTTTTTTATTTTGGTATTCAAAGTTTGAGTTGCTTCTTTTTTCTCTTTTTAATTGAGATGTCACGTTATTTTTTTTGAACAGAAAATCCATTTTTCTATTAGTTATCCATGTGCCACATGTAGGGGCAGAGCTATACATTTTTTTTAAAGAGGAAAAGTTTAATACTAAATTACAAAATTCACTTTTTGCAAAATTAAAGAAACAAATTTTGTGCTAATATTATTTTTATTCAATACTAGGGGCATGATACATACTAGTAGTTAGCTTTTAAAAATTTAAGGGAGGCAAACTTAACTAAATCGCATTTAAATTTTTTAGTATAATGGTGAATGATTAGGGATGGTAAAAATGATATTCTTACCTGCTTTATTTATCGAATAATTACACCGGATGTATTAATAAATTTTAATTTTTGGAAATGTCTAAACTATATATATATTGACACATCTAGTTTGATTATTCAATAAATAAAGACAATGAATATAGTATTATTATATATGATATAATACACGGTCTCCATTCATTGGGAGCTTGAGAGTAGATTAATGTTCAATCAAAAGGTGCCTTTCACATTCACCTTTGAATTTTCAGGCTTCTAGTTTTCATGTGTTGTGTTTTTAAGTAAGTGCACGTTAATATTATGAATTTATACTTCTTTTAATTATTAAATATTTTTTTGCCATAAAAAATAATTTTAAAATATTAAAATATTCTTTTATAAAATACAAGTATCATTATTTGTTAATAATTTTTTTTTATGATTTAATATGATACTCGAAAGAGAAATGAAGATAGGCCTAATAATGCACCCTGCATGAAATTAACATAAAGTTGAAATGGACGCAAAGGACCCGCGTCATTAATCATCAAGACAATAATGCATCTAAATAATTAAAGTTGAATGCACCAAGTAAGCACCTTCGTCCTTAACATTGCGTTACGGAAGGGTAATTGACATTTTACCTGTTTAAAGTTTCCTAGCTTTCTCATTTCAGTTTTTAAAATTAGATTCGTCTCATTTTAATATTTAAAATTTAAGTTGCATCTTACTTTCTTTTTAACTTAAATGTCCCGTCATTTTTTCAAACGAAATCCATTATTTGAACTTATTATCCATAGGTCACATGCAGGGACATAGCAATAAAGAAGAAAATTTATTACTTATAATTTTGTTTTACACATTATTAGCGGGACGATTAATACTAGTAGTTAACTTTTAAGAATATAGGGAAGGCAAACTTAACTAGTTTGCATATATTTGTAACTTTTAAAAGTAGTTAGCAATTTTTGAAAATTTAGTGGAGTATCAAGTTTAATACTAAATTACTAAATTTTCTGCAGAATTAAAGAACAAAATTTTGTTCTAATATCATTTTATTTCAATATTAAGGGGTGATTAATACTAGTAGTTAGCTTTTAAAAATTTAAAGGAGACAAACTTAACTAATATGCATATATTTGTAATTTTTAGAAGTAACTTTAATTGGTAAAATAGTATTTTTTTAAAATTTTAAGGAGTAGGGGACAATTGTTTCCTTATTAATATATTTAGGACACAATCTCAGGTTTGATTTTTTGGTGTGTCAAGATTTTTTGGAGCAATGCAGTTTCTCATGATCAATAAACGTCAGTCTTATGGAATTAGTTGGATGGGCTCAAATATCCACAAATGCTCAAAAAAAGAAGAAAAAATAAAAATTAAATAAATAAAAATAATAAAAAGTGATATGCTTTCAAACTTAAAACTTAAATAATGCATCTAAATAAAGTAGAACCAACCAAGTAGGCACCGTCGTCTTAAACTGCTATGCTACAAATGGGTAATTGATATTTTGCGTGCACAAAGTTTGGTTTTTTTTTTTTTTTCTCATTTCGGTCTTTAAAATTTAACTTAATTTTATTTCTCAAAATTTGAACTGCGTTTCTTTCACTTTTTAATTTAGATATGTTACGTCATTTTTTGGAATAAAAAATCTATTTTTTTTTTTGGACTAAATATCCATGTGCCACATGGAGGGAAGGAATTATATATATATTTTTTAAAAGGATCAATTTAAAATTAAATTACTAAAATCACATTTCTAAAAATTAATGAAACAAATTTTGTGCTAATATTATTTTTGTTCAATGTTAGGGACACGATTAATAATAGTAGTTAGCTTTTAAAAATTTAAGGGAGGCAAACTTAACTAAATCGCATTTAAATTTTTGAATATAATGGCAAGTGATCAGGGATGGTAAAAATTATATTCTTACCTGCTTTATATACCGAATAATTATACTTGGTGTATTAATAAATTGTAAACTTCGGGAATGTCCAAACTATATACTACATTATTATTTATTACAAATTAGTAACAACATCTATAGTGAGTATCATATTCAACATCCGTGATATAGTTCGTAAAGCAATATTTCAAGAATTATTTCCCTTAAATATAACAAAAACACGTTAAAATAAAGAGGTATCGACCACAAGTTTTAGTGGGTAGGACCCCCATTGTGTTACCCATATATATGAAATTATTATGCTATGATTTTCTACAGTTCTTGGACATATGTTGTTACGACTTGTTTTTTGTTAAAATCATAATGCGACAGATTTTACATACTCTTGCGCATAACACGGGTTGTATGCATGTAGTAAGAGAGTATTGGGATCCTCTTAGTTTCTTTCTACCCCAGTAGATATAAATGCTAAATTCCAACAAAATAATAAAATTTTGAGAGATCCTATTGCCAATTCCTTTCCGGAGCAAACCATCTCATTTTTATTGCTTTTAATTTGACATAAAATTATGTCATTTTGATATTTAAAGTTCAATTCATATTATTTTGCTTGTTTTCTCATTTTGATATTTAAAGTTCAATTCATAAAATTATGTCATTTTGATATTTAAAATTATGTCATTTTTGATATTTAAAGTTTGCTTGTTTTCTCATTTTGATATTTAAAGTTCAATTCATATTATTTTGGTACTTAAAATTTGAGTTACATTTCACTTTTATTTTAAATTATGTACGTCCTGTAAATTTTTTTGAAGGAAGAATTCAGTTTTTGGATGGAGTATCAAGTTTAATTCTAAATTACTATAGTTTATGCAAAATTAACAAATAAAATTTAGTACTAATATTATTTTATTTTAATATTAAGCGGCCGATTAATACTAATAGTTAGCTTTTAAAAATTTAAGGGAGACAAACTTAACTAATATGCATATATTTATAATTTTTAGAAGTAATTTTAATTGGTAAAATAGTAAAAAAAATTTAAAAATTTAAGGGGTGGGGGGTAATTGTTTCCTTATTAATATTTGTATGTTGTTGTACCTTTTGGTGCAGACAATACTTAGTTTTAAATAAAAGTAATATACGTAATTTAAAGGGTTACCTCAGCGGTAAGAGCATACTTAGGATTGAGTGTTTAGCGCACAATGTTAAGTTTGATTTTCGGCTGGATCAAGATTTTTGAGTTTACTGTAGCTTCTCTTGGCCGATAAACATTAGAGTCTCGTGAAACTAATTGTGATGGGCTCATATATCCACAAATATAAATAAAAAAAAAGAAGTAAATAATTAAATAAAAATAAAAGAGATATGCTTTCAAACTTAAAATACAATCACCTAGACAAATGACTGACCCTACCTAGCGTTGGCATTTATTGAGCCTCTATCACACATAGTTGGGACCTACATGAAGTTAAACGAATCAAGCAAGCACCTTCGTCCTAAGCCACCATGCAACAAATGAGTAATTGATATTTTACCTACATAAAGTTTGCTTTTATTCTTGTTTTGGTCTTTCAAATTCTATTCATTTTATTTTAATATTCAAAGTTTGAGTTACGCCTCTTTTTTTTCTTTTAACTTAGATGTCGCGTCATTTTTCAGAACAAAAAAAAATCTATTTTTGGACTAAATATCCATGTACTGCACGTAGGGGCGGAGCTAGATTTTTTTTTTATGTTTTTTCAAAGAGGGGAAGTTTAAAACTAAATTACTAAACTTACTTTTTTTTTTTTCAAAGAGGGCAAGTTTAAAACTAAATTACTAAACTCACTTTTTGCAAAAAATTAATGAAACAAATTTTAAACTAATATTAATTTTGTTCAATATTAGGGGCACAATTAATACTAGTAGTAAGTTTTTAAATATTTAAGGGAGGCAAACTTAACTAAATTGCATTTAAATTTTTGAATATAATGGTGAATGATTAGAAATGGTAAACATGATATTCTTACATGTTTTATTTATCGAATAATTTTACTGGATGGCAACTTCATATTACTATGCGATAAGCTTTGCTTGGTGCATTTTATTTTTAACATCAAATCCGCAAAAGCATCCAAACAAAATTAATGTTTAGACTATCCTAAACATTGTCGAAATGCCTTTTTCGTCTTATATTAAGGGTTTAATTTTTTTAAAGATACATTAATTTTAATAAAAACGATAATTGAAAAAAATAATTAATTAATATAAGATTTTGTATATTAATTATGTCTTCAAAAATTAAAATATAAACTCTTAATTTAAATTTTAAAAGTGGAAGGAGAGTTGATGGGAAGGAAAAAAAGTACGTGTTAGATACGCTGAAACTTTTAGTACGTCAGCAATGAAATAAGTTAAAAGTGAATAAATGAGAAGGAGATGGACGTCAATTCTCAAGAAAAGAGGCATATCATATTATTACTTACAGAAATGGTATAGATAGAGCTCCTCATCCTCATATATTGCATCAAATCAAATATAATTGAGAGTTCATAATTTCAATTCTCACAAAGAAAAATGGCCGAGCTGGTTGTTAAGTTCGTTGTGGAAAAAATTGGAGAGCTGCTGATTAATGAAGCAAGATTCATGTACGGAGTGCGCAACCAACTTGAAGAACTTGAAGCGGAAATGAGGCGGATGCGCTGCTTCTTAAAAGATGTCGATGGACGACAAAAGGAGAGCGCGACTCTCCAAGACTTGGTGATAGAAATAAGGAAAGTCGCTTACGATGCTGAGGACGTGCTTGAACTTTTCGCATTCAAAGTCTCATCTAGGAGGAGAAGAAACATCCTCTTCAGATTTGCTTGCATCTTCAACGAAGGAATCGCCATCTACATGGTTGGCTCAAAGATAGACAGAATCAAAATCAAAATCAGCAATCTCACTGCAAGTTTGCGAGATTATGGCATAAGAGCCATAACGGAAGGAAGAGAAGGTCCGACCTCTAGCCACGAAAGACTAAATCAGTTAAGGAGGTCTTATTCCCATGTTATCGAAGAGGATGTTGTGGGATTTGATGAAGACATGAAAATATTGGTAGAGAAATTGGTCAACCAAGATCATCGAGTAGTTTCCATTTTTGGCATGGGTGGTTTGGGAAAGACCACTCTTGCTAAGAAAGTTTATCATCACCCCGACGTTAGACGCCATTTTGATAGTTTCGCTTGGGTTTGTATCTCCCAAATGTGGGAAAAGATGGATGTTTTAAAAGGAATCCTAATCAAACTTATCCCAGAGCAAACGTCGCAGATCAAACAAATGATGGATGCAGAAATAGTAAAGCAACTTCATGGGATCCAACAGCAGAAAAAATGTTTGGTGGTTCTTGATGACATTTGGGACAACGATGTTTGGAACGCCTTACGACCAGCCTTCCCAGATGGAGACACTACTAACAGAATATTGCTCACCACGCGTATGAAGGAAGTGGCTTGCCACATTGATCCAAATGCTTTTGTGCATCCACTGGGGTTCCTAAAGAGAGAAGAGAGTTGGCAGTTGCTAGTGAAGAAAGCATTCCCAGGAAGAAGAGATATAGGTAAGTTCATAACCCAATGTTTCTAAAAGGCAATAGACACACCTAGGGTGGCCATTGATCATTTGACCGTCTAGGCACTAGGCGCTTATTTTATATATATATAATACTAGTGTAATGCAAAATCAGATGAAAGATTGTCAATCATTAGGTTCAATAAAAAAAAAGATTGGAGCAAATGTTCCCATTCGTACGAAGCTATCAATATTTTGAGCAACAATAAAAAAGCCTGTGAAAAATATAAGAACGAAAGAAGCAAAGTAGATAGGGATAAGGAAGAAAGTTCAAGATAAAGTTGAGCAAATAATGTTTATTCCCTTCCGTTGTCTTAAATGGTGATGTTTTTCTTTGTTTTTTAACGAAAAGAATATTGGCTGCTGTTTAAGTAAAGAGAAAAAAAAAGGAAAAAAAAAAGACACTTGTTTATCTGCGGTGACCAAGCGGCCACACCTAAATCCGCCTAATTCATCCAGCGATTAATCAAACGCCTAGGTGTAGTCTATCACCTAGGGGCCGCTTGGGCACCGCCTACTGTTAACGATTTTATAATCCTATTAAAATAGTTGTGTAAGGTTGTTTTTGTTTATACCTCTTAATACTCAATGGAAGTCTATTCATCATTAAAGGGTAAAAGTGGTGTTTGTTTTCTCACCTCTTAATACTTAATTCAATTAAAATTTATGCAAGTCATGTGTTAAATCCGCCTAATGCCCCTGTTCTTTATATTCATTAGTTATTGATGTATACCGTAATAATAAGGTTTAAATCTCAAAATTTGATCTATTCAACCTTCGGACCCTAATAAGTATTCAGAATTATTCAGTTTTCAGCATCCAGAGGTTTAAAAACAAACATTTCCTAAAACATTCTTCGTGAGTAATTGGTTACAATCACCTCGAAATCTCATTAGCTGCCTAACAGACAAACAATGTGCAACAATTTTATTCATAAGTTGTCATTCATTTCTTGTTATCCAGAGCCTATAGTTGAAACTCAGATGGAGAAGAAAGGGAAGGAAATGCTAGAACGATGCGGGGATGTACCACTTGCTATCGTTGTAGTCGGGGGACTATTGGCCAATAGACATACCTTAAATGAGTGGGAGAGAGTGCATCATAGTCTTGATCAGTATTTGAAAAGGGGGGAAGGCTTCAATCGAAAAGACCAAGAAACTGTTCAACAAGTGCTTGCTTTAAGTTACAACGACTTGCCATATCAATTGAAGTCTTGCTTTCTTTATCTGGGGAATTTCCAAGAAGATTTTAAGGTAAGCACCGAAAAACTACTTCTTTTATGGATTGCTGAAGGATTAATAGTTCCAGAAGACAGAGAAAATGAAGAAACAATGCTGGATGTAGCAAAACGCTATTTGGGTGAACTAGCACAAAGGAGCATGGTCCAAGTTGAATCATCAAATGACGAATTGTGGATGCTAATAAGGGAACCAGAGGAAACTTGTCATCTTCATGACCTCATGCGAGAACTATGCCTCTCAAAGAGAAAGGGCAAAGATTCTCAATCACATGGAAATGTACATGATTCATCTTCTTCATCAACGGGTGTCACTAAAATACGTAAACTTGCAATCTATTTCGGATTGCGAATAGATTTACCCAATCTCAAGGAATTCAAATTGCTTAGAGTTTTAGATTTTGAGGGGTTTGACTTTGGTGAAAAGAGGATACCAGAGGGAATCGGGAAACTAATCCACTTGAAGTACTTGAGTTTCAGAGGCTGCTTTGAGTGCAAGTTGCCATCATCAATAGGCAACTTGCAATTCTTGCAAATCCTTGATATACGTGGTGAAGATATTTCTATACCGAATGTATTGTGGAAGTTGGAAAGCCTAAGACATCTATATCTTCCTTATAACAGTATTCGCAAAAATGAAAAATTAACATTGGATGGTTTGGGTCGTCTAGAGATATTGGAGAATTTTGATACAAGTACGTATAATGTCCTGAAAGATATCTTTAAATTGCCCGAATTGCGAAACTTGAAAGCAAAAGTTAAGGTGGGGTGTAAGGAGGACATGGAAACAATCATCAACTATCTAAATGGTACTTCACACCAATTACGATGTACATACCTTTGGATTGCACTTGGTATTGAGGAAGAAGAGCCCTTTCTTGTCTCTAGAAAAGTGTTTACAATTCATAGTCTTGAGAGGTTGGTGATAGAGGGGAAAATAGGTAACTTACCAGAAAATCTCCACGACCATTTATTCACGAGCCTCACCAGAATATCCTTACTTTACTCTGAACTTACAGAAGACCCAATGACAACATTAGAGAAGCTCCCAAACTTGAAATCACTTAATTTAGGGCCTGAAGTGTATGATGGAAACGAAATGGTTTGTTCTACTGGGGTTTTCCCTCAACTGCGAGGTCTAACTTTGTGGTCGTTGAGAAAATTAGAGAATTGGCAAGTGGATGAAGGAGCTTTACCCGTTCTTTCTTCTTTAATGATTAGTGAATGTTGGGAAATGAAGAGTCTTCCTGAAGGACTGAAATTTCTCACTAAACTCCAACAATTGAGGATTTGTTTTATGCCCAAGGCATTCGGAGATAAGGTTCGAGGAGAAGACTCTTACATAATCCAGCATGTGCCTTCTGTCACAATCAATTTAGAGAATGCTTGGTGAATTGGAGAGGCAGGAACCAGGTCCTACTTTTCCTAATTATCTTATGAGCAGTTTTTTCGTAAATATTTTTTGGAAATAAGGTATAAGGTTTTGTGTGATAATATTTTTTGTAAAAATGTTAACGAGTAATATTTTTTTAGAAATAAGGGTCTAGATATCATTATTAATTTAGTAGGAGGGCTTGTTTATCAATCTAAAAAAATTAATACAAATTTATTTTGCATGATATGTTTATATATTTTAGGGATAATAAAAAATAGGGCTTCTATAAAAAAAAATTTCTACAAAACAACCCGGGAATAATATTTTTGTAAATTACCAAATTCTAAAAGGAGTGTAAAGTTAACTTTGCAGTAAATTTTTAAATTATATTTTCTTATGGAATCATGCAAAGTTAAATTTGCATTACATATTTTTTAGCATATTATTATACATAAGTGTTTAATTGACTATACTTTAGAATAATTTTAACAAATTGCATATTCAAAGCCTATTTATTAATAAAATGAATATAATAATTTTTTTGGAATTATGCAAAGTTAAGTTTGCACTCCTTAATTTCTAAAACATTATTATGTATTTGCAATTATTTGACGTCGTTTTAAAGTTTTATAAATGAAACATAAGAATATACTTGTTAAAAAATATAAACATATCATGAAAACATATTTGTATTAAATTTTTCTGATTGCAAAATTAAGTTTGCACTCGATCAAAGCCTTTATTTTAAAACACAATTGATAAAAAAAACCCTTAT
The DNA here is from genome assembly GCA_021464415.1 of Lonicera japonica. NCBI lineage: Eukaryota > Viridiplantae > Streptophyta > Magnoliopsida > Dipsacales > Caprifoliaceae > Lonicera > Lonicera japonica. The sequence goes on from JAKCWG010000843.1 coordinate 470,659, forward strand.
TTTAGAATGATAATGATATCTAGGCCCTTATTTCTTAAAAAGATTATTCGTTGGATTTCTTGCGAAAAATATTGTCACGCAAGACCTTTTACCTCTTTTGTAGTATTTTTTTTAATAAGTATACACTTATGTTTCATTCATAAAACTTTAAAACAACGAAAAATAAATACAAATACATATTAATATTTTAGAAAACAAAGACTGCAAACTTAACTTTGCATAATTTCAAAAAAATTATTAAAATTATAATAAATCACCCTCAATTAAACACTTATTTATAATAATATGCTAAAAAACAGATAGTGCAAAATTAATTTTGTACGATTACATAAAAGAAAATACAATTTAAAAATATACTGCAAAGTTAACTTTGCACTTATTTTGGAGTTTGGTCAAATATAGGCCCCTAATTTACAAAAATATTATTCCCCGGTTCTTTTACATAAAACTTTTTCAAACAAGCCTTATTTTTTTAATATCCCAAAATATTTTTCACTTCATCAAATTATTAAATATATATATATATTTAAAACAGGTAGCAGAAGCCTATTTGTGCGCCACAGTAGACTGTTGCAAGCACACCAAGGCCAATAAAGTGACGATGCCAGAATCATATGGACCACAATGTTTTGACTTAAAATAGCCTAAATAATTCATTTCACTGCCGATGGATGCTAGTTTTTTTTTCCAAATTCCTTTATTTAGGCATCTTAATCTGCGAATTTACTGTTTACAACATGTTTAAATTTGTTAATAAGCTCGGTTATGAATGTCATATTTGACTTCGGTCAAATCTGACATGATTATCTTACGATCTTTCTAATTTTATATTTTTGGGAGTTATTTTGAATTTATTTTCTTACTTGCAATTATGTTATCTATAAGAGGGTTTCTTTGTAATCATTAAGGTAGACTACTATTGAATAAAATAATGTGTTTTTATTTATATTGAGTGTTTATTGCTTGTTAACCAAGATTTGTCAATTTCAAAACTTTCCACTATATCAATTATATTTATTTATTTTTACTTCACAACGTCATTCTCAAATTTAATGGAATCCGTGTTATTGCAAAACTAGACTCGTATTATTAAATGAAAGATTTCTCTCTCGCACTTTAGTAGAGAATTACACCCAAGGAAAAAATATATTCAATACCAAGGGTGTGTCTGTGTACATTGAATTGCGATTTTTAATATTACAATTTTAAATATTGGTGAATTTATTGATTTCAATTACAATTCTAAAATCTTTTGATTATATGTAAAAGTAGTAGCCAAATGTCAAGGAAAAAAGTACATTCAAACTTTTGATGAGAAATAATACTTAAGGATACTTTCCAATGAACTTTTGTGCTATTTGCGGATACTTGCTAATCATTTTGAGTGCTAAATTATTTGATGAGCTAATAACTATACCTTATAAAAAAAAATTGCCTTGGATAATAGATTGAATGATGCGGTTTACATACATTTATGGTTAGAAGATAAAAAGTAAAGGAATAAAGGACAAGAACTATAGCAAAATATAAAATTTTGTTAAAGTTAGAAAGAATAGTTTAGTGAACTAGTCCAATCGTTGTTAAACTTTCATTTGTGGTGCGTCTCTCCGTTCAAATTTTGCTTCCATTCCTGAAAATCTAAAATTGTAAATAACAATTCAACACTAAAAATTCTCAATTTTCTATGCGAAATATATTATTTGAATT